>JADRCH010000042.1:7135190-7175911 GCA_019843965.1 Rhynchomys soricoides
AAGAGTGTTTTGATCACAGTTTCTCCGTGTAGCCCTGTCGTTCACTCATGAAGAGTGTTTTGATCAAAGTTTCTCCATGTAGCCTGTCATTCACTCTCATGAAGAGTGTTTTGATCACAGTTTCTCCGTGTAGCCTGTTGTTCACTCTCATGAAGAGTGTTTTGATCACATGTAGTAGAGAAAGGAAACATGCAAAATACATGGTTTCAAGGGTTAAAGGAAGTGGTCTGGGCAGAGTTGGAGAGGCGGGAAGTAGCGTTAGTATTGGTAATAGAACGGTGGGAGAAGACCAGCCAGAGGACTACTTTAGGATTCTGCAGTGGCACTCATTCTGCAAATTTCTCTCCAAGTAGCTAGGAAACCAGTGTGCTCCAAAGACATGTGTTTGATTCCAGGCCTCGGTGAATGGGAGTTCTTCTAGCTTCCCTTATACAGTCAGTGTCCTGAGGCTGAGATTGCTCAGACAACCTTGTCTTTTGCTGAGGAGCTGCTGCCAAGCTGTGTGCAGTGCTGGAGCATTGCCAGCTACAGGTTCCGCATCAGTGTGGGTTTGAGAAGATATATCTCCTCTGCTGCTCCCTGCAGGCCATCCATGGAACTGCTCTGGACACCATTGCTGCTGGTGGCCGCTTGCCTCTCAGAGGTCCTTGGCTCACCAGAGACAGACACCGGCATCAACATTTCCCAGCCTTTGCACATCCTGGAGGATCATAACTTAATGGTGCTGACTCCTGCAGGCTTGACCCAGATGCTGAATGAGACCCGCTTCCTAATGGTGATTTTCCGTGAGTATCTGGCTCTGGCAGTGATGCCTGACTCATTGATTTGGGGGACCACAAGGCTTCCATACATTATCAAAAAATACTGCAGGCACTCAGTTTGGCATTGGTTTGTCCCTGTAAGAATGCAAAATTCTGCTCACTAATAGCTGTTCTGCCACAGTGGAAGGCTATCATCATCTTTTTTCTTGAACCTTTTACTACTGAGACACACCCTCAGCTCCAGCTTTTACATTTTTAAATCACTCCAACAGTAGCCAATATGGACACTTCAAAGTGTGTGAACACTTCCTTTCACACTAGTAGAGATTATTGTCATCTAAAAGTGATGCTCAATTAAAGTCATTAAGTTTCCATCATTAACTCTGTCAGTACACAATTGAATTCAAAATGAGTTTTTGAAAACTGGCAGGCCTTCTAAAGTGACCTTTGGCAAAACCATTTTGGGGAAGGCTTATACACGTTTTCCTCAATGGTAATTGGGCTTTTTATACAGGAGAGTTTTGAGGAGATCTCAGGGGCTCTCAATTCCTTAGCCAGTCTCTCAACTTTCTGAAGACTCCAGAACTCAAGGTCAATGCTTGGCAGAGCCATTCCTCCTCAGGTCTCAAGCTGCCTGTGTCTAAAACAAACTCCAGTATTTTGGATTTGGTTCTGTCCACCTGTTTCTCCTGACCTCCTATGTGCACTGATGACACTACCACTCATTCAATACCAAAGTCAGAAACCTCAGGGTCACCCCCAAATTTGCTGTAACTTCATATAGAATGTATCTCCATACTCTATTGTTTCTGCACCCCAAACTCTGTGGTCCCCAGCTCTCTCCACATCTGTCACCGCAGGCCTCATTCTTACTATTCCCTGCCTGAGACCTGAAGTAAGCTCCCCTATGGATTCAATGTGACTTCCACGTGTTCTCTGTAAAGCACCCAGAGAAACTGGTTCCTAGTATGCAGCTCCAGTTGTCAGGATGGAATAGTCGGGCTTGAGTCTCTGGGCTGTTTGTCCTGCAGCAACCTTCTTTCAGTTTTGCACTTGGACTGTGAGATTTAAGTCTCTTGTGAGGAAACTTATTCTCATTCCCATTTAGCCTGAGGAGGACTCCTTCCCAGTCTTCTTCTTAGCCTTCCTTCTGGTATCATCTGCCACATCATATCAAAAGCACTTCTAAGCTTGCATGTACTATGGGGTAGGGAAACAAACCTTTCTCATGTCTACCCCTAGATCTGGCACTATTTGACCATGGTAGGTCTTCACACGTGTCAAGTGAAGAATGAATGAGTGAATGAATGAATCATATTTTCTTGGGATCTCATTTTCTCTGTGACAATCTACTTGAATGAGTCAAAGAAAGAGAAAATGTCTACTTTTTGGTGGAAAGTGACCAAGCAAAGATTTAGAAGTCATGAGGCCACTGAGCAGAGCGATCAGCAAAGAGGCCAGAGTCTGCTGCTAGCGATAGATGTGTAATGACGGTAGCAATGGTGATGAACAGATAGGAGAAACATCGATCTGCGTGGGAGGCACAAAGTCTCTGCTTCCTACCCATGTGTGGCGAGTCTAATGAGAATGATCATTCACACTCAGGATCCAGTGCTGAGCCAGGGACTGGCAACCGGGCTAGTACCAGCTGTTGTAAGGCCCATCCTCCCGGGCTTTGCTTTATGAACATATGTCTGTCAGATGTGGCCTTGGCCACAGTGGGGAGGTGACCTGCACTCTCTCCAAGTGTGTCAATGTTCTGACTTGAAGGGGAAGTTGTTTCCCCCAATCCGGACTCAACACAGGTGTCTGCCACATGGCAGTAGGGACTTGTAGTCTGGCGATGTCATCAGGAGGTTTACCATCTCATCTCCATCTACTCCAGCGAGGACAGCCCATGCCATGACCAAGGTGAGTTCTCTGAGGCTGGTTTTAGTAAAGAGCCCCTACCTCACCTGGCTGCCCAGCTGTGTGGACAACCAAGGATTCCAGAATATCAGATACCTTAACAGAATACCAGTTACCTTTGGCTACCCCTTGGCAAGGTGGAGGGATCAGAGAGGGGAGTGAGCATCTAATGTACCCTGCTCCTCACACACTCCTCACCTGACTTTGCTGTAGAGTTCCCAGTCACTGCAGGAGAGATGCAATGATTCTTAGTTCCAATACATTCCACCAGATGGCGCAAATGAGCCCTTAATTTCTGATACCCCCCCCAAAAATTTACACCATTTTAATAACAGTAGTAATTAAAATGCATTGTCTTTATTATGTTATAGGTATTAATCTAAATTATGTTATAGGTATTAATCTAAATTATGTTATAGGTATTAATCTAAGTGTTTTTACATGTCTAGTGAGAGTTCAAAGACAGGAGTTCTGCAGCTAGCTTGAGTATGTCCTGGTATGAGGGCTTTGGGCAAGTAGGTAGTTTTGTTGTACCTCAGTTTTCTCACCTATAAAATGGGTTGATGGTGGTGATGATGATTATGATGATGATGATCATAATAATAACATCTGCCTCATAAGATTATTGAGAGTGGCAATAGTCTTAGTACCTGTAAAACCCTTAGAAAATACTAAGCACCATGTCACTGTTAAATTAATTTCACTTGATTCTGATAATCTCCCAAATCATCCCATTTTGTGATGCACTCTCTGACTGTCTGACTGTCACATTTGTGAAACCTACTCCTTAGTGTGAACACAGGAGAAGCCAGGGGGTCCCAGGACAAACAGGACTGTAAAGGGAAGGGGAAGGAGAAGCCAGGTCGATCTTTATACTGCTTCTTTCAGACAATCCATCCTTAAAACAGTCCAGGAGGCTGGCCAAGGAGCTGGGCAAGGCCGCAGAGATCTTCGGGAAGGGCAAGAATGGTTTGGGCTTTGGCAAAGTGGACATCACCATAGAGACGGAGCTTAAGCAGGAATTTGACATCGTCCATGCCCCGGAGTTGAAGCTGTTTTTTGAGGGCAACAGGTTAGAGCCCATCAGCTGCAAAGGTAATGGTGACTGGGGTTCAGGTGATTCCATGCTCCTGGGAAGCCATTGGCAGTTCAAGGCAGATGTGGAACACACTGATCCACATGCCTCTCTTGACCCAGGCTCTTTCCGTTTGTTCGCTCCATCTTGATTTGAGTCCTGGAGCCAAATCCTTTTCCCTCGGTATCCAGATGCAGGAACTCACCATAGGTGGTGGGCATGACCAGAGAGTGGCAAAATTACTCCTATTTGCAATCTGTTGACTCGAATTCTGATCCATGATCCCAGTCAAGTGCAAGAGGGCCTAGAAATATAGCTCAGCTCGATGTCTAGAAGGAAACTGGGACTTGGTGAGCATTTAGTTGCTTTCACGAGAAGTTCTCAGCCAGGGAGGGGAACATGAGCTTTAGACTGCAGACAAGAGGTTCTTTCCAACTCTACTCTCCTGCTGTGGAGGAGTTTGACAGGGAAACACTGCTGGCCCAAAGAGGAGGTTGCCAGTGGCTGGGGACATAGCTTTGATAGTAAAGTGTTTGCCAAGGACCCAGGTTTGATCTCCAGAACTCCTGTGGGGGAAAATGCAGGATTGGTGATGCCTTCTTGTAATCCCATAGCTGGGGAAGTGGAAATGGGCAGATGGATGGGACTCGCAAGCCATCGAGGCTAGCCAATTTGGTAACTTCTAGGCCAGTGAGAGGCTCCATTTGAAAAAAGGGGTGACCACAGAACATGTATGGTTGATCTCTGCACACACATACAAGCGTGTACATGCATACACATAAACAAACAAGAGAGATTGCGGTTACTAAAACGAAAGGTTGAGGTGGGGTGTCTACCCAGTACGTTTTCTCACACTATCATTCATTGCTTTATTTGTTGACAAATCTATTCACAAACCTAAGGTACTGACACCTTACTATGATGATGAAGATGTCCGGAGAATTATGCCCCTCAGTGTGTGTCATAACTGATCCTAATTTTTAAGTGTAAATAGATATGGAATGCGTACATAGATATTGGATAGACTGGGGCAGCAGGCAGATGGGTGGACTCACTGCTGAGTGGAACAATGGATGGATGTTACAACACTGGGGAAGTCTGAGGATCTCAGCAGGACGGCACTGAGATAGCTCAGTGAAGGTGAAGGCGTTTGCTGCCAAGACTGGACCTGAGATCAATTCCTGCAACCCACAAGGTGGAATGGCAGTCCGTGTCTGAGTTGTTCTCTGACCCCCACAAGCAAGCTGTGGCACACATTCTTGAATAATTAATTCATAAATAAGTGTAACAAAAGAACCAAGCCCACCCTCTACCATGACAATAGAATGGTACCACGGTATATGCGTTGAGTGACAGAATCAGAAAACAGGCTCTGCCTTTTACAGGGTTCAACCCTTCTCAAGCCTTCTTCTAAGCAGTGAGCACAAGAAAAGCACCGGAGCTAAATGAGCCAAACAAAGGAGCCAGCCCACCTCAGGAGATGGAGAGCAAGTAGGGTGTTTAGCTTTGAACAAACCTGATGGAATCGCTGTAGGAGCTAAAGAATTAGACGTTAGGAGCAAGGGATGCAAGCTCTCTGCAATTCTCAGGATGATCACACGAGGGTGTGAGAGAGACACTAGGCAGGCTGGCTGCGAAAAGAGCTTCAGAAGGACCTTTAAATAACAGACCAGGCAGGGCTTCGGTGCCCAGCAGTCCAAATGGGGGGTAGTGTGCTGAACCAGAGGAGGGATGTGGCAAAAGGGATGGGATCTGATTGCTAGGAATGCTGAGGAATGATCCTCAGCAATAGGGTCTGTCTAACCCAAGCAAGGGGCTTTGATGATGTCTTGGCTTCAGGGAAGACCGTGAAGAATGAAGCAGGCCTGGTGTATTTGTACAAATATACACCTGCCTGTAGCATAGCTCAGGTGCTGGCTTGCCCTTCCTGTTGAAGGACAACTGAGACCCAATTCCATCGAGAGATGACAAGTTGACTGTGTTACAGCTTCTATGCTCTAAGTGAGGTTGGTGGAGAAGGTACTCAAGGACTCCTGTGTCTGGGAGGAGACAATGAGTTGTTGAGACCGCCTCTGCCACGCAGGAGGCTTCCATCTCCTCTTCCAGAAAGTCTGCCCTAACTGCTTAGGGCATGCAGCCTACTCCTCAGCTGTGTTCCCACGGTATTTGTGCATTCTGATGAAGAGGTTGCCTCACAAAATGATATCTGCTTTCAAGAGCATCACAAGGACAAGGGTAATCTAAGCTCCATCCTTGGGCTCCAGTCTCTGCAACCAAGTCCTTGCCTTTTGCATCAGGAGCAGCCAATACCTCTTGTCCAGGCTCAGTTTCCTAATCTGAAAATGGGGCAGATGAAATCTCTACCACCCCAGGCTGTGAGGAAAGTGAAGAAATGCTTTCAAGGCACACGGCATGACAGATCAATCCCTGCAGCTAGCACTGCCTTCCAGGTGCTTTTTATGCTTCTTGGCAGCCTAGCCCGGCAATGACTTCCACAGCAAAGTGGAGCAACTTCTACATAGCATCCTAGCAGGGCTGGCAGAATGACTCAGCAGGTAAAGTGGCTTGTTGCCAAGCCTGGCAACCTGAGTTTGATCCCTGAAACCCACATGTTGGACTCCAACAAGCTATCCTCTGACCTTCACACGTGCTCTGTGGAACCTTCACACTGGTATACATAAATAAATACATTGAAATATTGAACATATTTTTTTAAAAAAACAAAACAGTACTCCATCTAGTAAGCAGTAAAATCAGGGAAGTTTTTTCTGGAAAAGGATATGTAGCATATATTTTAGCCTTATGAGGCAGAAAACTGTCACAGCTACCCACTCTGCTGTGCACAATGTGAACAGGCAAGGCTGCATTCCAATAAAGTTTTATTTATAAAATCAAACAGTGGGCCACATTTGGTTCATGGACTAAGTTTGTTGAGTGCTGATCTACATTGTGCTGTATATTAAATAAATAGAAATGTTTATTATTAAGTATTGATTTTGGAATAATTATGTTCTTAATAGTTGTTAAGTTTAAACAAAATGAAATAACAAGAGCCCAGTTCAGGAAGGCACACACAAGAAGACAACATGTATTTCTGAGCTTACTCATCTCCCTCTCAATGTTACTTCCCAAGCCGAGAAGGGAGAAACAGAATGCCAGGCTAGCCCATGCTTACAATAGGATGAGCTTTGGCTGTGAGTACTTGAGCAAAGCTGTAGACCTCAGCTTATAGCTGCTCATTTCAGACAGAATGAATAATGCCTACTTGACAGGACTCTTTGAAGTTCCAAGAGGAGACATTGCTCTGTGCACCACCTGCACCATGACTGTTATGAAACCTCACTCAGGACGCAGGTGGGGATGTAGTCCTTGACGGGTCAAACCCTCCTCTAATATGCAAGAACTAGTGGTGAGAGACTTGGCTGTGTCTACCTCCCTGGAGGAAGGAGACTCAAACGGCCTCTGGGGCCTCTATTAGTGATGCATTCACAGCTTGTGCTTGGAAATATGCAGCCAAGCTCTGGTCCAGTCAATCATTGACACAGCATTCACACCTGAGTTGTTGTCGCTGTGTCCTCTGGCACAGAGTCAAGAGCCAGGGGAGGCACAGCGTCTGGCAAGGGCAGTGCCCAAGCTGCAGGCACTTGGGAATAAGATGCTCCAAAGGACTTGAGCTCCCCAGGCCCCAGAACACCATGCAGAGGCCATATATCCCAGAAGAGGATATATGAGAGGCCTAGGAGCGGCTCTTCTCAAGCTGGCTTTTCCAATGGTCCACTTCCTTTGTTCCCTCACTGTATAATGATTTTCTTTCTTTGTTTCTTTCTTTGTTTCTTTCTTTGTTTCTTTCTTTGTTTCTTTCTTTGTTTCTTTCTTTGTTTCTTTCTTTCTTTCTTTCTTTCTTTCTTTCTTTCTTTCTTTCTTTCTTTCTAAGCACCAAATATGTGCCTGGCAGCTCACAACGAAAAGGTTTACTCCAAATCAGGACAACAGTTTCAGAAAATGGTATACTTACAGAAGTCATAAGATAATGTCCAGGGCAGGGGAGAGGGTAGTAAGAATGACTGGGTGTAGGAAGCACATGAACAAGGAAACCACCAGTTCAGGGAAGAACAGAGGCTGCAGCCATGGGTCTGCTGACTTAAAGGTTAAGTTCATTTGGAGGCTTTCTTGATGATCTCTTTTGTGTGTGTCTGTGCTTCTTTGTCTCATTTGATAATGGGGTCACTGTAGCCCAGATTGGCCAGGGATTGATACTCCTCTTCCTTCAGTCCTGAGGGTTAGGGTTGTGGGCATGAGGCTGCATCTACCAAAGCTGAGCATTACATCTTCTGTGCCCAGAAATACTGATGGAAGCTAGTCATTGTGCTCTGGGTGAGCATCCCTAGGATTCCAGCTGTTGGAAGTAAGGGACAGGTAAACAAATGCATGTTTTTAGAGGTTAGGAACATGGGTGCTCCTAATTGAGGGATGGGAGGCTTCCATGGAGCTTGTCTTCCTCAACATACTAAGACCCTGAAGGGCTGGCCAGGACCACATCCCATTTTTTATCTGAGTAGCAGTTACATGCACGTGTTTATTTTGTGAGAAGTCATCAGATGTACACTATCATTTACGTCTGCATGGGACAGGGTTGATTATGGTTTTTCCTACAGGTCTAATGCTCTTAGGATGGGAGTTCTCAACCTGGGGTCGTGACCCCTTTAGGGATTGAATGACTCTTTCATAGTGGTTACTTATCAGATATCCTGCGTATCAGATATTTATGTTATAATTCAAAACGTTAGCAGAATTATCATCATGAAGTAGGAATGAAAATAATTTTATGGTTGGGGTCACCACAACATGAGGAACTATATCAAAGGTTGCAGCCACATCAGTAAAGCTGAGAACCACTGTCTTAGGAATTGTGGTGGTGGTTGCTGTTGTCATACTGACTGGGTCTAGAATCACCTGGTCGACAAGGCTCTGGGCACACATTTGGAGGATCATCTTTATTGGGCTGATTGATGTGGGAAGACCCAAGTTAACCAAGGATGGGACCCTTCCCCAGACAAGTATAGAGGATGAGAGTTGGAGCAAGTCAGCTGAGCACTGACATTCACTGTCCTCTGTTTTTGACTTTTGATGCCATATGACCTGCTGCTTCCAGCCCCGCCCACCACCTTGACTTTCCTGCTGTGATGGGCTGTGCTTCGGACTGTGAGCCAGAACAAGTGCTTTTTCCTTTCTTTGTTTTTGTTTTTGTTTTGAATCATGGCAGCTAAACCGTAACTAAGACACTGAAAGTCTTTCGATTCTGGGTGGACTGCTCAGTCTTTATGAAGCGACTCGTCCTGCTTCGGGGCCTTTGCACGGACTTTCTTCCTAACTCGGAGGCTTTCCTTCCCTTGCTGCCTTCTGCTTACCTCCTGGGCGTTTTTCCAGATTTCAGCTCCTGTGTCATTGTCCCTATGAAAGCTTTCTTGATCTTGGCTTCCAGGTCAGATCTTTTTGCTACAGATTCATACAACTTTGCTCCTAACCCTTCCTTTGGGTGTGATTATACACTTGCTTGTGCAATTAGTTG
Organism: Rhynchomys soricoides; assembly: GCA_019843965.1. NCBI lineage: Eukaryota > Metazoa > Chordata > Mammalia > Rodentia > Muridae > Rhynchomys > Rhynchomys soricoides. Next base: position 7,144,504 of record JADRCH010000042.1, read on the forward strand.
ACTATTGTCTTCCTCAACATATAGGAACCTCAAAAGCTGTGGTAACACCTTTTCTACTCATAACATCCGCAAGACTGCATATGGCGCCTTAATACGATGAAGGAAAGTCAATACACATAGGTCCAGTAAATGAATAGTTAAAGGAATTAATGAGTCACAAATGATGGTTTGGGTACATCTAAGAGCTATTCAAAAACAGATCCTGTTTTATTAAAAAATTATTTAAAAAATTCTCTCCCACCCTATTACCAGACACCGACATAAGCAAGAACTTACCTCAGTTTTTGTCTTGTGAAATTGATATTCCTAGGAAAGGCACGTCTGTCTGTACATAGCCGTGTGTCCATTCTGGTACACTATATGTCTTTTCAGAAGAACATGTGTCCTCACTTCAGATGCTAGGAATTCTGCACTTGGCTCTTCCCATGTGGCAGCCGAGTGATGGAAGTTGGAATTCTGGAACCTTAGCAGATATTTAGGTCTCAGTAAGAGCATTAGACTCATAGATGCAGAAATTGGATGTTCCCCAATTTTACAGAAATATGTGATCTTTTGAATTATATTTTAAGAAAACAAATTCATTTTTCTATCACCTTAGAGAGGATTGAGGATGCTTCCTCTCAGGTTAGATTCCTGGGTGGGCTGGTGAACTGGTTATTAGCAAGCTGAACCTTGCTTTCCTCATCTGCAAAATGGGAAATAGAGTTGCTGTGAAGGTTTACTATGAGCACAATACTCAGTACACGGTCTTGGCTGTGGAGAGAAGTTTGGGGCAGTTAGCTGCTGTTAATACATTCAAGTCTTGGAATGAGGGAGAAAAAAAGAAAACCGAGATCCTGTCTTTAACCTGTGAAGGATGGGATCCAAGATAAGACACTCCTGTTCATTGAATTCAAGGAAGTTCTGATGGTTCTCATTTAATTGTCTCTCTTCAGATGTGGTTGAATCAACAGCTTTGGTTGTTTGGTTGAGAAGACAAATTAGCAAGAAAGCATTTTTGTTCAACAACAGCAATGAAGTGGCTGATTTAGTGAAATCCAGGCCCTTGGTCATCGTTGGCTTCTTCCAGGTACTGGGGTGGAGAGGTGGGAGGTTATTCCTGAGTGGCGAACTCTATGTGTGGGGATGGAAAGAGGGTTTCTAACTTGGATAGGGTCCTTGCTCAGTTTCCCAATCCACTGAGCTGGTGTTTCCAGGAAGCTCCTGGTTCAAATGAAGAAGGAAAACATAAAAGATGAAATATTAGAGGTTAGAGAAGGAGAAAAATGGAGAGAGTAGGAGAAAATTGACATACTATTTAGTTGGTTTTAACACTGGAACTGATCTCTGGGGGATCTATTTAAAGTATCAGAGACCAAGAGGATGTCTTTGTTTTCTGGCTTGGGAATGATTTTAACTATTATTCTAACAGGTGCCTACTACTATGCTTAGGCTAAGCCAGTCTCTAGGGATCAATCCTCATCCAGACCCAGTGGGGAAGATGCTTGGGAAAGCACGTAAATAATTTAAATGTGACTATGAAATGTCTTATGGTCACTTTCTATTGATTTTATTCTTTACAGTTATGAATGTTGCCAAGTATGTGTTTACTTGTAGAAAATGAGTTTTTCATGTGCCTTAACTGATTTACTTTGGATTGACAATTCTTCACCTCTCAATAGACATAAGTTTCGCTATCATATTTACATGAGGAGAGTGCATAGCTCCTTCCTTTCTGCTTCCCCGAGAGTATTCTTGCCCCAAATATTCGTTCATGCTGAATGCTGAATCTCAAAGGCCAAAAGTCCAGCTGCATTTCGGTACCAGTTCACATTTGCTGTTAGGTAGTGTCAAATCAAATCACTTCTTCTGAAAGTGATTCAGGAGTTAATTTCAAAAATATTCTCAACTCATGGGTTAGAACAACTTTTAATAATAGGAAAAATGAAGATATCCAGTCATCACCATTGATCTCTGAGAATTTGCTGTGTGAGGTTCAGCTAGAGGAACATTCTAGCTGGGAAACATCCATAAAAGGAGACTTAGACAACCTAGCAAACCCCCAGAACTTAGATTAAACAAAGGCATAGATGGAATATTTTTTTCTACTTTCCCCTCAAATAAGCCAGGTACTGTTGCCTCCTCCAGATAATCACAGAATGGTCTTTCCCAAACAGGATTTAGAAGAAGAAGTGGCAGAATTGTTTTATGAAACCATCAAGGACTTTCCAGAACTAACGTTTGGAGCAATACAAATAAAAAATTCCATTGGGCTATTCCATGTGATCCTTGACAGTGTCCTGGTGTTTAAAAAGGTAGTTCTTGGCTCTAATGATCATGAGGGACCTTTCACTTCACACTAAGGGAGAGCATTTAGGGACAGGCTCTGGTTCCATCAGCTATGACCCAAGTGTCACTGGGCTAGTTGACTTGTGAGAAATCTGTTTCCTGGGTCCCCTTAGGGGAATAAAGGTTCCCAGCTTCTCTGCCTTTGCCATAAGTGGAATTTGGGAAGTCTCTTCACAAACCCCATTAAACTTCTGTTAACTATATTCTAGCTACACATCTAAAGTTCTGCAGAATAAACCAATTATAAAATCAAAAGCTAAACAGCAATTATGGAACATACATTCCAGGTATCTTTGTATTTATTAATGTTAAATACATTTATTAAGCACTTAGATTTTGTATTATACCTGTGGGCAGAGAGGTGCATTTATTTATCTACTAATTTTATTATAATAATTTTTAGTTTGAAATTATAATTACATAATCTGCCCCTTTTCTTTCCTCTGTCCAACCCCTCCAATGTACTCTTGTTCTCTCTCAAATTTGTAATCTCTTTTTCTTTAGTTGTTATACAGACACACACACACACACAATTAAATGCATAGATAAAACCTTCTCAGTCCTTATAATGTAGGAAGGTACATGTTAAACAGCTAAGCTTGGAACACTATGGTTAGACTAGTTTTAAACCCTGGTCCAGGGTTGGAGTGTGATTCAGCGGTAGAGTACATGCTCAGTACGTGTGAGGCTCAAGGTTCCATCGTAGCTTAAGGAACTAGATAACTAACTCCTGAGCCCATCTCTTAATAGCCTCGTCCCCTCGGATAGGTTATTTCACTTATGTGTGCCACGGTCTCCTCGGGTGGAGGGGTATGAATGCAACAAAGGAAGAAAAAGCAAAAGAAAGGGGAACAGGTTGGAAACCCATACCAGCTCCCTCCAACATCGATAATTGTTTGGGAATCCTTGGGCCAAGTGAACTAAGGCGTACACTGTGTGTGGAACAGGAGTTGGCACAGCTAGAGCTCTCTCATTGGCGTTATGGGACCAGCCAAGAGCTGGAACTTTATACCGAGGATAACTCTTAACACATTGAAGCAAGCAAACGAAGACAAAAGTCGAAATGTGTTCTAAAAACATCAGGGAGGCTGGTATCAGGGACGGAGGGAGGCTGGAAGGAAGCAGGGGGGAGGTGGAGAGGTCAGTGGGGAAGGTACTTCAAGAGTCTAGGGGAGAAGTTTGTAGCAGGTTATGACTGGTGGGGATGAAGACATGGACTACTCACAGACTGTAAGTGATCATATTACCCTAGCAGGATTAGATATGCCAACTACTCATTAGGAAAAAAACCATAACAGTGAAGAACTCAGAGAGCCGTCAGACCACAATGAAAGTGTGTCCCTTTGGAGTTAGGAAGGTTGATAGACGGGCCTTGAACCGCAGGAAGTTGATCAGAGGTGCCTCTCAAGGAAGTCCTGGATTTTCCCGCTCTGGGTTTGCCTTTGTAGCCCTGATGCCTTCAGCCACTGTTTGCTGGCAGTGTGGCATGGTGTTCAGCCTTATTGCAAGTATTTTGGTGGATTTCAGAACACAGCAGCTGGCGCTGTCAGTCAGTCACATTCCCTATCACACACACAGACTGATATGCTCAATGTTCATATCTATTAAGTACTTGGATTATGTACTATTCCTGACAATATCCTCAGCATATCAGTAAATATCCTTTACTTTCACCCTGGGGTGGGGATGGGGATGGGGTGGGGTTGTGCTATTTACATTTGTTAGGTATATATGTGTATATATATATACATACAAAGCTACTGCCATCTAACATGCCTTTCCTTTGGCTCAAGGGCAAAATTGTGAAACGTCAAGAGCTTATTAATGACAGTACAAACAAAGACTATCTCAACCAAGTCATAAAGCAACAGCTCACAGGTTTTGTGATTGAGTTAAACCCTGAGGTCAGTGACAAACGGGTCCAGGGGAACAGTGGGTACCCTTGTGTATGCTCTGAATGACATCTTTCTCTTGCAATTTCAGAATAAGGACCTGATTTATGAACTGAACATCTTGAATCACATGTTGCTCTTTATCTCCAAAAACTCAGAGCCGTACAGCACCATAATCCGACATTACAGGCAAATTTCAAAGGAATTCCAGAACAAGGTTTGTAGCCCAGCTCATTGTTGAAAACTCTTTAATGTCACGCAAGAGCAGCAGCAGACTCTGAGGGTAGTTGTATTTTCTACAACTAAATTAATTCAGGAATTATGTGCATATAATTTGCATACATAGTTCACAATTTATGTATCAATACTACATAATGTTTACTATTTTATTTTAGATGAGTCTGTTCCATTCTTCCTTTGTGGAGAGCCAAGTCTATTGCCTTTCTTTCTTCTTAATAAATATGCTAAAGGTGTTCCTTTCAAGTCTATGTTCTACAGAGACTCTGACTTCAATGTAGAAAATACCCATTCAAATCAATGAGCTAAAGTACATTTCCAGGTGCTTGTAACTGCTATCAGCAGCATCAGTGGGAAGAAATCACCTCTTACCTCTTATCACTCTGCTGGTGTGTAGCGATTTACTGCATCTGAACTGTGAAAGGTTTTTTGTTTTGTTTTGTTTTTTCATTTAAGGTTATTCTGAAATTAAATGATACTGTTGAAACATAAACACAGTGTAAAGACACTGAAGTATAAACACACTAGTTTTCAGAAAGATGCTTCCAATAACAGATACCTCTTGCAGCTATTAATCTATTTCATTTCTCAGTGTCACACTTTCAGATATTTAATGTGACTGACCGTGATCTGATGGTTCTTTTGACTTCTCATGAGCTATAATAGTCAATACTTAACCATGTTTGATTTTTTTAAAAAAAAAATTAGTAGTGTGTGGGTCTGTGTGCACATGGGGATATGTATCCCACAGAATGTGTGTGGATGTTAGGGGACAGCTGTCAGGGGTCTGTTCTCTCTTTCCTACCTTGTGGGTCCTGGAAACTAAGCTCTAGTTACCACGTTTGGCAGCAGATATCTTTACCTGCTGAGCTATCTTGCTGGCCCTCAACTGCATTTCCTCATTTTTTCCTGCTTTAATCCTTTAATGTAGTTGGAACTTATTTTGGAACAGATCAGAAGAGGAAGTTCTAAATTCTTGTTGTGACAATCAGAAAGCATCCCAAAATGTCACTCCTGAGCTGCAGATAAAAAGTTTAACTAATATTGTCCCACTAAACCTCACCACTTTACTGCCTACTGTAATAGTATCTGGGATGTCCAAAAAACTGGTACTTATCGGATGTGTTCAAAATAGTTTAGCAGTCTGTTCTGTTTTGCTGTTGTTTTTGCTTTGGTTTGGTTTTTATTTGCTTTATAGTTTCCATGGAACCCAGAAGACTGGTGCATTGTCTTGTGGGCAAACCTTTGGATGGATGAGTGACTTGAAAGTATGTGACTGAAGTGTGTCTATAGAAGCCTCTAACTCATCTCTCTACATCTCATCTCTCTACATCCACTCTTAGTTATTCTCTGCAACTAATTATTTGCAAATTTCCACCCCAACACTCTCTGGCTTGATACCATCTTTATTCTCATCAAACCAGACCCCCAAGCTTCTTATTGGACTTCTGATCTCCACATTCACTTTCATAGCATCTGATTTCATCCCCCATGATGCTGGTCACCATGGTGCTGGAGTCTCACTTGCCTTGCCTTTCCAGAACATTCTAATTTCTATGTTCTTTTTGCTACTGGAGCTTTCCTTCCTTTGCATTGGATTTCTATTTGATGGATTGCTGTTCCCTGTTTTGTTTGCTAAAACAGAGTTTTCTCCTGGCACGCTTACTTCTCTGAGCCCATGTCTCATCTCATCTGCATGGTTTCTCTCCCCTGTCACTCTTTGTGTGTTTTCTAACCCTCATTTGTATTTATCTGAACGTGCTCCGTATCCATGCCCTCCACTAGAATGTAAGATCCACCAAGCAGAGCATCCGTCTTCCCTGTATAGCACTAGTGTCAGTGAACTGTTTAATATGTACTTGGTACTCTATGAACATTTATTGTGTGAATGTATGAATAAACGGGTTATGGGCTTCCTTCATAGAGTAACTTTGAATTGACATGTTGGACACATTATCCTACTTGCCATTCACTAAACCAGGCTTTTGCACACATTCTTAAAACAACCCTCTAAAGCAAGTATGATCAGGATCAGCATTTTACAGACAAGGGAACCAAGGCATGGGACAGGATGAACACTCAGGACTCGCTTGTTTCCTGAAGCTGTGTGGGTCAGGCACAGCATAGAAGCTAGGCTGAGGAGGCTGCCTGTGTCTGCTCATGGGTATAGAAGTGATCCCGCCTGGAGGTGCTCCCTAATCCTTGTTATTTAAGTTTCGTTAATTCCTAGCTTCTCAGAGATTCTCTTCCCTTGATCTAAGGGGTCCAGAGCCACAAGAAATTTTGCTTGATTTGGCAGATTCTTTTCGTCCTTGTGAATGTGGATGAACCTAAAAACAAACGCGTCTTTGAGTACTTCCAGATCTCAAAAGTCAATGTCCCATCTGTTCAAATCCTGAATTTAAGCTCTGATGTTAGGTATAAAATGCCTACAGATGACATAACCTTCGAAAGCCTCAAGAAATTCTGCAACAGCTTCCTCAGCAAAACTGCCAAGGTAAGCCTGCTCTCATGTAAGTCATGACTAGACCCTGAGTACTTCCTTACAGTTCTGCTGGGGTTTTTCATCCATAGGAGAGAGGGAACAGAGATCATCCCAAGGTTCAATATGACACAGTCTCTTCATTCCCCCCTCCCCCCATGAATCACTACAATTTACAGCTTCTTCTGAGGCTGGAGATATGCTGCCAGTTCTTCAGTCATAAAGAAAATTCCCAGGAGAAGTTCAGCTGTTCTAGGGAGTTGACTTCTTATCTAAAGGAGGATTTCATCCTTACAGCCTCTTCTCAAAAGATCTCTTTGACCTAGGGTTAGGAGAGAAGGAGATAGAACAAGTAGTAGCCAGGAGTTAGCCTCAGAGCTTCAGAGACCTTTAGTGTGTGTGGGCTGGAGAGGCATCGTCCATGTTGCTGGAAGGGGTAGATTCAGGAACTTATCCATAAGCACTCCTGCTGACATCATAGTATTTATTTTACGAACGGAAACATCTTTGAAAGTAAACAGAGAATCCTCCAAACATGTTTTGGATAATGACAGGAGTATATAGAGAGTCTTCAGATAATTCAACATCTATGGGGAACTTACCTCTGGCTGTTCTATTCCCTACTGTCTACTTCCATGAGGACCCGACCTCCTCTGCAGCCTTCTCAGGGCGGAAGCTCTTCTCTGACTTACATGATCATGAGGTCAGATGGAAAAGCTGATGTCCTTCTCGATGCTTCCAAAACATTTCTCCTATCATCTAAAACCCAATATTCTTCGCCTTTCATTTCTTTAGCATCATTCACATCACTTACTTCCATCCTGGGTTGCTATCCTCTGGCCATCTCCCTTTCTCTGATGATGTGGGCTTCTCTGGGCAGGCTACCTGCTTTACCATCTTTCCTAGACACTAACATCTGACTTGCTTATCTATGTTCTCTATGAATTGGCAAGTCCACACCATCTCAGCCACCTGCTCATAGGCTCATAATCCTGAGCTGGAAGTTCCTCCAAAGGCCTCATTACAAGCTTCTCCTCCTCATAATTCACTTCACCACTGACTACACTGCTAAAGAGCCTCACCCCTCCTATGACCGTTGATCTTTGGCTACTATTTCAGTCTCTAGGGTGCCAGTCTCTATGAATTTAGATTCTATGTTTTTCTCTTAACTCTGATAACTTCCTCATCCTCTCCATGTTCCATTTCTGCTATACATTGAAGATATATATATATATATATATATATATATATATGCCTCCAGGCAAAACTCCAACTCCTGTTGAGCCCACTTAAGTTTTATTCTACTTCCATAGTAATGTTGGAGAAGAGAAACTTCACCATGAGACTTACCAACCTTGTGGACACACCAACCAAACCTCCCTCTACCAAGAAATGTCTCAACATCTCTGTATAAATCTCTCTAAGATATTTATCTCTTTAATTTTAGGTCAATTTCTCTTCCAGTCCCATTCCTACCTTCTCCTCAACTCAGCCCCTTAGCCATGTACCAGCAAGGGAAGGGAAGTCTTCATGCTAGAAACATCCTCACATTCTGTTAGCACTTCTACAGTCTGCCTGAGACCCTCCCTAGCCTCTATCTTCCCTCCAGTTACATGCAGGGTGCTTTTTCGTCCTTCAAAAGCCAACATGTTTTCTTGTGCTCCAGGAACACAGATAAACATCTCCCACCTGACCAGTGATTTCTGTCTGATCTTATTATTGCTAATTCTTCATTGTTTCATTGTAGCTCATTTTCTATGGCCAGTTTCCCACCACCTTTATGCTTCCCGTGAAAATACCTTCAAGTCATTTCTAGAGACTATGAGGCAGGGGAGGGACAGCACCACTAAAGAGAAGAAGACTAAAGAGTTTGACAGAAGTCAGACAACAAGGACTTCATAAGCATATTAAAGATTTGGCATTCCATTTGCCAGGAGAAGCTAGACCCATGATAAAAATGGAGCCTGGATTGTCAGAAAGAAAGGCATAGTGAGGTTTTGTAGGAGATTCAGAGGGAATCTATGTGAGAAGCACAGGCTAGCTAGACTAGGGTAGTCACGGGGAATTTGAAAAGAGAGGATGTAGACTCAAGAGATATCCAGGAGTCAGTGATAGTATAGAAAAATAAATTCTAAGATTTCTAAAATTTTCTTTAAGCCAAACCAGCTGCTGAATTCATTCTTTCCATCATCCATCTGAAAATTCTTTACTGAGTCTTTCTACTTTCTACATGCAGATACTTGATGAGAGAAGAAAAGATGTCCTTTATGGCCTACTACCTAGTATGCCAGAAAAATAGAAAACAGTAAGCTAATGTTAATTCTGAAAGTAGCACAAGGGAACATTTCAGAGAACTTAGGGTAGCAAAGCCTCAGATAATTTGGGAAATCCAAAGCGTTTCTCTGAAGAGCATCTTGAAGAACAAATTTAAGCTAACTGGATAGGAGGAGGATAGAACTCAGAGAAGGCAGTAGGCGGAGCATACCAGTCAGAAGTGGCTTAGGCTTTGGGGAAACTGATGATCAGTATAGCTGAAGAAAGTCAAGAGGGGAAGTAGAAATGAACTTGGGGGGACACCAGCACAGAAATGCCTTGGTCTTGACTCTCTCAGTAATGAGGAAAGCCATTGTTTTTTAGCAGTCTAATTGAGAAGCTAATGACATAAGTCCCACAGTCATCTGAGAATCCCAAGAATTGTGTGTGGATAAATTGCAGCCCAGAGCTCTGACTCCCCCTCAGTGCCCTGACCCCAGGCTGCTCTGGACAGTGCAAAGCTATCCCTGGGTTTGTGATTATCTCTGCATTACAAATGCTTTCAAGAGTTTGTCTTTCTAACCCCAAGCCTTTCATTGTTTATAGTGGAGGAACCCCAGTTGCTTGTTCTTTTCTGTAGTGGGGAGTGTTAGACCTCTGAATTTGCTTCCTAGAAACACAAATCCAGTGAAGAGATTCCAAACTATTGGGATCAAGGGCCAGTTAAGAAGCTCGTGGGGAAGAACTTCAATGTGGTCGTCTTTGATAAGGAAAAGGACGTGTTTGTGATGTTCTGTAAGTATCTCCAGAGAGACAATGAGAGCCTAAGGTCTCTAATACTTCTCAAGTCTTGTTTCTGAATTCTTGGGCAGTGCAGTCTCTAAACCCATAAACTCTAAAACCATGCTGAGGATTATCTCCCGACTCTCAAACAGATTAGCTCAAGATGCCAACAGCCATAGGCAACTTGATGCCCCAAATTAATTCTTCCCATGTATGAATGCTTTCCACCTAATCCAGGCCTATGACAGTGTGTAACAGTAGTAACATGGCTGGCTAACATGGCTCTATTGGATGCAACAATGTTAGGACTCAGGCTTGATTCACTGTTATACGTCATTTAATTACCTACCAAATCCTCCTCTTGAAAGCAACTACTGCTGTGCTTCCCTGTGTGGATCGCTCAATAGAATCTCAGCCAAAAAAAATATTCCCAGTATCACTCAGTAAGTGCTAGAAACTGGATTTGACTGTTTTCAGTCTGGTTCTGTCACCCACTTTCACACCATCATCCATAATTTCCCCTTGGGCCTTATCTGATTCATCCAATGTTCCTGTGAGGTAGGGGCACAAATGTTTCGTTTCAAGGACTTTGTATAGTATATGGCATGTGGCAAGCACTCCACAAATAATGACTGCTGTTACTCCATCTTAATTATTTCCACTGCTGACAAGGACTGTGACCCTTACCCATCATCTCTGGTTTCTATGCCAGCCTCCCCAAACTAGAGCCTTCTTTCCATGAAACACTACAGAAGGTGATTCCAAAGCTACTTAAGACAGGCAAAGGTAGCGTTTAGTGAGCTTGTGCACCAGGCTAGGCAAAGCAGTGAGGAAGGCTCATTGACTTTCTCCATGATACAGGTCAAGGTCACACAGTAAATACTAAAAGGCAAAGTAAAGCCCTCCCTGTGCTGAGTCCTTTGTACATCCTTTCACAACCTCAGTGAAGCAGATACTTGCTAGCTGACCGTGCTTTTGGGAGGTGTACAGCTGAGTCATATCTCTCTGCTCCCTTTCATAGCTGAGCTGGGGAAGGCTTTCTCTACTTTTGAGACACACAGAGTTCTGAGAACACTCATTTGCTTCTGACGAAAGACAAGAGCAGCTTCATTTTCTAAGAAGCAAGGCTATTGGATTGGCACCCTGGGGCTTAAGCCATTATAGTCCTCCATGTTCCTAGCCAGGGCCTATCAGGCTCCAGGGGGTGTCTGGGTGCTGCAGGCAGGAGGTTTAGTCACAGGGGTACTTGGCTGATAAATGGATAGATGAGCTTGCAAAAGTACAGTGTCGGGCTCTGAGGCCATTCCTCCCACAGAGCGAAACTCTGAGTTCTAAACTTCAGATGAGAGCAAACCAGTGAGGTCTGGCTTTCCCTGTTTTGGATCTCCTCTCTGGTCTCTTTCCAAAGGGCCAGCTGTCTGGGCCACTCAAAGCTCAAGGTACTTTCCACAAGAAAGGCCAGTGTCCCCTGTCAAGGGTAGTTGTAACAGTTTTAAGACATTCTTATTTAGCTTCCTGGGCGTATTTTCCTCCAAGGGACTGAAAGGCGTTTGATTCTTACATAATAATATATGTTATGTAACTTTATACTATGGCATATTTGTAGTACAATCAAGCCCAAGTGACCTGTCTTCAGATCCTATTCTCTTTGCTTAATTTTCTGGATGACCTTGGACAAATAACTTAACTTCTGTGTTATAAACACACCATTTCCCCTCGAACATAACAATGACATAGATATTTTCCTTGGTTTTCTCTTCAGCTGCAGTGGAACACTATTCTAAAAGGAAAGTTTTTGTTTTGTTTTATTTTATTTTGTTTTGTTTTAAAGACCATATTAATGCATGGAAAATGTTAGTGTCTAGGAGAAACAGGACTAGGCTTAATTTTTATTCTGATTTACTTAATAGTGATCCATATACTGAGATATAAAAATAAGCTATGGTGTTAATAAAAGAGAGTGTAGCCTGCTGAGCAGACACATGGTAAGAAGACAACAGTGCTGCTCTAAGGCATCAGCTTTCAGAGTCCTGGACAGCAGGAGCTGAGAAACACCTTTCTTTTCCAGATGCACCCTGGTCTGAGAAGTGCAGGGTGCTGCTACCACTGCTGGAGGAGTTGGGCATAAAGTATCAAAACCACTCCACAGTCATCATCGCCAAGATTGACATAACAGCAAATGACATTCAGCTGTCGAACCCAGAACTGTACCCATTCTTCAGGCTTTTCCCTACTGACTCGCAAGAGGTGAGACTCTTAGGACTACATGGTGGGAAATGTTAGGTTATTCCCAGGAATGCAGCTTTTCTCCAGATCAGCCTTCTACTGAACATTCTCTGCTCCAATCCCTAGTATGTTCTCATATTCAAGTGTGGAGTAGTTTCCAGCAAGTTCTAAGACTTGTAATTGCACACGACTTGAGTCCATTGCTCATTGTTGACCAATTATCATGTCAACTGGATATGGATGTTTTGGTTGGACAGAGTTTCCTCTAATATTGAGGCTAAGCTCTCTGTAGTTCAGACTACAGAGAATAAAGGACATCTGTCCAGGAATAATGGGTTGGAATGCTACCAGATAAAAGAATGTATACTGGACAGCTCTCTTTACACTTGGGAATCCTAGTTCTTGTCTACCCATCACCAGGGCTGGTGGAACAGACTCTCTGTGAGACTTTGGTAGATGGAACAGGATATCAATCACAGAGGCATGAGTTAAGGTCCTTGTTCTAGAGATGAGTAGGAGAGAAAGTCATAATGACATAGGTGTATATCTATGTATGCAATGGTGGGGGGGCAGAATCTGGAGCTTAGATATTGCTAAAGTTTCATGCAGACTTGGGACTCTGGAGAACAGTGGAGATTTAAATTTGATTAAAGGAGGGGTCATGACCTCTATAGGCAGGATGCATAACGTGAGTGATGAGGTGGGCAGGGTGACCAGAGCACTGAGTGTGTGTGATAACATCCCAGTGCAGGAGCTGTAGAGAGGTTAGATTGACAGGATGAGGCTAAGAGCTACCAATCTTAGGTTCTATGATTAAAAGCCCCCTTAAAGGCCCACAAAGGAAAGGGAACTATTATGAATGCTTGCTGACCATGTAGTAGGTGTTCTATAAAATAACAACCATTTTATTATTGTTACAATATTACTACTACTAGCTATTCAGAAGAGCAAATGCATGTGGTACTTACCATAAGCCAAGCACTGCTTTAAACACATTTTCTATATTAGCTCATTTAATCCAACAACACAGTGGGGAAGCTCTTGGAGTTAATGCCATATGAGAAAACTGAGTTCAGCAAGGAGCCACATGGGTAAGTAATCCAGCCAATGGTCAGACCTATAAAGTACAGCTTTGTAGCTCATAAAGGGCCCATTCCTCATGTCCTCTGATGAGAGAGTTTTTATCCTTATTTCAGAGCCATGGAAAAGGAAGCTCACAGAGGTTAAGGCACTTTTTGGTAGGTCCAGATTGCTAGGAATTTAATCCTGGGTTTAGTTTTGTAATAGTCTATGATCAACTTACAGAAAGAAGTTCCCATCATAATCCTGCTCTGCTGTTTTCCTAGGCTGTCATGTATAAAGGAGAGCACACTATGAAAGGCTTTTGTGACTTCCTGGAAAGCCATGTCAAGGTTAGGATTGAGGAACAAGATGAGGTAAGGTACACATCTACACATCTACAGGCTGGGTTTTCTCTCCCACACACAATTATCAGGAAGCCCATATAAAAATTACACCAGGAGTTCCTCTATCATCTCATTCTCTCTGGAGATGGCTTTGAGGCTGCCCTGGACAACCAACTCTGAGTGAGATCACTGGTTCTTTACAGGAACTTGTGACAAGGAAGTAGGAATGGTAGTTATTAGATAACAGACTCTCAAGTAACATATTGCCTTCAAAATGGCCAGCCCACTTGTCACTCTCCTGAGATGGTGATCAAATGTCTTAATGGGAGTCTGACCTCTGGAGTTGCTGTCCTGATGGATGGGACCACAGTCTTCCCTTTCTCCTAACCCTGCCACAGTGAGCCACCTTCTAGAAGGTGCCATCCAAATCAATTAGGATGCTTTCTGTTGCTAATATCAAAGACACCTCCTTGCCTGCCTCAGCAGCAATGGGTGTTGATCCCATTTACCTAGTAGGACATTTGGCACAGCTGGACCCAGATGGCCATATCTGCTTTCTGTCTTCCTGTTTTCTCTGTCTTGGGAGTTTTCTCAAGCAGTCACTTCCTGTAAATGGTAAATGTTACCCCCATGGATCCAAACTTACCTCCTCCCAGTTTAGAAAGAAAATATCCATTTCTCAGTAGTTGTAAAATGCATGCTAGAGAGAAATCTCATTAACTAAGCCAAAGTCACCTGATCTGTCCTGAAGTTAGGGACTGGGCAGCCACACCTGTCATATAAGAAGTGTGTCCTCAGTCAAAAGGGTCAAAACTATAGTTGGGCACTTTATCACCTTTATCGATGAGGAAACATAAGCCACAAATAATTCTTTCTGGGAGGACCCAGAACAACATTACCAGTTTTCCCTACAGCGGTCACACATACTTCCTTACTCTGCCTTCCCTTCCCTCTCTTGTCCCCACATTTTCTTTACCAGCTATCATACATTGAGCAAAATGAAGAGGTAGAGGAGGAGGTGTTAGCTGGGCCAGAGATTCAGCTCATCGAGAAGTTGCCTGAGAAGCCACTGCTCAAAATAGAGGACACAACCAAACAAGACGGGCCAGTGAAAGAGTCTCCTGCACCAGCCAGCATTAGCAAGTCAGAAGAGGCAGAGAAAAGGAAGGAGGCAGCTGAGAGGGAGAAGAAGGCAGCTCAGCTGAAGGAACAGTCAAAGCCAGAGAGAAAGCTGGAAGTCAAAGAAGAGCTTTAGCTTTTCCCAAGTCAGGGAGGAAGCAGCCCAACTCCAGGTCCTGACATCAGTTTCTGAGTGAATCTACTTTAACAATGCCATATATTGAGGGGTAGGGTGGGTGGGGGCTAGACAATAAAGCCTATGAGTGTCTTTGGTCTGGTTTGCTCATCTCCTCTTTTTCCTGATTGGGACCACCTAGAAGAGCCACTTGGTCTGGAATTCAGTCAGGGCTGCAAGAGGGGCCAAGATGCCAATATTGAATGACTGTAACTCCCTGGGCCCTCACCTACCTTCAGAACATCACTAGAGGTCAGTTTCATTGTCCCCATTTGCAGATGAAGAGATGGAGGCACAAAGAGACTAACTAGTCAGAACCACACAGTTTGAGAACTGTTGAGTGTTTGTCTCTCATATCACTCTAGAGCTCCTCTCTTTAACCATTATGTACACAACCTCCCACTAGTTGGGCCCTCAGGAGTTTGGCTAAGTCTTGCAAATAAGCTGTAATGACAGGCTTGCACCATAAGAGACCCAGTGCCAAGCTTGTCTCTGGATGTCTACATGCCAGTAAGTGACCCACCATCACGCAGTCAAGCCAGAATCGTCCTCTGTGGCCTTGTCTCTATAAACCTGATGACCTACATGATTTTACCTATTTCCCCTCCATGGCACTCTCCTCTTTCCACATGATCCCACCTACTACTTATGTGAGTCCAGCTACTTCCTTTGATGAAACCCATCCTGTTCTTTCTCTGCGACTCTTCTCACTTCCTTCCACATGACTCCACCAACCTCTCTGCATTGCTGAGTCACCCACAGTTTCTTGAGAGCAGAAGACTCAGAACTGATCTGTTCTCAATGTCCTCGCTCCGCTTCCTCTTCACAGCCCCTATTCCTAAAGCTGTAGAGATAATTTCAAACGCCATACTCTCAGTACTTACTGTACCTACCCTGTCTCTACCCTGTAACTGGTATCTTCATGATATTTAAGCATATTTCCAATTACTCTATTCCTGCAAAGTCTTGAGAAGTCTAACCTTATGGATCTCTATTTCTCCTCAGGTCTCCCAGTTCCACACACCATTCACACTTCTTGAATATTCTTTGAATATAAGAAACTTTCTCCATGGGTTTGTTCCCTCTACCCAAATGCATGCCTTCTGGATGCTTACCCTGCCCCCATCTTCACTCATATCTGCTTTCGTCATTCAAATCTCAAATGTAGCCATTTCTAAGAGGCTGTCCAAAAGGATAATATTAGAAAGCATTTTACTACTTCACCAAGTGATTGCACACTGTCTGCTCCCACCAACACTGGGACCAGCCCCATGAATACAGATACTGCCTTCTTAGTGTCTGCTGTGTGTTCTGCATGGTACATTGTAGATGCTCAGTAAACATCCTTGAAGCAAATGGAATCATCAAGTAGTACCCTTTCTCTGAGAGACATGGTCTCATGGTTATCCCCAAAGGAAGAGGTAAGGACATTGCCCCAGGTCCATGCTGGTCTCTGCATTGATTGTTTCTAACACAGACTTAATGACTTAAAACAGCATGGATTTATCCTCACATACTTTGAGAGGCCAGAAATCTGACATCAATTTCATGGGTTAGACTTGGTGCACACCTGTATTTCTGATACTTAGGAGGCACATGCAGGGAGGCTATGATTTAAAAGCCCATTTTGAGCTGCCTGGTGAGAATCTGACTCAAATTTTTTTTTTCACATTGGGTTAAAAGTCAAGGATCAACAGAGTTGGTGCATTCTGGAAAATACCTTCTAGCCTCCCAGGGGCTGCCAGCATTCCTTGGCTTATGTTTGGTCCTGGAATCACTGTGACCTTATGCTCTATCCTCACATTCCCTCTGCATTCATCCTCTAAGCTCCGCTGTGTTTGTATCCGACATTTAGGACCCTCTCACTTCCCTCATCTCTCCTAGACTGAATCTCACCTGTATAGTATTTTTCACTCTGCAAAGCAATATTTGTGAGTCCAAGGGATTGGGATGTGGGTATATTAGGGGTGCCATCATTCAATTCTTCATATTTACATTGATTTTCTGATTTACTTTATTGGGGGACTATTGGAACTTCTAAGAAGTGGGAGGTATTATAGGAACTGTGCTCCCTAAATTCCCCATGGACCTCTGCTTTCCATCCATCACACATGGCAAAGGCTATTTGCATTTTTAGACCCCCAAAAGCAATTCCCACTCTCAACTCCCACCCCCTATACCTGACTTGCTCACATCTAGATGAAGCAGGGAACAGCCTGAGGCCCTGGAACTCACTGGAGCTAGGTGCCTCTGTGGGGTTAGGTTTTAGTATTCAGGACACGATGCAAGACTCACCTGCCTTCACCTCATAGCCATGAGGCTGCCTGTCAAAGGAGGGGTCCATTGGGCTGCTGAGACTAAATCACGTGGAACAGAGCCCATGACAAGCAGTGACATGACAACCAATGCTGCAGTGCATGTTCCACTGGTGCACCTGGAGCCTCAGAGACAGGAAGAGGAGAAGTAGCAGAAAGATAGAGTACAGATATCCCTCTGTTGGGAAGGGCTTCTCTCAGCTCATTTTCTGATCCTTCCAAATGTATCCACCTGTCACTTGAACTTCTGTTCTGTCGGATCAGCTTTTCAAAACCCTCTATCCCCTTAACTCTATCCTACTGAAAAAGATGGAATCACTTGTCAATATAACACTCTTTAATTGCTAAGCATGGAATACTCTTTACCCCCTCAAGACATAAAGTTGACTGAAGGAATAAGTCTGAATAAAATTGGGTTTCAGTTTGTAGTTAATTAGCCCTGGTTAGGTATGTAAACTTGAAGATGTTACTCAATTTCTCTGAACTTCAGTCTGCTCTCCTATTTTAATCTAAGAGCACATACCGGACATCTCTTGTCACCAAATGAAGTTTCCAGTACCATGAATGGGTTACCTCTCCTTTGTGGGCCAAAGGAGTTCCATGGAAACTCCCAAGCAATCCAGGCTATTGGCAAGATTTTTGATGTCTCTCCACAAACTGACAACAAGGCCTCACTGCTGAAGGCAATACTTACACAAATAAAGCCTATAGCTCTATGGAGATCCTTAATGGTATTCATGGTCCTAGAAGATACTCTGCACTTCACCAAAGGAGAAATGTAAACACCAAGCCAACCATAAACCCTTTGATCTATAAGAGTGGCCTGCCTGTAAGATATTCTGGTGTAATAATGGCACAGGGCTTGTTGGAGTAACCAACCACTATCTGATGAGTTAAGGCCCACTTCATGAGATCAAACCCATACTTAACAGTGCTAGGGTGGGTAAGAACCTGAGACCAGATAGGCCAGGGGCCTAGGGGAAACTACATATGACTGTTCTGCTAAAAGAACATAGCAATAAAATAGCTCCTAGTGACATTCTGCCATATTTATAGATCAGTGTCTTATTCATCCATCATCAGAGAAACTTTCTCTTCAGTAGATAGAAACAAATACAGAGACCCACAGCTAGACAATATCCAGAGAGTGAGATACCTTGGAACACACAGCTCTAAAATGGATGTCTCCATCAAATTCCTCCCATCAGGACTCATGAAACCCTGTGAAAGAGGAGTCAGAAAGAGTATAAGAGTCGAAAGGGATGGAGATCATCCAAAAATTAAGGTCTTCAAGACACATCAGGGAGGGAACACATATGAACTCACAGAGGTGGTGGCAGCCTGCACAGAGCCTGCATGGAATTGCACTAGATGGGGCTCTAGAGTTGAAAGGAGAAGTGTATGAACATTCTGATTCTTAACCCTGAAGTGACCCCTAACTGATAGCCACTTGCAAATAAGAAATTAGTTTTTTCGAAGGGAGTCTCACTGGGAAAATAAACCACTCTAAACGGTAGGTCCCATGCATAGCAGTAGATGGCCAACAGAAAATGAACTCAGTGTCATCTTTGGACGTTCTTTGTCAGGGAGGTTTGTTTTGTTTTTCCTATCTTACAGGTCTTTTGCATATTTATTGTGGTTTCTTATTTCAGGTTTTTATGGAATTCCTGAATGTGTGAATATGTGTGTGTCTGCATAGATATGTGTTTCTTGAGCTGTTTTCTTTTTCTTTTCTTCTCTTATTTGGCTGTTTTGTTTTTTTTTTTTCACATTTCAAGGGATCCAAGTCTCCTTAAAAACCAAGTATGTACAGAACAGTGTCTGAGAAGTAAGATTGCATTTGGCAGCATGAATGTCTTTGATGGTGTGGAGTAATTTCAGTAGAGTTGGCACTTCAGAAAGCACACTGGTGAGAAATGAAGAGAATAGATACATCCTTTGAGAAATTTGGTCACAAAACATAGGGTATAAAATAACCTGGTGTGTGTGAGATCAATGGAGTATCTCTGTAGGTTAGTCTATATAGGAGGTAGGAATAAAGAAAGAAGAGAAGGAAGATATTGGATCATCTAAGGAGGGACGGATCTTCCACCCAAAAGTGAATGATGTGGCCTTCATCCCAAGGAGAAAAGAGGCAGGTCACCCGGAAAGATGAGAGATCAACATCCATGAAAGATGGTAGGAAGTCATCCCATGTGCATGAATGGAGAAAGGAGTCAAGATTGAGCAAAGAAGGATGAGCAAGAAAATGGCGGATGCAGATACACTGGGGATAGACCAGCTGTGATGAGTAAAATGTGGGGTTTAGTATTATGATGCTATGGTGAGGCTAACAGCAAATTGGTACTGCCATGAACAAGATAGCTTGCTTTGTTCGCAGATCCTTAAATAAGGGGACATGGCATGCCATGGAGGCCATGGGAATGGAGGAGGAAGGTAGATGCAGAAGTACCAGAGGAGCCAGGAAGGAAAGGAGTGCGAGGGACAGGTTTGCACAAGTCTTTGTCCTCTCTCTCTCTCTCTCTCTCTCTCTCTCTCTCTCTCTCATGTATGTGTATGTGCATGCACAGAGTGAGCTAGTGTGCATACATGTGCATATGTGCATGTGAAGGCCAGAGGCCAATCTTGGATGTCAGTGGTCTTCAAGACCTATCTGCCTTGCTTTTGAAACAGAATTTCTTACTTGCCTGGAACTCATCAAGCAGGTTGTGTTGGCAGGCCAGCAAGCCCCAGGAATCTGCATGGTTATGCTCCTGTGCTGAGATTACAAGCGCATACAATCATACCCACATTTTTATATGTGTGCTGGGGATTGAAGACAAGTCTTTAAGTTTCTGTGGCAGACACTTTAGTGAGTGAGTTACTTTCCTAGTACTCTACTAAGGTTTCCTCAGGTGAGGGAGGGGTGGGATAGGAGTGTTTAGGACTGGTTGGTTTCTTGAATTTCAATGGGCTTGGGAAATAGCAGTTATATATTCAGTTTTCTGGTTCCTGACTGACTTCCTGGGGTGATCATGGAATAGTAGCCCTGTATGACAGCCTCTCCAAGGAGACAGGAGATGGGCATGGTTCTGGAGTGGTTGGAAGACATAGAAAGGGCTCCTTGTAGCAAGATGTTTACCATCTCCAGAGACTAGACAGCAAAGTTTGTCCTCCCAGGACCAGCTAGGCACGGAGACTAGAAAGCATCAAATCTAGAGACCAGAATACATGGTGCTAGCACTTAGGAATAGACACTAGCCCAAAGCCTCCTTGTTCCTGCCTAAAGCTTTTCCAATTCTGCAGACCTCCAAAAATTGCCATCTTTAAATCCTGGAGGGATACATGGGACCTTGTAAGAAAGGCACAGGGCATCAGTAACCAAAGTTACAAAGAGAAGAATCAGTGGTGAGTGAACAAATGGTGTGGCCGTGTTCTTTGTCATGAAACACACACACACACACACACACACACACACACACACACTGCAAAAGTGAACAAAAAGATAATCTCACTTTGGCAAAAAGGATGGAAAGTTGGCCAAAATGAAAGTTAATACTCAGAACTATTTTATACTAGAGGGAAGTTATTTTATTTTACTGTTTGTGGCAGAGTCACATGCAGCATACCCTGTCCTCGAACTCACTGTGAAGCTGACAATGGCCTTGAGCTTCTGATTCTCATATCTGCACTCTCAAGTGCCCAGATTATAGATTCGCACCACTACACTCAGCTAATGCCGTGCTAAGACCTGGGCCTAAGGTTTTGTGTATGTTAGACAAACACTCTAACAACTGGACTACATCCTCAGTCCCTATAAATTTATTTTTAAAATACCACTGGGATGCTCAATATATTGATATTCTTAAAAGTACATGTTGTTTTGGTCCAAAACTTTCAGGTCTAGGAAGTTACGAAGGAAGAGACAGAATAATAGACATCCCAAGAAAGTCAATGTGGCTGACATTGTTATGCTTCTTGCTCAGTCAATGTATTGGGTTTTTCTCAACACAATGACATTAAGTTTTGGATTGCCCCCTACATGGTGCTGGGTGTGGCTTGTAGCTCAGTCTCTAGCTATTTCTATTGATGACACCATATCAGAAAAGCATCTGCTGCAGAATTTGATTGAATCAAATGTCACCAAGTATTTCCAATTGCATCATCTCTGTCAACCAGCATCACTGTTCACAGGGCAGGCATCTCGTCTCACAGGCAAAGAGAATGATCTCATGAAAGAGAAGAGTTAAATTCCCTGGGATATGAGTCATGGTGGACTCAGGTAAACAGCCTCTTCAGTTATAAGATTATTTCCCAGTCCAAAGACCCTCTACTGTTTGGACTGCAGTCTTATCTGACAGAGGTCCAGTTGAGGGATGTCCAGATGGTCTTGCAACTTGATGCCATTCTCAGAGACTCTTTCTTGTCTGGAATCTAGTGGGGAGGACTGATCTGGTGAAGATGTTCTTCAAAAGAGGAGTGTATTCCAGGCTTCGAAGCAAACATACCTTTTATTCTAACACAGGTTGGCTTTAGATACTGTGTTTTTCCTGGCCCCTTGGGCTTGGGTCCACCTCGTCCTTGCCCTGGTCCAAGAAAAAGTCCAGCACCTTGGCACTGCTTTGCCAGTTAATGTCTAACTGAGGAATGTCTTACTGCCAAAAGGTGCAAACAGAGACCGTGTATTTCCAGGCACAGGTGTGACCCCAATGTCAATCATTTTGTGTCTCTAACTACCAGAGGAAAAACTAACAACAACAGCCTCATGGCTAGGAAAAGGTGAACTCTATGCCAAAAGGAAAGAAAAAAATCTACCCCCACAGAAACAATCTCAAGGAGCAGAAGCAGAGAATAATTGGAGGGAGAGGGCCAGCCAAGGGCAGACATATATATATTGATCACAGGCACTTGTGAATGGGCCAGTCCTGTCCTGGGTTCAGGTAAGGCTGTCTGGAGCTATCATCCCCCACATCCACTTCTCCCCTATCTAATCCCATTCTCTTTCAGGGCGGTGGGGGAAGAAGTTTAAGCGTCTGGACACGGGTCTTGCTAACCATCAAGCTATCCTGGTTTGCTGCTGTAAAACTTAGGGTAACGCTTGCATCCACCTGGAATGGTAACATGCATTATAGTATATATGTATATTAAGTTAATCATCTCGAAAGTTCCTTATCTTTTTGCCATTTCTTTATATGAGTTGGATGAAGGCACAGACTATATTTATTATTCGCCTTGGTGTCTAGCACCTTGTTTGGTACATAATAGCCACTCAATAAATGCTTGTTGAATGAATAAATAGGTGTGAGCAAATTGTAAGTTCAGGTAATCAAGAACTGCCTGTAAAACTCCAAGGCTGCCTCTAGTAAGGTATAAGTTCTGAGCACCACCTCATCTTGCAACTTTTTTGCTCCAAATGAACGACTCAATTATTCAAAATGTGCAGCACATGGAGGTCTGGTGGATGAGCATGGGTCATGGGACAGAGGGGCATATCCACAGAGGCTTCAGAAGGTCACCAAACCTAGAGTTAGAGCACTGCACAGTCTTCCATATCCATAAAAACAGTGTCTCCTAGTCTATATAAGTGCTGTTTTCTGATCCATATAGATGATACACAACAAAAGCATTTCCTCTGTCTATAGGGTAGGGAATTAGATCATGCATGCGCCTCACCCATCTCTGTTCTCAGGATTTCAGGTATCAGAAACACAAGGGAAACCCAAAGTACCCAACCTATCCTTGCCTTTGGGCAGGTGTTTCCAGGACCAGAAGTAGAGGGCAGAGCATAAAGGATGGGGCAGCTGCTCCCTTTGACCTGGATGCTACTGGTAATGGTGCTAAACCCCTGGTTAACTGTAGCTGGAGCCAGTGAAGTACCAGAAGCAAGTAAGTGTGTGTGTGTGTGTGTGTGTGTGTGTGTGTATGTGTGTGTGTGTGTGTGTATGTGTGTGTGTGTGTGTGTGTGTAGCAATGTTCCCTTTGCAGAAACAATCTTAATCCCTCTTTGAGCACACTTGATGTGATCTTTATTCTAAGCCCATTTCTCAGATTGTAATGAGCACAGGACTCACTTCAAAATTTCGTTAGGATGCAAATTCTGCTTTAGCAGGTCTAGCAAGGGGCCTGAGACTCTGAATTAATAACAATGTGTGGGTGATGTTAATGGCAGGACAAGGGGTTAGAACATCTCCGAATCATTTCTGCACTTCACTGTAAAGTCACAAGCATGCCCAGTTACATAAGAGATTTTCCCACCTCTCCTGTAAGTGTGAGGTCATCGCATGGGAGTGGCTTTGCTTTCCACCCTGGAATCACACCAAATATAATTGTGAGGTCATGGTTAAAAACACATGTTCTGTGCTCAGGCCATGTGTGTGTACCCTGTTTGACAACTTGCAAGGGGCTTGCTTTTTCTGAATCTCAATGTTCTTTTCTATAAATTAAAAAAAAAAAAAATAAGAATGGGTATGGATGGAGGGGTCGTGTACATTGGGGAGGATTTGGAAAGCTCCAGAATGAAAAGTACACATCTTTTATCAGACACACAGTGGCACTAAGCATCATTTCTTTTCCTTTTACTGTTAAAAGTGCAGTGTCAATGTCCTCTCAAATGGGCTGGGAGGTCTTCAGAGAGAAGAGACATTGAGTAGGGTCTTGGTGAAGGCTGCATAGGCAGAGAAAAAGACCTGAACAGAAGGCACAGACTGTGGAAAGCCTGGGAAGGAGTGACAAGTGAGCCCTTCAATGCGACAATGTGGTCATTTTAAAAGAAGGCACAATAGGAAGGCCATGCCTAACTAGATGAATAGAGGACTCTACTCAGGGAACTTGGATGGGTGGGTCTCGAAGGTGTCAACAATGAAACAAGTCCTGAGAAGCAAGAAAGTCTGTGCTGGGCATCCTCTACCTGCTGGGGTTCTGAGACTGGGCTCTTCTGTCCGCAGGAAGGTGTTCTGAATGTCACAACAACGCCACCTGCATGGTGGATGGGGTGGTCACAACATGCTCCTGCAAGGCAGGCTTCACTGGCGATGGGCTGGTATGTGAGGACACGGATGAGTGTGCTACCCCATGGACTCACAACTGCTCCAACAGCAACTGCGTGAACACACTGGGCTCGTACAAATGCTCCTGTCAGGACGGCTTTCGTTTGACCCCTGAGCTGAGATGTGTTGATGTAAATGAGTGCACAGAGCAGGGGCTCAATAACTGTCATGCCCTAGCCACCTGTGTCAACATGGACGGCAGCTACTCGTGCGTGTGTCCTGAGGGCTTTAGAGGGGATGGTTGGTACTGTGAGTGCTCCCCGGGCTCCTGTGAGCCAGGGCTGGACTGTTTGCCCCAAGGCCCAGATGGAAAGCTGGTGTGCCAAGACCCCTGCAATGCCTATGAGACCCTGGCTGAGTATTGGCGCAGCACAGAATATGGTGACGGCTACTCCTGTGACTCGGATCTGCATGGCTGGTACCGGTTCATAGGCCAGGGTGGCGTTCGCATGGCTGAGACCTGCGTGCCCGTCCTGAGATGCAACACGGCTGCACCCATGTGGCTCAATGGCTCTCATCCTTCGAGCAGAGAGGGCATTGTGAGCCGCACAGCCTGTGCACACTGGAGCGACCACTGCTGCCTGTGGTCCACAGAGATCCAGGTGAAGGCTTGCCCAAGTGGCTTCTATGTTTACAACTTGACTGCGCCCCCTGAGTGCAATCTGGCTTACTGCACCGGTGAGTCTGGCAGTGCCCTACATCCTTAGTTGGCAGGGATCCGTCTTGAGGCACAAGATGTTGGCTATATGTATTGGTAATATTGCAGAGCCTAGCTCCGTGGAGGGGACTTGCGAAGAATGCAGGATAGATGAAGATTGTACATCGGATAACGGCAGATGGCGCTGCCAGTGTAAACAGGACTTCAACATCACAGGTGAGACCCAGAAGGGAATTAATTGAGAAAATGATCAGCACTTAGTGGTGAGGCTCATGCTGGTGTAGGTCTATGACCCAGAAGACACATATCCAATCAGTGAGCTGGAAAGGTCACCAATAGCCTGGGCAATTTGGGGTTCCTCCTCAGCTGGCTCCAAAGTTCCCAGAGGGTAGGGGCTGGGGGGACATCTTCCTATTCGGTATCTTCTTTCTGAGGACCCCATGGCAGGCCCACGAGGTAATCAAAAGCTGCTGAACCACTTGCCACATCAGAAACTGATTGCAGCAATTCTATGGCCAGTGGGTGATGCAGGATAAAGCACTGGTCCTCTCTCACCCTGTTTCCTCATGGCGTCATTGAAGATGGCTAGGTCTGTTCTGGACTTGGGTCATGTGTGGAGCTTGCTGGTCTGATTCTGCTGGTATCCAAGTACCCTCTGTATGGTGAACACAGTCCTCTCCAAATTGGAGGTGCTTGCTTCCTTGAGGTCAGTTAGTCAGGGTGTGGGTGGACATGCTGCATTTGCAAATAGCACCTCACCAGGTTAGCTGTAAAAAGGGACACAATGGAGAGGAACACTTCCCCAGTGCTTTAGTAAACCACTTTAACAAGACTAAAAGTGAAGTATTTTGAAAAAATTCAAAAGTTGTGTGTGTGTGTGTGTGTGTGTGTGTGTGTGTGTAAGGCCTCAAGTACCCTGGCAAGTGAGTGGAGATCAGAGAACGACTTGTGGAAGTTGGTTCTGTTTTTCTACCATATGGGTCCTAGGGACTGAACTGAGCTACTAGAGCTTGGCAGCGAACACCTTTACGCACTGAGCCATACACCAACCCCCAAATACCTGACGAATAAAAAAACTTCTAGCCTTTCAGCATTGCTCACTCCAAATCCTCAGCCTATTCTTTGGCCAAGAGGAAAACTAAACAGTATATGGCATCCGAGTCACAGTCAGTGAGGGGACTGGCACCTGCATGTAGCGAGGAGACACACACACAAAAAAGGGGGGGGTCAATTAACTTTTTCTTCTTTCCATTTTCTCCCATTATCTGGGATTTGATTTTTAACAATGGAAGAGTGAAAGACCCCCAAACTAACCTAAATTTTGTATACAACCCACTCATAAAGGAACATGGAACTGGGTAGCTGGTGGTTGGACCCATCCACTGATGCTCATAATTCAGTTTTGTCTGAGAGTGGTCTGTGATTAGCCCAAGTCTGTGATTAGCCCAAGGCATCTTAAGTGACACCATCTGGTGGCCAGCCCAGGGAACACACTGTGCCCCTGGGGACATGCCTGACTCCAGAGGCACAGGCTTCTAATCCTGTTGTTCCTGACCGTTTTCAGATGTCTCCCTCCTGGAGCACAGGCTGGAGTGTGGGACCAATGAAATCAAGATGTCCCTCAGCAAGTGCCAGCTACAGAGTTTGGGCTTTATGAAGGTCTTCATGTACCTGAGTGACAGACAGTGCTCAGGTTTCAGTGAGAGGGGCGAACGAGACTGGATGTCCATAGTGACCCCTGCCAAGGATGGTCCCTGTGGGACAATATTGAGGGTAAGTCTTTGTCAAGAGAGACAACAGGGTTGTAGTGCTTGGTGCTAGGTTAAGCCCCAAATCTACCATTTGTATGAACTTTGGGTGACTTGTTTGACCTGGCTGAATAACTTCATCATGAGGGGTTGTTACGGTGTTGAGAGGATTAAATTAATCCACATGTCTGATCTAATCGAGATCTATAAAGATGGATACCCATTTTACAGATGGGAAAGGTAGGGCTAGGCTGGCAGTGACGGCTTCCAGCCACTAAAGTCAATACTGGGACCAGAAGTAAGCCTGTTTGTGTCCAGGGATCCTGAGGAGAACTTTACCCTAGAACCATCTTCAGAGAATCAGCCCATAAACGTTTGTGTGGCTGGTGCCTGGCTTTCTCATGTCTCCTTCATCCCTGGAAAGAAAGTGGGATGGGGCAAAAGGACAGGTGGAAAGGAAAAAATTGTCATTTGTTAGGGACAGTGTAAAAAATAAATTAGTGATAGTCTGAATACGATTTTTAGTTTCTTAGAGAAAACCTGTGGTTTTGAAGCTAGCCCAGACGTTGTAGATCCCATGCTCTGCAGAGCCGTACTCAGATCTTAGGGAACTGTGAACCCCCATCCCTTCATCTATGAAGCAGGGATTCATCAGTTCAGTCACTTTAGGCCATTGGAAGCATTGGCAGTATGATGCAGGAGGAGAGTGTAGCTCAGGGTCTAGAATACGATGTCTTCTCCTAAAATCACTTTTGTTGTGACACAGAGATAGACAGGGCAGCTTTCTGGTGTCCACAGACAAACTCGTTGGCTGTAAAACCCTCCTGGGGTCTCCATGTCCCTTTCTCCTACTCCTCTACCCTCAACACAGAGAAATGAAACCCACGCCACCTACAGCAACACCCTCTACCTGGCAAAGGAGATCATCATCCGGGACATCGACATCAGAATCAACTTTGAATGCTCTTACCCTCTGGACATGAAAGTCAGCCTGAAGACCTCTCTACAGCCTATGGTCAGGTGAGACCATCAAGGACATCCAGTGCTCCTGGGGGCTCCACCCCACAATCCCTGACCCTCTCAACCCCTAAGCCCTTTACTCCTTCAGCCCCTCACCCCCTCACCTCTTCAGCTCCTCAGCCCCTTAACGCCCTCGGTCCTTTACCCTTCACCCTTTTAGATCCTCAGACTCTCAGCCATGAGATCTTCAGCTGCCTTGCCAAACAGGAACTGGCTTTGGAGGCTGAGGCAGGATTGCTTAGTGGAGACACTTAGTGAGGAATGCCAGAACCCAGATTCCAACCCAGGCTCTGCCATACATTAACTGGATAGCCTTGTTGAACCCATTCCCACCATCTAACTGTTGCCCTCATGTGCCAGGGGGCTTTAACAATACTTTCACTGCCTTTCCTAGGACAATGATATTCTGCAAAGGTGAATAAAATACTAGTCTCTGTCTTTTCGGAAGGATTGGGTGCCTTGCTTCTGGAGGGGATTCTGGGCAATCGTATTTAGATCTCAGTTTTTATCCTTCTCTGAACTGAAAATGTCTGATTAAAGAAGCATTTACAGATGATGCTCTTGAGAGCTGCTTGGTTTTGGGGAAAAAGTAGCTGGAGAGGTGAACCAGAAAAATTCCATCCATTCTGATGAAAAAAATAGAACTCCATTGTTAAATAAAATTGAAAGTCCTTGAGTCTTTGAGTATGGTGAGTCACAAGCCACTGATGCTCATGTTGGGAATGATAACAGTTTCGATCACTAGCATTTAGTGAGCATTTGCTCTGTGCTAAGCAACATGTTAAATGCTTTATGGGAACATCTCATCTGAGTATTACAGTAACCCTAAAACAGTTGTGCTTAATCTCCCTAACTCTACAGCCCTTTAATCCAGTTCCTCATGTTGTGCTGATCCCAACCATAAAATTATTTTTGTTGCTACTTCATAACTGTAATTTTGCTAGTGATATCAACCATAGTGTAAATGCTTGGGGAGATAGAGGTTTGCCAACGGGATCGCGATCTACAGGTTGAGAATTGCTGCATGAGAAGGGGCAGACACAGGGAAGAGTTCTGGGCTGATATGTGTCTGACATGCTTACTTTTGGCTGTTGAATAGAGTACTACTTAGCTAGGCAGTGCTTTGGGGTAGTGTAGCCATGTCCTAGGCCTGCCTTTAAGGTGCCAGAGCAGTAGGTATGTGACCAAATCTCTTTGGGGGCTCAAAGAAGTCTCAGCCTGTTCTCCATTGTGAAGTGGACCTCTGTATTGCCGGGCATGTCTCATACACCTAGTTTTGTGTGACACAAACCCCTCTGTCTCCTTTGAGAGATCATGCAGTGAAATTCCCATCAGCTTTTGTATTTAGATTAAAACCTAGTCTCCTGTAGGTATTGAAAGTACCTTCATGATGGATTTTCAGAACTCAAGTCTGTAGGACTCCTGACAGCTCATCTCTTTCTGTCTGTTGAAGGTTGAGACTAAAGAAGTGCAGTCAGGCCCCTCAAGAATTTGTCCTATTTTGAAGAATGGTAGCAAGGGAACACCAGCAGTGCACTGGTTATGACACTCAAGACATAGTCTATGGTCTGTAACATCAGCATCACCAGAGCTTGCTAGAGATGTAGAACCTGAGTACCACTTCAGATCTGCTCAGTCAGAGCATGCTTCTCCCCAACACCCCATACCCCTCTATGCTCACTGCAGTTTGCCAAGCTGCAGTGAGGGATTCAATGCTGCCACTAAATAAAAATGCCAGGTAACTGCCAGGAACTGATCAAGATTGCTGACCAGAAAGGGTAGCTGTCTGTGAGTGTTCTCAACTTGGTCCTCTTACCAGCTCTTTTTCCTCTACAGTGCCCTGAACATCAGCTTGGGTGGGACAGGCAAGTTCACTGTGCAGATGGCACTGTTCCAGAGCCCTACCTACACACAGCCCTATCAAGGTCCTTCTGTGACACTCTCCACTGAGGCTTTTCTGTATGTGGGCACCATGCTGGATGGAGGCGACTTGTCCCGGTTTGTACTGCTAATGACCAACTGCTATGCCACTCCCAGTAGCAACTCCACAGACCCTGTGAAATACTTCATTATCCAGGACAGGTAAAGCAGTTGGCCCTATTTGAGGGCTCATGGATGGGGTCTGGGGAGATATCTTTAGAATTAATGGGGAGAAAATACATTTTCATGATCCTATAGGTTAAACTTAGCATTCTGACCCACCCCAAATACAGGCAAAAAGCAATAGAAGGGTTTAAGAATGCAGGGATCTACTTATGCTGTCTATTAGTTTTTAGATACTAATTCATTAGGATTCTCCCTAGACCTTATTATGTAAAGCATTATCAAATATGTTTTTGCACATATGAAAAGGACATATCAAATTTTTTTTAACATTTTAAGAGGTGTGCTTCAATTTAACTGTTTTTCTTTGTATTCTTGAAATATCTTGTTTTATGCAATGATACATTATACTTAAAGAGGGTTCCATAATGTTCATTGGAGGGAAAAGTGGTAATCTATGGCTCAGAAAATATAAGAAACCTGAGGGACAGGCAGGCTCAGAATAGCAGGCAGAGGGGACCTGGCTGGAAAGAGTATGGAGTGGGCGTGGTCAGCTGAGGAGCAGCTGACACCATGAGGGCACAGGTGTGCTGTCCCTTCCGTAAGAGGCCTTACTTAACAGATATTTTGAAAGTTTGCTGATTACCAGGTGTCATGGTTGCCCTGGTGAGGAGAAGAGTTGAAACCCTTTATACTCACACAGCTTAAATTCTGAAGGCAAGATGGGCAGTTGAATGAAAGTGAGATGTTCAGAGTGCTGGAGAGAAAAAGTCTCTGGGATGAATGAACTAGGGGAGGGAGAGGCTTTTCTGCCTATGGTGCAGGCAGGAAGGCACTCCTGAGAGGCCTTGACTTAATTCTCTACTGAGGGTTGTCCTTAGAGTTGGCCTGATTACCTAGAATATAAATGCTTAGTTGGGTGCTCATTCAATTTTCACCCTCTGTTTAGAAAATCCCTCTGTAATAAAATAGAATTCTGTTCTAGAATTTCTTGATAGTAATAGTGTCCAACTAACATTTGGTAGCTCTCATGTTTAACAACTTTGTTCTCACTTGTAAGATCTCTTCTGTTCATATGGATACAAAGTGTATTCATAATCAAAATGTATGCAGAAGTGTGTCATAAGAAAGAAAAAAGATGAAGTAAACAACAATACAGATGTTGAGACACACAAACAACCTGGAATTGCGACAATATTGACATGTTCTTGACAGGGCATTAGAAAGATATGAGTTCCATCCTTGGCTTTTCCATTTCCTTGCTCCGAGGTACAAGGCAGCTCATGTACTTGGATGTTTGTTTTCTCATATGACACATGGGGATAAATAACACATGCTCTGCAGGAGTCTTTAAAGTTATTTCTCATGAGTATAAAATTGTGGCAAGTATATTCTGAAGAAAAAAAAAACAGGAAGAAATGTGGTGTATTTGTGTCTCTGTGTGGGTGCATGAGGAAGCCAGCCTGGGTTTTATGAGCCATGGAGAAGTGTTACATCACAAAAAAAGGGGCAAATTGAGGACACTGCAGGTGACCAGAGAGGACACTAGGATGTTTGCTTTGGTCAAGTATTTGGAGCTGTCATGGACTGTGTTGAGTATGGATTTCCCTTTCAGAATGGGCTGCTTAATTTCAAATCATTGTTGGCTTCCTCTTCTTCTTCTTCTTCTTCTTCTTCTTCTTCTTCTTCTTCTTCTTC
>JADRCH010000042.1:7175921-7193483 GCA_019843965.1 Rhynchomys soricoides
TCTTCTTCTTCTTCTTCTTCTTCTTCTTCTTCTTCTTCTTCTTCTTCCTCTTCCTCTTCCTCTTCCTCTTCTTTCTCCTCTTTCTCCTCTTCCTCTTCTTTTTCCTTCTCTTTTCCTCTTCTACATCTTTTTCCTCCTCCTGCTTCTCTTCTCCCTCCTCCTCTCCTTCTTCCTTCTCCTCTTCCTTCTTCTTTTTTCTTCACTTTCTTTCTCTTCCTCTTCCCCCTCCTCCTTTGTTTTTGTCAAGTAGAATTTGGGATGCTAGGATTAGATCTGATTTATGGTAGTTATCTAATACAGAGTGAATGTTCTGAATGATCCTTTCTTAGTTCTTTAATTTGACATTCTAGTTTTCTTCAAAATTTTCTTTGAACAAATGTGAAATGTAACAGGGATACCTACTTCACCTGCCCAAAATGGCCAGTACACATGTGAACTTCTGGGTACCATTACATGCATTGCAGTTGGGTGCACACACTTGTGTTGGCTCAGGAGTTGGCAGAACTCCCTGGTTCTACTGAGCAGGCACCCATTCAATAGCATAAAATAGACATTGATTCTTGAATATATTTCCTTGGCAATGAGAAATTTTTTACTTCTGGATTGTTCCAACTCTGTAGTTTTGTCAATTTTTTTTAGCCCCAAAGACACTGTGTGCCACACTCTGCTCTAAGCACTTTGCAAAAAATAACTAAGTTAATTCTCACAATTATTTTTTAACATGGGCTATAATTATTACTCTTGTATACCTATGAAGAAATCGAGGCATAGAGAGGTTTAATAGGCCTCCCAAAGTCACACAGCTAACAAGAAATTATGTAGTATTAAAACCCAGGAAGTAGAGCTCCAAATTCTTGGCTTAACCAACTCTATCTTAATGTTCCTCATTCAGATGTCCACACACAGAAGATACAACCATTCAGGTGACAGAGAATGGCGAGTCCTCTCAGGCCCGATTTTCTGTTCAGATGTTCCGGTTTGCAGGAAACTCCGACCTTGTCTACCTTCACTGCGAGGTGTACTTATGTGATGCTATGAGTGAACAGTGTAAACCCGTGAGTCATATACCCACCATAATAGCCTTCTGAGATGCCCATTTCTATCATCAAGATATTTGGACATAAGCATAAAAGAAGATATGAATTTATGATGGTTTCCTATCTTAACATAAGGGCACAGAGCTGCAAGACAGAGTGGGCAGGGACAGTCAGGACACCTGATCTACCTGACACTTAAGAAGCAGTAACAATCTCAGGGTTCTTGGCTGATAATTGGCTTGATTTGCAAGCTGCAAGCATATCTGTCAATAAGAGGAGCTAAACCTTCAACATTATGTGCAACTCAGGTGTTTCAATGTGTTCAAGCTTCACAGAAATTCACCAACACATGCTCACTTTCTCAACTGGAAAAACTCAAAAAAGAGCTTAAGTGACTTGCCTGCAATAAGGAGTCAGGCTGGGATGTGAGCTCCTATCTCCTGTATGAAGCAGAAGGATGCTCTTCTGACCTGGTTCCCCACATCTCATGCCAGGATCACATTCTACTTACTTCACCACCCATGAGTGATTTTCTGTGTCATTCTTCCCCCACAGACCTGCTCTGGTACGAGATTTCGAAGTGGGAACTTCATAGATCAGACCCGTGTCCTAAACTTGGGTCCCATCACACGGCAAGGTGAGAGATCTACTCTTCTATCATACCTCTGAATGGGGAAGAGGCAAGGTGGCAGAGCCTGGCTTCTTGGGTCTTACTGGAACTGAAGAATGAGCATCAGAAGATTCTTTGGGCATAAGATGGGCTATTTTCTGCCTTGCTCTTATATCAATTATAGAGGATTCATTCATTCATTCATTCATTCATTGCAGAGACATGCTTTGGTGCTTACTATGGTTTGATAGCTTGTGATAAGCAGAACAGATCTGTTTCCTTGGATCTTATTGATCAGTAGAGGAAATGGCATCACTTAGATGTGTAGAACTGCATGAAGAACATATACACAGAGTTTGGGGATGTTCTGACAAAGGAACCAAACTCAGTCTTGGTGATGGGGAAAGATGAAGGAGAAACTGACCTGTTAGGAGAACTGGGTAGGGGAAGCTAGGAAGGTGGTGCTGGATAAGCTAGTGTAGGAAGGGCTAGCCCTGTGGGACTTTGTAGATCATGATAGGTTTTAAGCCATTCTTCTGAGGTCAATGGGAGTGGGGCTCTAGAAAGATCTGGTTCAGGGGAGAGGTGTGGTTAGATTTTGGTTTCAGAAAGATGACTTTGGCCATGAAGGTGGAGGGAGATTATCTCAGCTTCCTCAAAAGTCACATGCCTCACTTTTCATGGCTCTTTCTGTTTCTCCCAAAGGTGTCCAGGCCACAGTGTCCAAAGCTGCTTCCAGCAACTTGAGTAAGTTTAGGTTCTTTCTGTACAGTTGCCTGCCCCATGATATCCCTCTGTGGTTTCTATCTGGGGGTCTGAGTGGACTGGAGGGCATAGCCTTCAGAGCCTGAGCTGCCAAGAAGTGATTTGTCTTGAAAATATCTAGACATTGGTCTGTATGCATGTACACAGTCAGGCCATCTCATAGTAGTGTGCAGAAACAAAAGCATGCACTGACAGCCTGCGAGAATGCAGTGTCCAGGTATATTTGCACACATGTTCATATCTCTATGATATCACACACATTTATATCTGTATGTGTACTTGTATGTATCTGCATAGATACAGATCACACACACACTCCTATCAGTGCAAGCATACTCATATATGTATGCACAAACAACACATACTCATGTCTACACACAGACCACACACATATCTCTACATAAACCACTTGATCCTCATATACCCACAGATCACACACATTCACATCTTTACACACACTCAAGAGAATACAAATCACACATACATCTGTACATGAATCACAAATGTTCACATCTGCACACACAGAGCATACACACTCACATCTGTGCACAAAACATACATACTTGTATCCTCACACAGACTGTACACACTCATATCTGCATATAGACCATGAACACTCATATTTGCACACATATTACAATATTCATATATGCACATAAAGATCCTATATGGTCATAAGTACACATGCTGGTCATATACATTCATATCTGCACAGACAGATAATATGTGTTTGTGTCTTTTTACACAGATATACACACAGCTGCAGTTGCATTTATGACAAGCCTATTCCCCAAGGTCATGTGCATCTGCCCTGCCCTTTTCTTGAAACTTCCTGAAGCTAAGGATCATCTCTAACACCTTCAGGGGCTATCCCACAAGCTACAAATATTTGCTGAGGGCCACTATTTGCCAGCTGAGCCAGACAAACATGAACTTTTTTCCCCCATCATCTTCAGGCCTTAGACCACAATAGCCAGAAACTGGTGATATTTTTGTGCCGTTTCTCTTATGCCTGCTGCCTTATTTGACACTTCGGGTGAAAATTGAATCCACATAACCAATGCCTTTCTTGGCTTGTAGAACCTGCATCTAAGAGAGCTGTTACACCAATCTGGTGTTTATCTGGTGTTCTGCACTACTGAGCTCAGAGCTGAAAAGTTGTGGTGCTCCTATGACTTAGGCTTGTCCTCTGTGACTAGCCTCCAGAGTCTCTGGGATGGTTGAGTATGTTAGATACTAGAAGAGCATCCACACCAAGTATTCAGAAGACACTACTGCCATTTTTCAAACCAGTTCACATGGAATGGAGCCTTTATCTACTCTCCCACCCCACGCAGACAACTTCTTCTAAATGCCTAGTCAGAGAGGGTAGTTTTCCTTCTTGGCTATTCTGTAGGAAAGTGCCGTATGTTATTCTGCCCAAAAGCACACCAGCATCTGCCACGTTCCTATATTTGTTTACCTTTCAGGGCTCCTGAGCATCTGGCTTCTGCTGTTTCTCTCAGCCACTTTGACCCTGATGGTTCAATGATGGAAAGCAGAAAACCTGGTGTGGCTCCCAGCTCACTTCCTGCTGGCCAGGAGTTGGGATGCAGGCTGGTTCCAGCCAGGAGAGAGGGAGCTCACACTGGCTCCAGCTTTCACTTACTTTCTTCCTTTGATCCCTGCCATCAAAACCAAGTTGGTATCTTTCAATGCTGCTCTTCCTTCAAATGGGACTTGTGATATGTCTATACATGAAACCCCTGTCTCCTTAAGGAACACGACAAAACAATAAGTTTAAAGCATCAGCTTTTAGAGTCATTACTTCAAATCATTCCAGAGCACACAGTTGCTATGAGCATTGTCTATTGTGCTGAGCATTACTAGGTGGGAATGAAACAGATCCTTTCCCTATCTTTGTGGACTTCACAGTTGCTCCAAGAAACTGGGCTCAATGAATGTTCTGCTATGTGGCCTTAGATAAGACACACAATGTATCTGAACTTCACCTGTCTGTTCATTCAAGTATATATCCTTCTATTCAATAAATATTTGCCAAGTCACTACCATGCTAGTTACTAAGACGTGCTGGGGATATAGCAGTGAACATAGGCAGTGAGCAATTCCAAAAGCTGCCAGAGACATCAGAAATGGAGATCTTAATTTACAACAGGAGCTGGCTGATTCTTTGCAATGGGGGCAACCCTGATGCCCTCACAGGACACATCTGGTTTTTCAGGAATGCATTTGGAGGACTCCACATGTTCTAGGCCTACTCTGGGTGTGAAGAAACATTGGCAGACAAAAAGAGAGCCAATCCCTGCCTTATAGATCTCACATCTTAAGTAAGAGATGTAGAAGCAATGGCAGGTGTCTTGTGCCTCCTTGGGACTCCTGTTCACTGGGCTTTTTACTTGCCAATCCTAAAGTTGTAGGTCTTTTCTCAACCCTCAGCAGTAGGGGAGAGCACATCCATTCACCTTCCATTGGCAAAGAGTCATTGTGAGCCTTCATACATGAACAGGAAGCAGACACCCAGAGATCCCAGAAGTCTGCAGGGAAAAGGCCACCAATACTGATGGGAACGCTTTTCTCTGACCCAGCTGTTCCCTGGCCTCCCATTAGATACCAGGGAAAGTCACACTTGTGAGTCTGAGCAAGGGCTGCTGGGACAGTGTGTCTTATGCTAAGAGTTCTTATCACACACAGACACACACAGAATGTGCAGGCCTCTTACTGATATATAAGATCTGTGCAGGTGGCCCAAAGTCTGGCCCGATGCTGCCCCATCCACGATTAGTCTGTGCTCAGCTTGGACCATGTGACTCAATACAGAGTGGTCTGTGTTGTGACTCAGGAGCAGCAGATCGTGAAGAGTAGTTCTAGGCCACGAGAAATAAGAGCAGCAGCTAACGACAAAAGCTGGGTGAGGGGCGGAAGAGAGACATCACAATGACGGACATCTTTGCCCCTTTCTTGTCTTGTCCTTACTTGCTTTTTATCTGCTAGTTACACATCTTAATGTATCCCTTAGATATTCTGGGCACAAATTAAATGCCAGATACTTTTACAGTAATGAGGAAATAGGAAATTACCAAAATAGAGCCATTTGCTAAGGAAGATACTTTGAAATAGTAGCCATGAAATGTGACAAGCAGTGACAATCACTGGGGAGGAGAAAAAGGGCAAGGGCCGCACAACAGTGTAACAGGAGAATTGTTTCACATAGAATGACAGGGTACAGTCTCTCTGACAAGCAGAGGCTGAGAGAGTAAATGACTGAACCATCGGCTGGGGACAGGTAGCTGGAACTGCAAGTGTGAATATGCTAAACCTTGTGTTTTTTCACCAAGGCTGACCAACACCTGCACACTGAAAGCATGACTCACGAGAGGAGGCCTAGCCTTTACATTTGCTTTCATCCATTCATTTATTAGACAAATGCTTTCTCAGTGAAGATCAAAATCCCTGTTCACAGAACGCCTGAAGACTCATTGCGCAGATTAGTTATCAGGCAAGTGAATGTGATATGAGTTGTCTTAGAGAGTCCTGGGAACAGAACAGAGAGCCAGACAGAACGTAGGTTAGGGAAGGCTTCCTGGCAGAGGTGGTAAACATGAGGCAATCTGGGCAAGGGAAACATTATACAAACATTTGGGGATGAGAAAGAGCCCAGAGCATCTGGCATTGGCTTGAAGCAGAGCTGGTACAGTGAAGTAAGAGAAGAAGTGGGAAGGGTGGAAAAGGTCAGATCCCCAGGGCATAGAGCACTGGGAGCAAAGGATAACACAGGCCGCAGGAAACACTGCAGACACAAGGGGTCCAGAATGAAAACACAAAAACCCATAACCACCACCCAAATCACCCTCTCATGCGACATTGGCCTGAACTTGGATTGGTGAAGTAAAAATGAAGAGGGCATTCAAGACATTTGAAATGTCGGTAGTCACAGTGTAGAGCTTCCTGGAATGGAGGCCTGAGGAGGAAAGGAGAAAGTCAAGCCTCCAGCATGGAAGACTGGGGAGCGGTGCTACCACTGGCCAAGGTGGATGGTGTACATAGGGACAGGAGGGGAGTCAGGGAGCTGATGAGATCAGATTGGAAGCTGTTGAGTTTGGGGGACCCTTGAGTGTCTGAACCCAAGAGGAGAAGCCAAGCAGAATCTAGGGACTGGCTATGAAGCTCAGGAGAGTCAATCAAGCTGGGGCTCGGCCTGTGGGTAAATTTGAAATTCTATGTTATCTTTTGAACCTGGAATGGTCTTCACAGGTCCCTCTTTCCAACATAGGTTTACCAGATGGTGGTGTTATCTGAGATGCTGTGGAGGCTCTAAGAAGTAGGGTGCAATTAGCAGTAGTCGATCACTTGAGGGCAGACCTTTGAAGGTTAGGCCTGAGATCATTTTCTGGCTTGCTCTCTACTTCCTGAACTTTCTTGATGTAAACAAACTCTGCCACACGCTCCCACTGCCACGGACTAAACTCTGGACTATGGCCCCTGCCTTGATGGGCTGAAGCCCTCTGTTTCGGTTGGTTTCCTGTCAGCTTGATACAAGATCAAGCTTCTTGAGTTATCAAGAAAGAGGAATGTCAGTTGAGAAAATGCCTCTCTAAGATTGGCTGGGAGAGGAAGAGTCCATTGTGTGTGAGAGTGGAGCCCCTGGCAAATCAAGTATATCCATTTCCAAGAATATTTGGGCAGTATAATTGGCCTCAGAGGAAAAAAGAGACACCAAGTTGAGTGCATAGGGGACAATAGGGTTAGATATTGGAAGATTTGGGGAAGGGACAGAATCTGAGCAAACCTTTTAAGCTGTTCTCACAGTTCTGTTCTGGCCAGTGCCTAGGCTAGTCCAATAGTTTTAAAGACTTGAAGGAGAGGCTATCCTGGTGCTGATTTTGTTCAAAAGCCTTGGACATCTCTTTTCATTCCAAAATTCACTCTTTCTAAACATTCCATCGAGAATTGGGTAAACTCTGTGTGCTAAGAATGGGGAGCTCTCAGACCTCCTTCCTTCTTTCCCACACATTCCCTGGCTCCCAGTGAATCAAGCAGAATTATTCTAACGCAATTAGCTTAGAGCAGGAATTGAATTGGATATCTACTGAGCAAACAAGCCCATTTTGTTTCTGTCTACATTGCTTTGGGCATTTTTGCTTCCTTCTTATTAGTGTTTGCTCTGTGAGAACGGACGTGACATTGGCTTTGTAAGATTACTGGAGGATCCCATGTGAGAAAATAATGATTGCAAGGTATTGACTGCTCCTGGTGTAGCCAACCTTAAGTACATATTGCAGTTGCTTACAGAGAAATGCTCGTGTGAAACAGCACCTTCTGGAAGAGTTTCCATGCCGGTGGCACTAAAGTCCTTCTTTCACCACCCTTGATGGTCAATGGCTTATCTTACCCATGTTCATCAAGTCCTAGCGCCTGAGAACTTAGTGCCAGTCCTACCTCAGCACCAATCAAGAAGAGCCACATGGGTGGGGAGTGTCAGTATAAAGGAGGGAGGCAGCAGGTTATGTTCCCACACTGGGCAGAGGAGGAAGGACACTCTGGGTTCTTCTTTTATGGTAAGTTCTGCTCCAAAACCCAGCACGATTTACTCTCACTTGCAGGTGAGTTTCACCTTCTTTATGTATTGGACTTGCTAGGGCCATCTGTAAACTTTCTGAACCCAGAAGTGACTCTGGAGTTTAGCCATTGCCAAATGTTCCTCAGATCAGTCAGTTCACAGTCCCAGCCACCTGCTAGATAGGCAAAGGTGTCCATTTGGGTTGGTGTCTCTAAAAGCATAGTCCTGGGTGCTCCTCTGTTCCTGTTCTCTCATAAGGTACTCAGGATACTCCATCAGAAACAAATTTCTGGCCCCAATTTACTTCTTTTAGAGGCTGAAGGAAATCACCCAGAGGTCGCTTTGGGGCACAGAAGGGTGAATATCGCTGAAGTCAGCAGACATTCTTGTCTTTCTACTGTTTACTTCTTTGCTTACATATTCATTCATTAATTATTTCATTGTGTAATTCTTTTATAAACTGGGAAGCCAGTGAATGCTCTCTTCTGTACAGAGAGAAAGGGACTTAAAATTAAATCTAACATAGTGCTACACTTGTGAAATTCCAGAGGGTCTTAGCAGAAATGGATGCATTTAATCAGGATAGATAGAACTCTCTTCCTTAGGTACCAATAGTCACTAGAATTCTTGCCTTCAATTTCCAGAGAATGCCTACTGTCACCTGCACAGGGATTTTTCAAATACTGCTTTTGGACATTCTGCAGCACTGACCCACCTTTTGCTAGTTTGCTATGCATTTCATCTTGGGAAGCCCCTATTCCCCTCCCACTCCATTTCTGCATGTCCTGCTAACAGTTTGGGTTCTGGGAACCTGGACCTATTGCCATATGTTGGCCATGTATTGCCCATATTTGCAGAGATGGAGTTGTATATGTAGTGTTTGGATTATGTACTCTTAAAATGAAACTTCTTCACCAACAAAATGGGAATCATAACAGAACCTTCCTATGGAGTGGTTTAGAGACCTAAGAGACAAATTATGAAAGGGGACTCAAGCAAATAGAGTCACATGATAGGCATTGAGCCAATATGTGTTTCAACCTTACCCCGGGGCAAATGGTCTGTTAGCTTGACCTGATGTGAGCCTTTCCTTTTCTATAGATTTATAGAGAATCTGCAGGCAACAGAGTAACCTGCAAGCCTCACTTTATGAAAAGGATGGTGGGTTATGACCTGCTGTGGCTGGCTGCAGCCTCCTGTGTTCTGACACTGATATCTCAATCTACAATACAGCAAGGTGAGTGCTCACCAGGGATCTCAATGCTTAAGGAGACCTAAGGAGAGAGCAGAGGAAGGGAGGAGAAAAGGCTGCTCTGTTGGTTCCAGGAACAGAGAACTGGAAACAAAGACTAGAGAGCAAGGGAGTCATGAATCTCTCAGAGCCTGAAACAGCAGGGGAGTCAGGAACCTTAGCTTATGCAGTCCCTTCCATGAGGTGACTAGAGAGCACAGACTGAAAGATAAGGGAGATTCCTCTGCCTTGTGCTTCCCCTTCTTTATCAAGTTGCTCATCTGTGAAAAAACATGGTGCTAGATTTAACAAAATCTCTATCTTCCAAAGAGATCCTCTCTCTCTCTCTCTCTCTCTCTCTCTCTCTCTCTCTCTCTGTGTTTTGCTGCCCCCCCTCTGTGTGTGTGTGTGTGTGTGTGTGTGTGTGTGTGTGTTGCTGGCTTTCCATCCTCTGGTCTTGGCCTCCACAATACTGAGATTAGAATGATATATCACCACATCTAAGATCTGCAAATGGGAGCAACCCGGACAGTTGTTGAAGAAGTTCCCAGCTAAGCCAAAGGTGCAAATGTGAGCCTTGTGGTGGAAGGGTAGGGAGAGAACTGAGCTCATACCATGGGAAAGCACAGGGTGTGTGGGAACTGATCCAAGAATAACACGGACCACAATTCCTCTCCTCAGAGCAAACACACACATGAGCAAGGCTGAAAAGCAGCCTTTTCCTTCCTTTTTAAAAATGTCTCACTGATACATATAAGATTGTGAGCCCAACTGTGTGCTTCATTCGTCATTCTAGAGGTAACTGGCTGGACCTAGGCTCTTGTATGTGGCATCATATGGCAGCCATCTCATTTAAACTTGAAGGCTTTATCTCTCAAATGAAGCATACCTACCCAAAAGGACCCTGGGAAGTTTTTCAAAAACATTAATGGTTGCATATTTCTTTTATGAATATTAAATAACAGAATAATAGAATCATCCCTACATCTTATGTTTTGTGTGTCTGTGTGTGTCTGAGTGTATGCACACACATGCACATTTGGAGTCCAGAGAACAACCTCAGATGCCATTCTGCCATTCCTCCAGTGCCATCCACTTTGCTTTATAAGGCAGGGTTTCTCCGTTTCTGTGTAGTCTAGGTTGGCTGGTTGGTGAGCCCCCAAGGACCTTCCTATTCCCACCTTCCCAGCACTGGGATTAAAAACTCATACCACTGTGCCCAGCTTTTAAAAGTGAGTTCTCCATGCTCAGACTCACATCTCCATGCTTACAAGGCACTGTACTAACCAAGCTATCTCTTCAGACCCCTACACAAAACTAATTTTTAAAGAAAGTCTGGGGAAAAAATGTCCAAAGAGCATAAGCACCTTTCCAGGTCACCAGCCAGCAGGTCAGAGCTGTTTTTAAATCCCCTTTCCAGCATCTGATCATCCCCTTCATCGTTTCTCTGCCTCTTCACACATCATGGCTCACCCTCCCTTAAAACAGAAACAGTCCTTTTAGGTGAGTGGTTTTCACTGGAGATAATTTGGGCTTTCAGAAACAATGGAAGATGCTTGGAGTCTTCAGAAGCAGTCTCTGCGTTGGGTGGGTAGAGGCCCAGGATTCTTTGATTCTATTTTGAAGACACCTGCCCAATAATGAATAACTCAGCCAACAATGTATGAATAACACTAAGCTTGGGAATGATTGACATGATGCATCTGTAGATGCTGGCCCATAATGTTACCTACTGATAGGGAACAATATTGACTTTATAATACATTAAAAATGGGCATGCATGCACACACACACACACACACACACACATCCTCTCTCTCTCTCTCTCTCTCTCTCTCTCTCTCTCTGTCTGTCTGTATGATCACACATGCATGGGAACATTCTAAGGGCTATACAACAAATTTGTGATCACTTCTAGAGATGGGTCCAACTTTGGACAACTTTTATCTTAAGACTTTTATCTTTTGCCAAATTAAGTAACATGCCAATATTTATTTCTGCTTAATTCACTTTACTAATGACTAATAATTTTTTCAGGGAGCTTTGTAGTACATTTATGAACAAAACAATGGTTGAACAGGACACACGTCATGTCTTGCTAGTGGCCCACAGACAAGCTCTTTGTAACCCTGGGTGTGGCAGTGGGGTTGTGCAAGGTGGTGGCCTGGATGTCCTTGCTAGTGATCATTCTGCTTCCTGAGTGACAAAGTTTGGTGTTAATTACTGCAACAGGTATATGTTGGCCTCTCTGGGATCATTAGGACATTCAAAGCAAAATGGAGAGAGGTTAAGAACCCCCAGGGCTGTGGAGTTGCTCAATAAACCCACATGCTCTCTGTTCTCAGTTTATGGAAGCCCCGGAAACAGCACCAGTCGGGACTTGGACTGTGGAGCCCCTGACTCTCCAAGGGCTGGCATCTGCTTTGACCCCTGCCAGAATCACACTGTCCTGAATGATCCCACCAGAAGCACAATGAACACAGAGTTATCAGAGGACTGTGATGATCACCTGCATGGCTGGTACCGCTTTGTGGGTGATGGAGGAGTGAAGATGCCAGAGACCTGTGTGGATGTATACCGATGCCACACCTCTGCTCCCATGTGGCTGAATGGATCTCACCCCAGCCTTGGAGATGGCATTGTCAGTCTCACAGCCTGTGCCAACTGGAATGAAAATTGTTGCTTTTGGAGATCTGAGGTACAGGTGAAGGCCTGCTCAGGAGAATCAGGAGAATATCATGTGTACAGGTTACAGGGCACCCCTGAATGCAGTCTGAGATACTGCACAGGTAAGCAGAAACTGCAGGGAAGGGTGAGCTTTGGTGCCTAGGACTCAGTGGAGCCAGAAAAGACAGTCAGGAGGAGACTGAACAAAGCAGCCACCACTGGGCTCCTGGCAGGGATACACATAGAAATGTAATTTGGGACCTGCCAGTTACAAGCCTGAAAGTTACATTTTGAGTGTGAGGTAGCCTGCCTTATGAATGAATATTGCATAATATTGGCCTTGTTAGAAGGCTCAGCAGGTAAAAGTGCTTGCTGTGAAAGTGTGGGTACACGAGTTTAAATCCCAAGCACCCATGTAAAAAGCTGATCATGCCCAAGCACGCCTGCTACCCCAAGACTATGAGGACCAGAGACAGGGTGCTGGGTCTACGTTCAGCAAGAGACCCTGTCCTAAGGGAGTAAGGTGAAGCAGGCTGAGCAGGACATCTGACATCCTCCTCTAGCCTCTGTGAATACATGAGTGCTCACACCCACATATACAAATACAGCACAGACAGACAGACAGACATAAGCACACATAAAGACATGCATACAAACCCACATAGACACATACACAGACACACTGATGCATACATAGACATACACACCGGCACACAAATGCACACGTAGAGACACACATACAGATCCACATAGACACATACAGAGACATACAGTGACACACTGACGTATACATAGAAACACACAGACAGACACACGCACACACACACACAGAGACACACACCGACACACACATGCACACATAGAGACACACATACAGACCCACATAGACACATACAGAGACATATAGTGACACACTGACGTATACATAGACACACACACACAGAGACACAAACATGCACACACACACATAATATGAAGAACACAAATTCATTCAAACGTTGCTTGTCTCAAATTGTACTCCCCTTAGAACCTGCTTTCTGATTTGAAACA
Source organism: Rhynchomys soricoides (assembly GCA_019843965.1). NCBI lineage: Eukaryota > Metazoa > Chordata > Mammalia > Rodentia > Muridae > Rhynchomys > Rhynchomys soricoides. The sequence continues at coordinate 7,188,839 of JADRCH010000042.1, forward strand.
AAGGGTAAAGCTACAGTACACTGCCCACAGTACACTGCCCACAGTGTGCCCACTACTATTCAGCTTTAATCATACCAGTGCACTGAAACTCCCTACTTGGTCCAGGAAATAGGAGCCATGTAGTCATTCCTATTAGGGTCTGGAACATATAAAGGTCACACAGCTGTCCCTGTATCACAGAACTGGAATAAGAAGAGCTGGGACTTAAACCCAGGCCCTATACTGTTGGCAACTGTGGACTTAAAATCAGTCTGCCCCGTCGTCACATGTTTCTACCACAGGGGTCAAACAAACCAAAGCATGGTGAGTAGTTAGCATAATGCTCAGCTTGCCTGGCAGTTTCAGGGATGTTACTCCCTCTGCTGGGTTTGGGAGTCTGGAAATATGAATTGTGGCTGTGGCTCTTCTGGTAAGTATCTAGTGTTAAAGGCTCTGACATAATGAGAGCCTTGGCTTGGAAGGATTCAGACCCACTGTGCTCTGCATCTTAATCCTTTCTCTCCATTCCTTCCCTCTAGAACCCTCCACTGCACTAAAGAAGTGTGAGATTAATTGTCGTCCTGAGGAGGAGTGTATATTCCAAAGTAACAACTGGACCTGTGTCTGTAGGCAGGGCCTCAACATTTCTGGTGAGCAGCTCCTAGAGCTGAGTAGGTAGTGCAGGAGGAATAAAGTTTGGGAGTCAGAAAGGGGCAGGGACCAGAGTCAGGGGCCATAGAGTAGACATTGGGGAAATATTGATAGTTATTTGGGCCACTTATTATGAAGCCAGCGGGTTTGCAAGGAGGAAAGAGGGTGGGGCCAGACCAAGCTTCCAGGCCAGCTGCTGGAATACTGTATCAACAAGTGGCTGTGGTGTGGGCATCTGGCTTTGGTTTAGTCTGGAATACAGGAAGGCCATTTTGTTTTCCCAACAGCAGCTAAGCCACACCTGTACCACAGATGCTTAGAAGTTTTGGACCAGAGGCCTCTTTAATCAGTCTGAGTGTGATTTCTCTTGAGGTTCCAGACCTCATCTAATCTATTCAGCCACTCGATGGGCATGGTGGATGTGCTGCAAGGCAGAGAATGTAGATGCCCCTCATTGTTTCTAGTCCCCTGTCTACTCCACTGACTTTACTCTTGGCCTCCTAGACACTCAGAGTTTGCAGCCTCTTCTGGACTGTAGAGCTAATGAGATCAAGGTTAAGATGGACAAGTGTTTGCTGGGAGGTATGGGTTTCAAGGAGGAGATCATTACCTACCTGAATGACCAGAACTGCAGAGGTACCATGCAAGATGAGCCCAACAACTGGGTGTCCATGACCATACCTGTTGAGGCTAATTACTGTGGGAACAACCTGGAGGTAAGTGCTGTTTAAACCATCACTACTAAAGGATAGGATCTGTGCTCATGGAAACACCTTCCTAGCTGGGAAATCTTAGGCAAATGTCTTATCCTCTTAGGACCTCCAGGGCTATGTGAATTTACACACTCTGGTCCATGTTAAAGAGCTTAGGCTGGGTTTAGTACTTGAGCTTTATAAAGCTGGCTCTGAGTTTGATGATCTTAATTAAGGGCAGTGAGGGAAGAGCAAGAACATCATCCCCAGATTCTTCCACAAGATCAGATTCTTCCACAAGATCAGTCATTCATTTTCTAGTGTTTACTCTGGCTTTCGCATACTCTGAGCTAGCATTATGGGCAGAAGAGAAACCTTTACTCCATGGAGACCAGAATTCAAGGGGGCTCCATGGCTGGGAACACTGACTGTAGAACAGACAGATCTGAGTTTGAGATATACCTATACACATTTGCATAATAAATACATATAGTTTTTTTGTTTTTGTTTTTGTTTTGTGCCAAAGAACAATGGGACCCATGCCATCTACAGAAACACCCTCTCCTTGGCCACTGATATCATTATGAGGGACTTCTTTGTCAATGTCAACTTTCAGTGTGCCTACCCACTGGACATGAATGTCAGCCTCCAAATTGCACTCCAGCCCATTGTAAGGTATTGTCTTGACCTTTGATTTTTGACTTGCAGCTCTCACATTGATCACACACACAATCTATGATGTCCACACAGTACTACCAACCTGCTTCAAGAGCTTCCACTCCCTAAATTATTCAGCATGATCAAGGCACTAGTGAATAGTGAAGACATTCACTATGAGGCAGCTCTGTACCATGGACAAGTGCTTAAGATGTGCCCAGGAAACAAAACCTCCAGGAACTGTCTATTCACCTTGAGAAGAAAGGCAGAACACAACTAATTATATCTTAATTGATAATCAGACAATGCAATGTAGAAGAAGCTTGGGGTGCTTCTGGTCAGTGGACATGGGTCACAGACCTAATTTCTGTGGGGTAGAGATCAGAAGGGGACAGGGAGGCTTTATTGCAGGCTTGGGATTTAAGACTAGTTTTCCTTTGAAGAAACTATCCTCAGCAGAAATAGACCGAAACAACAATTTGGGTGGGATGGGTTCCAGGCTTCTGTTTGCATCTGCTTCTCACTGCACCACTGCCTGGAATGAAACTTACTGACCTGGGTTTTACATAGTCTTGGAATTGCTAGGGGATTTTCTAAACTGTCATCCAGAAATCCAGGGTGTCTGTCCCATCTTCCAATTGCCTCCTGGGCACTTAATTGCAGGATGAAATGGGTTAAAAAAATGCCAAAGTTCAAAAGTTTCCAGGCTATAGTGTCGTGGAGCCCATGTTGATAAATATAAAAGTGATTTCATCTGGCTCAAACTGGGTTCAGCTGTAGATTGTGGGGTGGAGGGAAGAGATGTAAGTGAGCCTGTAAGAGCTGACTTCAAGCCCTGTTGCCCAGGTGACAAGATGGCACTGTGTACTAACCTTTGTTCCTTGAGTAAGAGCTTAATGTGCCTGTCACATGGGGTGAGATGAGTGTGAATCCTGGAGACAGGCTCAACTGCCTCTCAAGTTCTGTGCTTAGATACCAATAGGTGCTCTGCTTCAATGGATTACCAACTAGTTTATTTAGAGATTCATCTTTTCCTCCTTAACTTTATACTAGCACAGGGCTTGATTTATTTGCCTTTTCTGGTCAAAGCCAGATATTTCCACTCTTGTGCTTTTCCTTGTCTCAGTTCTCTGAATGTTGATGCATATGGAGCAGGAGAGTTCACTGTCAAGATGGCCCTCTTCCAAGATCAGAGCTACACAAACCCTTATGAAGGAACAGAAGTATTGCTTCCAGTGGAGGACATACTCTATGTGGGCGCCTTCTTCAGTAGAGGGGATACCTCCAGGTTCAAACTGTTGCTGACCAACTGCTATGCCACCCCTTCAAGAGACAGGAATGACCCTGTGAAGTACTTCATCATCAAGAACAGGTATCAGGAGACTCTGGGATTTGTTTGTTTGTTTTTGTCATAACTAAGTTTTGGGGAAAATATTATCTGGAGTTGGCAGAGGTATAAATTGGTTCACTCTATTTGGAAATAATTTGGCATCACATATTGTAAGTTTGATCTTGAAATCTTATTCCTGATATTTTAGCTTAAAGTATTAAAACAAGTTGAATGAGTCAGGTAAAAAAATACCTATCATTTTCCATTTCTGTGTTCTTGATAATTTTTCCATTAAGTTTACTGTTAAAACATAGCTCAATTAAGTAATAATGGACCATTATACAGATATTTACATTGATTAAAGTGAACATGATATTACAAACATTATAGGATATGATTGGATGTCATTTAATGATAAAAACAAGGGAAATGCCTACCTAGAAGTCACAATTCAAATCATATTAATGGACCTTGGTAATACTTGTCATTGAGCTCAGCTGTATGCCAAGTACTGTGATGAGAAAATGTACACAGCAGCCCCACTGAGGGCTCATATTAGTTATATGAAATGGACATGATTATCTCTTCTCTATAGTCAAGGGATATATGGAGGAACTGGGTAGTGGATGGAGGGTATGATCACATTCCATTGCCCATATGTATTCAGTAATACAGAAAAAAAATTTAAAATAATGTAGAAAAAAACCAATAAACTAGACCATGGAGGGGAACAAGAATGATTAACCATCCCTGGATTGCTTGCCTAAAAAATGGGGATGCATCCCAGAAACTGTGCATCCCAAAATTTAAACCATACAAGCTTATTGAGGAACAATGGATTAGAAAAATGTCCTAAAAGTATGATGGAAGGAGCCTGGGGCAGAGAGAACATTAACATCCTCCAGCGTTGGCTTAGAAGTTACACCTTTACCCTTTCACTCTCCTAGATGCCCAAACCAACGTGATTCCACCATCAATGTGCAGGAGAATGGTGTGTCCTCAGAAAGCCGATTTTCAGTGCAGATGTTCATATTTGCTGGAAATTATGACCTAGTTTTCCTGCATTGTGAGGTTTACCTGTGTGACTCTACTATTGAACAGTGTCAACCAGTGAGTGTCTCTTTGGGTGGTACCCAGTAGGCTCTCTATATACATTTATTGTGTTTTCAGATGGAGGCATGGATGGAAAGAAGGTTAGATAAACACGTAGATGAAAGGAAGGAAGGAAGGAAAGAAAGAGGGAAGGAGGAAGAAGGGGTGGAAGAAGAGAGGGAGAGGGGAGAGAGGGAGAAAAGATAGGGAGGAAGGAAGAAGGAATAAAATTAGCTGAATAGAT
>JADRCH010000042.1:7193493-7218742 GCA_019843965.1 Rhynchomys soricoides
GGATGCTTGAAGAGGTGGAAAGATGGGTGGGTGGGTAGATGACTATAAGAGATGTAGATAAAGAAGAAAGTTGTGAAGACTTTGAGTACCCCAAAGCCTATTTATGAGTAATTGCTGTCTCTCTAGAAGACAGATGTGCTTTCCTTGACATAACAATCTATTATGAACAATAATGATATTATAGGTTAAGCATCCTTCATTCAAAGATTTCAAATCCAAATATATTCCAAAGTCTTTACGTTTTTGAGGGCCAAGATGAAGCTCAAAACTTTTCAGATTTTGGAACATTTGGGTTGCAGATTCTCATATTATAAATGAGTAACTTGTAAAGACTGTGGATATTCCCAAATCTGAGAAACTCCCAAATATTGAAGAATTTTTTAGTCTTTTAGATGAGGGATGTGTGTGAGCCTGTGGTGAGGTCTTTTCAGTCCCCTCTCTATGTAAGGCACTGTACTAAAGTTCTCACATCTTTATCTAATTGAGCTTTCCCAATGACCAACTGAAGCCTCACTATGCAGATAAAGAAACCAGAACTCTCACAGAAACCCCTAACTCATAGCCCCACAGAGCTAGAATATCATATTCGAGAGGGTCCCCATCTGACTTGTGATTCTGATACCCATGCATTCACCCCTACTGGATGCTGTTTTGAATGGCTGATGTTCCTTGGGTGTTTTTGACATGTCTATATGCTGCTGCTGTTATGGTTAATTTTAATATTTAAAATCAGGTATGCAGAGCTCTGTGGTAAAATGCCTGCCATGCAAGCACAAGGACCCTGAGTTTGGGTACCCAGAACACATGTGAAAACTACAATTGTGGCATGTGTCTATAACCCAAGTCCTGGAAGTGCAGAGACAGGAAGATTTTGGGGACTCACTGTATCACCAGCCTAACCAAAATGAGAAGCTCTAGGATCATTGAGAGACCATGTATCAAAAAGTAAGGTGGGCAGGAATAGAGAAAGACAGTTGGTGGTAACCCTTGACCTTCTTACATGCTTGTATGCATAAGTGAATAAATGAATGTACGAGTAACTGACTAAAGAAAACCAGACACGAACTGTTTGATTATAATAGACAGACGAAGACATTTGTCCCAATTATATAAGAGAGGATAGAGGTGAGATTCAAACTCAGGTGTGTTAAGGTTTGACTGTGTATTCTCACAGTTGACAGAAAACATACCATCAAAAAAGAAAGGCCATATGATGGGATATCCAAGTGCTTAGGCCACGGGTCCACAGATATCCATACCCATGACATTCTGCACATAGGGACCATGTGTTTAAATTTTGATATAACAAGAGTTCTATGTCTCTACAGTCTTGCTCTACAAATCGACTTCGCAGTAGTGAACCAGCCATCAACTATTCTAGGGTTCTGGATTTAGGACCCATCACTAAGAGAAGTAAGTGGGTGAGAATTGGTGCAAGGATAACTGGCCATGTGCTGTTAATTAACCTTAGATGCTCGGAGTTATCAATGTCAGCAGCCCTGGGTTTTTTGCTTTCTTGGTTTATCCATCATTGATGAATGTGTCTTTCTATGAATGGAACTCTTTTTGCATTTATGGTGGTGCCTAAGTGTTAGAAACTAGGCGTTACTCTTGCATTCATCAGAATACTTAATCCTCCCATGATTTTCTCCATTTAATTGGTTAAAATTCAAAGCCCATAGAGGTAAATAGATTCATCTAAGTTCACTCGTTTATGATTGGCAGGAGTTAAAATGAAACCAAATGAGTCTATTTCACTGTCTTTCCCCACAGCTTATATAGGGCCTTTTAGGGTGACTGTGGTTTCCAAAATGTAGCTATGGTCTTCTGGAGATAGGATAGAGGGGTAGCTATGCAACCACTCTGTAAGTCTTCATCTATCCTACACACGGGTCTATAGAACTGTCATGGTTTTTATTGCCACCTGAATGGAGGAGTCAAGAGCCCCTCCTACCAAAAGAGAAAGAACTTACTGACTTGAAGAAATTAAGGTGCAGTAATGTTAATTCTAGTCAAATAATATTTTTACTTTCACTTTGTGCTGAACAGCTTTGCAATGAACAAGCTGAGCTGTCCAATGAAGAAGGCTCTGCCTTGCGTGGCCCTGTTCCCTTATTGAGCTCTCAACTTAGAGCCTTGTGTGGTATCACAGGACAATTTGAGGAGGGGGGATTATGGGCATCTACCTTGGAAACAAGCCCACGGACTTTGTTAGCTGTCTGTTTCTGAGACTAGATAGCTGAGGAATTGACTTAAAGGAGGAAAGATCTATTTTGGTTCATGGTTTCAGAGGTTTCAGGCCACAGTAGCTTGCCTCCAAATCTATGGGCCTCTGGTCAGGTAGAATGTCACAGAAGAAGGGTGAGGCAGGACAAAGCGGTTCAATTTATTGCAACTAGGAAAGGGAAGGGAGGAGGAAGGGGACGGAGAGAGGAGTGAGTCATACAGAACTTTTGAACTTCCTGCTTTTAATCCCAAGGCATCCAGGCTACTGAATAGTACTATATACGTTCAGAGAAGTTTTTGACTCTGGAAAAGCCCTTTTACACACACCCCGAGCTGTGCTTTACCATCTCCTAGGCACCTCTAGTTGACAATGGGAAATAGCCACCATCTGTGGCCACAATTCCAGCTCTTGCTACTGTCTGAAAAATCAACATAGCAAGTTCCTTGACATCACTGAGCCTCTGTCTTCCCACTGGCAAATGGGAGATGGAGGTATTTTCTTCACAAACCCATTAGGAAAATTTAATGGCATGTGCTTAGATCTGTGCCTGCTAGGTAACAGAAGCCTTCACAGTGAGGATTGCTTGTGGGGGTGGTGATTGGGACCCAGGGGGATTGGGAGCAGCTATGGCCCCATGACAGCAGCCACCAGAGCATGACCAAGAAGACCCTCACCTGCTGTTCTTACCCACAGGTGCTCAGGCTACTAATACCATGAATGGGACTCCTCGCACCACAGGTACATGGCTTCTTAATGCTCTTCTCACTGCCCTGCCAAGTCTCTTTCCTTCTGTCCTCCCACCCTCTGGACATCTGTGCATCCCCTTCAGTGTGTCAGGCCTTGTGCTGGGACCATGGCTTGGTGAAATGAGGCTCACCCAAGAGTGGTTCTATTATCTAGCAGTGAGTCAGTTGCTTAACAGCAAGTGTTTACCAAGTGAGACTGTGCACCAGGCACTGCTCTAGGAACTGATAATATGATGCTGATCAAGACAGAACAGGTGCCTTCCTTGAGAGAGCTTGTGTTCCGGGATGAGAAATAAATAATAAAACCCAGACCAAGTAGTGTAATTAGCAATAAAAGATGGGTGGTGGGATAGAAGCTACAGGCATAAGTAATAAAGTCTTAAATTAGACAGAAGTTTATTTCTCTAACACAAATGAAATCTTATGTGTAAGAGAATCCATGATCGAATGATCAATCAAAGATTCAAGCTCCTTCTAGTTTGCTCTTTCAGGTTAGGACATCATTTTAATGGTCCAATTTAGTATCTAGAGTTCAGGACAGGGAAACATGAAGGAATATATTGGCAGCTGGCATCTAACACCTCCATTTATATCTCATTGTTTATTTTCTAGCTATGTGGCCACACCTGGCTGCAAAGGAATCTTGGAAATTGAATCTCTGCTTTGGATGTCCATATGCCCAAACAATATTTGATGGTTTAATGATCAAAGAAGGAAGAGATAGATCATGGGTCAGAAGAACTGTTAGAGAAAATATTTGACCTAGAGAGAACATGTCTCTGGATCAGGAAGTATTAGGTGAATGGAACAGTCAGAGGCAACAACAGCTGACTAAATAAATGAGACAGGGGCATAAGATGCTAAGTGACAAGCAGGTAGAGAGAGCTGGAATGCATGGAGGCCTAATTAACCATACCAGAGGAGGACAAGAGAGTTCAGATGGCACAGATATCTGAATGGGACCTTGATTAGTGAGTTGGAATTTAAGGCCAAAGACATTAAGAATGTGTTTTGGGCAAGATGGAAAACATTTTTTTTCTATCCTCTGAAAGACAGATATTAGTGAACATAGACAGGAAGATGTTCTTTTCATGTTCAAGCCCTCAACTTTGTGGCGGTCTAAATATTTCCCAGATAAGAACAGTTCAGTGGTAACTTCTGAGGGTATCCAGAAAAATAAAACTCACTCATTGTGTGATGTCCACAGAGCACAGAGCAAAAGCTCCTTGGAGTCAGTGACCTCAAGTCTCCTCCATTTCCATCACTCCTTTAGCTTAGCACAATGATCAGAACAGTGACTTCCTAACCTGCTGAGCTATCTCTCTTCTTGGGTGGGCTGTGAATGTTGGCACCTTCTGGAGGTGGAGGGAATGGATCTAACAAGAGGGAGCAAGCTGCCACAGGAGGGCTCTGTGGTTCTCATAGTTTGACATCGCTCGGATTCACTTCTGATGCTTCAGCATTAACTGATCATTCACCTATGTCTCATCATTTAAACTCTCTGTCATACATTTGTGTTTCTGGAGATCATGCTTTCCCCTCCCCACTCTCTAAGGTATCACCAAATTACTTTGAATTGTTGGGGGTGGGGAGATGCCACACTTGGTAGAGGTGTCAATTCCCCCTCCTTAACACTGAACATATGCAGAACACATACACACAAACACACACCCTATATATCAAAGTCTAGTTTTCAAAACCAACACTCACACAATGCTTACCATGTTCTAGGTACATATTTTATATTTTATTTTATTGTGGCACTGGGGATTCAACCCAAGACCACAGGTTTGCCATGCAAGAAGGTTGCCACTGAGCTATAGTTTCTAGTCCATGAATGCTATACTGAATGCTTGATATGAACTGATTCATTTAAACCTTATGAGATCTGATATATCAATAGGTACCATTAACATTTACATATTTTTACATAAGAAATTTTGGGTGAAAAGAAGTGTAATGTTTTGTTCATGTCTACCCAGGTAATTGCAGACCTGAGATTCCGATCTAAATAGTCAAACCTCAGAGGTGGTGCATTGTAATCATGTCTTTCTATCTTTTCATTATTAGTCACTATAAGTGATGCACCAACTGTAGCCAATAACCCTAAATCCTCTATGCCTTTGTGCTAGGAGATACAGTTCTGATCTAGTCCTTAGAAACTCATACTCCTCCTATCCGCTGGTAATTCCTGGTAGCATCACTATATTCTGTGAGTCAGGTCCGGGATATTTGGCAAATGAAAGAACATGCTGGAGGCTTTTATTACTATACAACAAGTGAAATTTATAATTCCCATCCTTATTGCATTGACAAGATCTAGACTCATGCTATATCACCTTTCTGCAAAGAAGGCTGAGAAGACTCTCTTCTGTGTGCCCAGAAGAAAATGGAATAAGCAGTCATTGTCCCAACCAAAATATTGAACTATGCTGCCTTCTGGTTCTTCTGCAGCAAGTGACAAGGAGGCCAGCTGGCATTGACTGCTACATGCCATCAAAGCTCAATATTTGACTTGCTTCTTTTGTGTTTCAGGGTTCCTGTTGGCTTGGCCCATGTTCTTCCTGCCTGTCTTCCTAGCTTGGTTGTTCTGAGAGGCCAGCTGGGCGCCTGGCCTTAAGGTTCTTCACTTTGGCAATGACTCATATCCATTCTTCAACAGAACTGTATCCCTCTGTGAATCATGTGAACAGCCCTGGAAGTGCAATGCATATTGATAACTCCTGGGTAGAGTTAGTAGGTGGAAAAGGGCAAATCCCATTATTCTTCCAAAATGTCTCTTTTCCAACAGCTGATGACTTGAATACATGGACCCTTGCATTTATTCAATGTGATGTGTTTCCTTTATGGTCTAAACAGTCACCTTGGGAACATGTAATTGTGGGAAGGAAGTTGAAGACTCTCAAAGGAGAGACCACTACTTCTCTATGCTTTCCACCACTACAACGATTCCTAAAACTACACAGTTCTACACTTGGGGTCTGTATGCTGGAGGCATATCATATACTTTCCTTATTAATTATGATTTCTAAAGATTATATTAAATAATGTGATGATAGAGATCAAGAAGACCAAAGGAAGTCGTACATCCTAGTTGCTTACACACTAGGAGTCAGATCACAGAAGCCACAGAACACCACGGTTTGTCCATCATTCCATAGCACACTTTCTGAACTTATATAGCTGGTTACACCTGCTTATCTTTGTGTATCTCCTGTATTTCAGATGAACACCACTTCCCCATTCATGGAACTGCAGCTATGATCTAATATCTTGCTGCCCCAGACTCACACTGCCTTAGGGCATGCCCATTTGCTGTTTGGGTCAGGATGTTTCTGAGCTTCCCTCAACTGAGACAGGTTAGGTGGGACCAAGTAACACTAAATAGCCTATGAGACTAAACTCGTGGGTGGATCTCAAATGAATGAGACTGTTTCTTCAACATCCCACAGGCCACTGTGATAGCAGTTTCTGTTTTCCTGTAAGCTTTAAGGTCAATGTTAGAACATCCTTAAGAATACCACATTCGAATACATATATACCTGTCCTTGGTTTCCAGTCCTATACACCTAGCTGCTTCTGTCTATACTAAAATAAAAAGTTTAATAGTTATGTACACACATACATAACATGTGTGTGTGTGTTGTTAAGGTTAAGACTATGTGGCCAAGGCCATATCTTCACATACAAAAAGCCACACTTACACCCTCCAGACCAGCCACTTACATATTTATAACTAGCATGAATAGCCTTGTAATGATCAACAAGTTTTAACATGAACTATGGACATTCTACCCTCACATTAAATATTGAAGATAAGTACAATTATTCTCTCTAATTTAAAGATGAGTAAACCATCTTTGTGGTGGGGGTATTATAGCTTTTTAAGTACTGAGGTCAGGGCTCATGCCCAGGTAGGCAGACTTTGGAGCACATATACTTAGCTAAATTCTGCATTCTGCCTTTATTAGTATATTACACACACAATAGCACAGCTTCATATGTCCTATGTGTATAAATGTTCCATCGTAGATATATGTGCTAATAGAAAATGCATGTGTGTGTGTTCACAGATATATGTGAACAGATATATGAATTAGCAAACAGAAGCATGTATTCTGGTGTTGATATTCAACGCTAATGGGTATATTGTCATATGCATGGCTTTTTAATACAAACACACACACAGACCCCTCATGTATACTATACAGGGAGACTCAGCTGATCTTCATGCATCAATGTATATTTACACACACACACACACACACACACACACACACACACACACACACCACAGACACTCACATGCACACACACTTCCAAGGCACAAGACCAAAATTCTGAATTCAAGTTCCCAAGAGGCAGGCAGAATGCCAGCCATGTACCCTTTACCATTCACGTTCTTCTTCCTCCTCTACTCCAAGTGTTGCCCAGCAAGGTGCTGACTAAAAATGAGTCCAATCCAGCATGGCACAGTTGATAATATGCTCTGGGTCCAGCATCTGGAAGTGCTGTGGTAGAACAATGATGGGGATAATGAGAAGAAAGCTGACTCAGATTCAGAAAAACTGACTTAGTCCTGATGGAGCTTCTGAAGCAACTGGTTTCAGAAGCACAGGGCACAGGGCAGTCTTACTCTCCTGGGGCTCAGAGTCTCCTTAGCAAAAGAGGGCATGCAGATTAACAGCAGCCAAAGCCAAGCAAACCAAAGCTGAGGCAGACTTGTTCATCTTGGAGAGGAGGAAAGTTCTCTGTCCCAGTGAGCCTAGCCCTTTTATTTTGTAGATGGGAACTGAGGTTCAGAGGGGAAATGGTGTGTCCATTCTTTATCCCTGTCATGACAAAGTGGACATTAAAGAGGCACAAACAATGATATAGCTAGTGTCCTGGAGAAGATGTGGCATCAGGGTCTCATCTCAGAGCACGAGTTGCACTGGTCAGGGACTGGAACAGGGAAGAGTGGGTGGGGAGAATGTAAGAACTGGATAAGGAGGAAAGCTGTGCTTTATCTTAATTGAGTTAAAAAGGATCTGGGGTTTGAACCAAAATAATAGTTATTGATGGGGATGAAGAGAAACATGGCCGAGAGAAACACAAGGGTGAATATTATTCATTGACAAACTGAGCAGGGAACAAACTTATTAAGAGTTTGGAAAGAGGATGGCACAATGCCACACCATGCAGTGTGTGCATGTGAGGACACACAGAGGCCAGCCTGCCACCAAGTCATGGAGGGCAGATGGACAGAGAACATGGAAAGACTTGCCCACCGCCATGCCACATGGCCCAGGCTGGGAAGACACCTAGAGACCTGATGCTCCAGACCAGCTTGGGCAGGTGGAGGACACACAGAGGCTCACAGAGAGCTGTGTGGCCCACTCACAGTGGGAGCCACTATGAGATGCAAGTATGTGGTGAAGAGAGAGAGAGAGAGAGAAAGAGAGAGAGAGAGAGAGAGAGAGAGAGAGAGAGAGAGAGAGAAGCAGAAAAATTTGAGCATTATAAAGAGAGAAGGAACTGGAGAAATGAGGGTGAGGAAGAATAGCCAGCCCTGACACCTCGCACCATGGTGAAGTCCTAGCTTGTGCTGCATCTGAAGGCCATGTATGAGTCTGTGGCCATGCAATAGTAGAGATCTGTGTCGATGCCCATGGCTCATGCTACCATTAAGGACCATGTGAACATTCCTAGTCTGGGATGCCTCATAGGACCCTGTAGATGTCCAAGGACTCTGCAGAGCTGACCCTGCCCCTCACTGGTGGCAGCACATTGGGGAGCTGACTCTACTTCTCACTGGCTACAGCACCTGGGAGAGTGGGCCCTGGACCTCACCTGGGCAGCACATGAGAGCTGGCCCTGGTGGAGGGGACTGCGGTGAACCTGCTCTGAGGATATGAGAGGGGTCAGCTGGCTCTGCCACCCATCTGCTTGTCTGTGAAGTGGCATGGACATGAGGTTGATGCCCTGTGTCCCCTTCCCACTTGCTACCTGTGGCAGTCAAAAGAGACAGTCCTGCACCCTCACCAGCTGTAGCACTCAGGAGAGCAAGTCCTAAAGCTTGCCTGGGGAACACAGTAGAGCTGACCCTGATGGCCAAGGCACAAGTGAGCAAGCCCTGAGCATCTGAGAGTGACAGAGCTGTTCCAGTCCCCCATTTGACTGCAGCACTTGGGAAAATGGGTCTGGTCTCTCAACTGGGCAGGACAGTAGAACTGGCTCTGATGGTGTGGGTGCAGGTAAGCTATGCCCAAGGTCATGAAAGTGGGAGAGCTGCCCCTGCCCCTTTCTGGCTGTGGCATTTGGTGAGCTAGCTGGGACAGTGCTGGAGAGCTGAACCCTGATCGTACAGGTGCAGGAGAGCTGGCACACTAACTCAGCTACCACCCAGGCCTTTGAGTTCACCCACCCCAAAATTTACTCCATTTATGAGTTGCTGAAGCATATGAAAGAATTGGTCATATAGATCCAAAGCTCCATACACAGGGCAACAACAGGCTATCTGAGAGGAGTCCTGGTGAGGATCCACTATTGATGGTGTAGCAGAGACCTGAGGCCTTGTATGAGACCAATGACTCAATGCAATGAACATTTGCAAGTAAAGATGTGTGGACAAAATAGTATACTGTAGGACACAGCATGACACACTTCAGCTTCCACAACGAGGTGTTTTCTATGCTTTGTTTTGTTTTATTTTCTTTTGGAGAGAAGGTTGCAAGGGCAGAGGGCAGATAAGAAGGGATGGGGAGATGAATGGGACTGGGGTGCATGATGTGAAACTCACAAAGAATCATTTTAAAAGTTTTTGGTTTTGTTTTGTTTTTTTAAAAAAAGAGTTTGGAAAAATGTTTGGTCCAGAACTTAATGCATGCAGCAGCCAATGAGAAATCAAATCTTGGGAAGTCATACAGTGATGCTTTTTGCTACACAAGTATCAGAAAGACATGTGAAGGCTTGGGATATAACTCAGTGGTACAGCACTTGTCTAGAATGCTCAAGCCCATGCATTCAATTCAAAAGAAAATTTTACAGACCAAGTGACAAAACCAGATTTTTGGAGATCCTGTCTAGAAGCAAAACTAGCTTTGTTTTAATAAATATCTTGTAAGTTGGTTATATTGTAAAGGGATAGATGGGCTTGTTTGAACAGTTTCTAAGTTGGATCTGGGTTACTTGAGAAGAGCTAATTTTAAGGGACTGAACCCTTGTCCTCTGGTCTATAGGATATCTTTCAAGTGCTCCCTTTTCTTGTGTAAAAGTGAAGAAGCTGCAACTAGAAAGCTGCCAGAGACAAAGGAGACAAAAGCAGTGATGTCACTTTGCAATGCATCATGGGGAAGATAACAGCAGCAGCATCACCATCAGTCATTATGACTATTATTATTCTCATCAGAATGACTGAAAGTGTTTTTCCATCTGTGGCTGGGGACCTTAGCCTGGGTCACAGGGCTCCATAGCCAAATAGCACCAGGAGAAAGCTAGCCTTCCAGGAGTGTGGAAAAGCCCATGAGTGGAGGTAAGATGAGCACCACTGCTCAGCGGGACCTGCCCAGAACTCTCAGAACACAGGGACTGAGGAGTGGTCTTCCGGTTTCCTTCTGCAGCCTGGGAGCTGATCCTGTGACATAGGGCTCCATATTCAAATAGTGCCAGGTGAGAGCTGGTCTCCCACGAGTGCCAACACACTTTCAAGCACAGGTAAGACCGCCATTTCAGTTCAAATTTCTGGATCAAGAGGCCCTTGATCCAGAGGGCCTGATGCAGAGCCATCAGGACACAGGAACCAAGGAACAGCTGGGAACAGAATTCTTCTGGTTTCTGTCTCACCCCCCAGAGTTGACCCTGTACCACAGCTCTCCAAAACCAAATTCCTCCTAGAGAGAGCTGGTCTCCAAGGAGTACTGACACAGAGGCTTGCAGGAGGGACAAGCCACAGTCAGAGAGAACATGACCAACTAACGCCAGAGATAACCAGATGGTGAAAGGCAAGGGAAAACACATAAGGAACAGAAACCAAGGCAAATTGGCATCATCAGAACCCAATTCTCCCACCACTGTGAGTGGGATACCCCAACACACCAGAAAAGCAAGATTCAGATTTAAAATCACATCTCATGATGATGATAAAAGATTTTAAAAAGGAAATAAATAACTCCCTTAAAGAAATACAAGAGAACACAGGTTAACAGAAGTCCTTAAAGAGGAAACACAAAAATCCTTTAAAGAATTACAGGAAAACACAATCAAACAGGCAAAGGAAATGAACAAAACCATCCAGGATCTAAAAATGGAAATAGAAACAATAAAGAAATCACAAAAGGAGACAACCCTGAAGTTAGAAAACCTAGGAAAGAGATAAGGAGTCATAGATGCAAGCATCACAAAGAGAATACAAGAGATAGAAGAGAAAATCAAAACAATGACACAACAGTCAAAGAAAATGCAAAATACAAAAAGCTCCTAACCAAAAACATCCAGAATATCCAGGACACAATGAGAAGACAAAACCTAGGGATAATAGGTATAGAAGAGAGTGAAGATTCCCAACTTAAAGGGCCAGTAAATATCTTCAACAAAATTATAGAAGAAAACTTCCTTAACCTAAAGAAAGAGATGAACATAAACATTCAAGAAGCCTAAAGAATTCCAAATAGATTGGAACAGAAAAGAAATTCCTCCCTTCATATTATAGTCAAAACACCAAATGCACAAAACAAGGAAAGAATATTAAAAGCAGTAAGCAAAAAAGGTCAAGTAACATATAACGGCAGACCTATCAGAATTACACCAGACTTCTCACCAGAGACTATGAAAGCTAGATGATCCTGGACAGATCTCATATAGACCCTAAGAGAACACAAATGCCAGCCAAGGCTGCTATACCCAGCAAAACTCTCAATTACCATAGATGGTGAAACCAAGATATTTTATGACAAAGTCAAATTTACACAATATGTTTCCACAAACCCAGCCCTACAAAGGATAATAGATGGAAAACACCAATACAAGGAGGGAACTTATTCCCTAGAAAAAACAAGAAAGTAATCTTTCAAGAAACTCAAAGGAAGATAGTAACACAAACATAAAAATAACATAAAAAATAACAGGAAGCAACAATCACTATACCATAATATCTTTTAACATCAATGGATTTAATTACCCAACAAAAAGACATAGACTAACAGAATGGATACATAAACAGGACCCAGCATTTTGCTGTATACAGGAAACACACCTCAGAGTTAAAGACAAACACTACCTCAGAGTAAAGGGCTGGAAAACAATTTTACAGGCAAATGGTCCCAAGAAACAGGCTGGAGTAGCCATTCTAATATCAGATAAAATCGCCTTTCAATCAAAAGTCATCAAAAAAGATGAGGAAGGACACTTCATACTCATCAAAGGAAAAAAATCTATCAAGAAGACTCTCAATTCTGAACATCTATGCCCCAAATGCAAGGGCACCCATATTCATAAAAGAAACTTTACTAAAGCTCAAAGCACACATTGCACCTCACACAATAATAGTGACAGACTTCAACACCCCACTCTCATCAATGGACAGATCTTGAAAACACAAACTAAACAGAGACACAGTGAAACTAACATATGTTATAGACCAAATGGATTTCACAGTTATCTATAGACTATATCATCCTAAATCAAAAGAATATATCTTCTTCTCAGCACCTCATGGTACCTTCTCCAAAATTGACCATATAATCGGTCACAAAACAAACCTCAACAGATATAAGATTGAAATAATCCCATGCCTCCTATCACATCACTACAGATTAAGGCTGGTCTTCAATGGCAACAACAACAACAGACATATACACATGGAAGCTGAACAACACCCTACTCGATGATAACTTGGTCAAGGAAGAAAGAAAGAAAGAAATTAAAGACTTCCTAGAATTTAATGAAAATGAAAGTATAACATACTCAAACATATGGGACACAATGAAAGCAGTGTTAAGAGGAAAAGTCATAGCTCTGAATGCCTCCAAGAAGAAACTGGACAAAGCATACACTAGCAGATTAACAGCACACCTGAAAGCTCTAGAACAAATGGAAGCTAATAAACCCAAGAGGAGTAGACGGCAGGAAATAATCAAACTCAGGGCTGAAATCAAACATAGAAACAAAAAGAGCTGTACAAAGAATCAACAAAACCAGGAGCTGGTTCTTTGAGAAAATCAAGAAGATAGATGAACTCTTAGCCAGACTAACCACAGGGCACAGAGACAGTATCCAAATTAACAAAATCAGAAATAAAAACAGATCCTGAGGAAATTCAAAAACTCATCATATCCTCCTACAAAAGCAGATACTCAACAAAACTGGAAAATCTGGATGAAATGGACAATTTTATAGACAGATACCAAATACCAAAGTTAAGTCAGGATCAGATAAACCATCTAAACAGTCCCATAACCCCTAAAGAAATAGAAGCAGTTACTAAAAGTCTCCCAACCAAAAAAAGCCCAGGATCAGATGGGTTCAGTGCAGAATTCTATCAGACCTTCAAACAAGACCTAATACCAATACTCTTCAAGCTATTCCATAAAATAGCAACGGAAGGAACACTACCCAATTCATTCTATGAGGCCACAGTTACACTGATACCAAAACCTCACAGACCCAACAAAGAAAGAAAACTTCAGACCAATTTCCCTTATGAATATTGATGCAATAATACTCAATAAAATTCTTGCAAGTGAATCCAAGAATACATGAAAATGATAATTCACCATTATTAAATAGGCTTCATCCCAGGGATGCAGGGATGGTTCAATATCCAGGAATCCATCAATGTAATCCACTAAGTAAGCAAACTCAAAGAAAAAACCACATGGTCATTTCATTAGATGCTGAAAAAAGCATTTGACAAAATTCAACATCCTTTCATGATAAAAGTCTTGGAAAGATCAGGAATTCAAGGACCATACCTAAACATAGTAAAAGCAATATACAGCAAACCAGTGGCCAACATCAAACCAAATGGAGAGAAAATTGAAGCAATCCCACTAAAATCATGGATGAGACAAGGCTGCCTTCTCCTCCTACCTATTCTATATAGTACTTGAAGTTCTAGTTAGAGCAATTAGACAACAAAAGGAGGTCAAGGAGATACAGATTGGAAAGGAAGAAATCAAAATATCCCTATTTTCAGAAGATATGATCGTGTACTTAAGTGACCTGAAAAACTCCACCAGTTGCTGATAAACAACTTAAGCAATGTTTTCAGACATAAAATTAACTCAAACAAATCAGTAGCCTTCCTATACTCAAAGGATAAACAAGCTGAGAAAGAAATTAGGGAAATGACACCTTTCATAATAGTCACAAATAATATAAAGTATCTTGGTGTGACTCTAATCAAACAAGTGAAAGATCTATATGACAAGAACTTCATGTCTCTTAAGAAAGAAATGAAAGAAGACCTCAGAAGACGGAAAGATCTCCCATGATTATGGATTGGCAGGATTACTATAGTAAAAATGGCCATCCTGATGAGAGCAATCTACAGATTCAATGCAATCCCCATCAAAATTCCTACTCAGTTCTTCATAGACTTAGAGCAATTCTCAAATTCATTTGGAATAACAAAAAACCCAGGATAGCAAAAACTTTCTCAACAATAAAAGAACTTCTGGGGGAATCAGCTTTCCTGACCTCAAGCTGTACTACACAGCAGAAGTGATAAAAACTGCATGGTATCGGTACAGTGACAGGCAGGTAGATCAATGTAATAGAATTGAACACCAAGAAATGAACCCACCCACTTACAGTCACTTGATCTTTGACAAAGGAGCTAAAACCATCCAATGGAAAAAAGACAGCATTTTCAACAATTTGTGCTGGTTCAACTGGAGGTCAACATGTAGATGAATGAAAATTGTTCCCTTCCTTTCTCCCTGGACAAAGCTCAAGTCCAAGTGGATCAAGGACCTCCACATAAAACCAGATACACTGAATCTAATAGAAGAGCAAGTAAGGAATAGTCTCAAACACATGGGCACAAGGGGGAAAGTTCCTGAACAGAACACCAATGACTTATCCTCTAAGATAAAGAATCAACAAATGGGACCTCATGAAATTGCACAGCTTCTGT
This sequence comes from Rhynchomys soricoides, assembly GCA_019843965.1. Taxonomy (NCBI): domain Eukaryota; kingdom Metazoa; phylum Chordata; class Mammalia; order Rodentia; family Muridae; genus Rhynchomys; species Rhynchomys soricoides. The sequence continues at coordinate 7,208,582 of JADRCH010000042.1, forward strand.
AAGGCAAAGGACATTGTAAATAGGACAAAACGGCAACCTACAGATTGGGAAAAGATCTTTACCAATCTTACATCTGACAGAGGGCTAATATCCAATATATACAAAGAACTCAAGAAGTTAGACTCCAGAGAACCAAATAACCTGATCAAAAATTGGGGAACAGAGCTAAACAGAGAATTCTCAACTGAGGAAACTCGTAGGGCTGAGAAGCACCTAAAGAAATGTTCAATATCCTTAGTCATCAGGGAAATGTAAATCAAAACAACCCTGAGATTCCACCTCACACCACCCAGAATGGCTAAGATCAAAAACTCTGACAGCAGATGTTGGTGAGGATGTGGAGAAAGAGGAACACTCCTCCATTGCTGGTGGGATTGCAAGCTGGTACAACAATTCTGGAAATCAGTTTAGTGTACCCTCAGAAAAATGGACATAATACTATCTGAGGACCCAGCTATACCACTCCTGGGCACATACTCAGAAAGTGCTCCAACATATAATAAGGACACATGCTCCACTATGTTCATAACCGCCATATTTACAATAGACAGAAGCTGGGAACAACCCAGATGTCCCTCAACAGAGCAATGGATACAGAAAATATGGTACATTTACACAATGGAATACTACTCAGCTATTAAAAACAATGACTTCATAAAATTCGCAGGTAAATGGATGGAACTTGAAAATATCATCCTGAGTGAGGTAACTCAGTCACAAAAGAACAAACATGGTATATACTCACTAATAAGTGGATATTATCCCCAAAGTTCGGAATATCCAAGATTCAATTCACAGCAACTGTTGGACTGAGTGTGGGGCTCCAGATGGAGGAGTTGGAGAAGGGACTGAAGGAGCTGGGGGAGTTTGCAGCCCCATGGAGGGAGCAACAGTATCAACTGCCCTGAACCCCCGGTGCTCCCGGACACTGGACCACCAACCAAAGGATACACATGAAGGGATCCATGGTGCTGGCCACATATGTAGCAGAGGAGGGCCTTGTTGGAGGAGGAGAGGCCCTTGGGCCTGAGTGTGTTAGATGCCCCAGTGTAGGGGAATGCCAGGGAGGGAAGACAATAGTGGGTGGGTGGGTAGTGAAATACTCTCATAGAAACAGGGGGAAGGGGAATGGGATAGGGGGTTTCCAAAGGGGAGACCTGGAAAGGGAAAAACATTTGAAATGTAAATAAAGTATCAAAAAATAAAAATAAAAAAAAAATAAAATAATGGCTGAAAGCAGCTTCTCACAGTTCTTTACTGACTCTCTCACCCAATACATATAACCTAAAGTCCATCCTTGAAAATCATGCTTTCTAAGTCAGAAAGGAATCAAAGTCAGCACATGACAGGGAGCTATGTGCTGATTGTTACTGCCTTATGCATACTAGCCAGGCTATAGAGAATCAGCCTATGTTTCAACCAACAGTAAGCTAGATGAAGGCCTTGTGGTGTGCATCTACACAATGGAGCTTTATTGAGCCATAAAAAATAAAGTTATACTGTTTTCATGAAAATGGGTGTCATTGGAGACCATCATGTTAAACAAAATAAGTCAGGGTCAGAAAGAAAGATATCACATATTTTCTCTCTCACATATGGACCTGTGAATCATTTATCTATGTGACATAAAAATGGGAGCAAAACTTTGTGGGAAAAGATGTAGTCCTGGCAAGAGGGGATCTCAAATGAAGAAGTTCTTATCAGCCTGTCATTAGATACATGGAATATCCTTTATGAGCCTATCATTATATACATTGATTACTTGCCATTGTGGTTTTGGTTTCATTTCTGTTATTGTGATAAAATACCCTGAAAAAAAAAAAAACATACTTAAGAGAGAAAGTATTTGGCTGCATTTCTGGGTCACAACCTGTCATTATAGGGAAGTCAAGGCAGACACTTGAAGCTACTGATGACATCACACTCATAGTCAAACACAGAATTGAATATATGCATACTTGTTAGTGCTAGAGACTCACTCTTTATAACTCTCTATACTTACACAGTTCAGGACTCCCTGACTAGGGAGTAGTGGCACCCAAAGTGGGCTGGGGTTTTCCCAGAGTAGCTAGTGTAATTGAAACAATCCTTCCCTCTCCCCACAGACCTGGCCTCAGGACAACCTGATCCAGACAATCCTTCATTGCAGCTCCCTTCCCAATTGATTCCATATTTTATTGACAATCAACACTAGCCATTATACATGCCAATTAAACACCCTAGCCCCACAAATTGGATCAAAACTAGAATGCTGTAGATTATACATTGGACCTATTTATAGAAGACAAAAGGTGCACTAATCACTGGCTCAGAAATGCTCTTCAAGTAGTGCTTGCGGGTACACCCTACATTTTATAAGACATAGTGTTATACATCAAAGGAAGTTCTGGGTGTGACAGGGCTAAGCCTACACTCCACACTGAAACCCTGCTCAGAATGATTTTCCTCTTACCAAAAGTAGTTACTGTTACCTCCTCTCCCAAAGGAATTTAAGTCTTTTCATTAGTAGATGAATGCTTCTTACAAAGGCATTGTATTCAATTACTGTATTTTGAATTTAAAAATTACATTTGTCATCCTTTAACACATGCAATATAGTTTGTGGAGGCTTAGTATGTAAAAAAAAAAAAGCCTTATATTTATTGACTGAGTCTTTAGCTTAATACTCACAATAGTCCTTTGATGGGGGCTATTTTCCATTTTATATATGAAACAATGGGTACAGAGAAGCTTAAGGAACATCCCCAATGTCATACAAATACCACATGCCTCCCATTTATTTGGTGCCTGTGAGACAGTAATCAAAAGTCACACTTTGAAGCTAAGATACGGGTTCAAGAGTATTATGTCACTTGCCCAAGGCTGCACAGTTCACACAAGACCAATTATAAAGACGTAACTCAGTTGCTCTTCCTTGACACATGACCTCCTTGCATGACCTTTGTAGGTCTATGATTGCAAAATCCTGCCTCAGAATTTTGCCAAGTTGCCTGTGTACATACTTGTATATAGATATATATACCTACATGTGTTCATGCATCTACATACATGCCTATGTATAGGGCTGTGTGTGTGGTGACAGTTACTAGTTCTGGCAAGGCTGAATATTAAAACCACTTTTCCTGGGGCATCATTAAGATCCCTGCACCCTCAGCAGGAACTAGCCATTGGCCCTGGGAGACCTAGAAGAATGTCACCAGTGATATATTTCAACCTCCTCTCCTGTCCCCAAGGAGACTGACACCCTGTGTGCAATGGAGCTGGAACAAAACAATTCATGCTCAGTCCGACATCCAAGAGTATAAACGTTCAAAGACACCACCTGCCGTCCGTGGAGTCGACTGTAAATGAAGATGTTTGACGATCCAAGTCTGCCATGGACAAGCTGTGCATTTCAAACCTCCCTCCCCCACACAGTTACCTTTGACATGGTCCAAGGCTGTTCCAAGACAAAGTCCCTTTGGTAACCTTGACTTCAGAACTCTCCAGTTATATCAGAATCTGGAGAAGTACCTCTTTAGTCTCAAAAAGCCCAGGCAGAAAGGAAGTTCAAGGTCAGAGAGGAACAGAAAGGACTTGACTTTCTTTGATTCTTTCAGACCCTAATTGAGAAGCCCAGTGAACTCATTGGTGAGTGTTTCCTTCCCTCCTTGGGAACTGGTTTGCCCTGTCATGCTCTCCTGTGCAGCTGAAGCTAACCAGGTAGAAGGTAAGCACTTAGGATATCTTCAAAACATCTATGTCTTTTATTGTTACTGCTGGTGATGAAGCAGGCATGGCTGCGATGAACAACGTGAGGTCTGTCTACAGTTACAGAACAAAGTTGATGTATTTTATTGGCATACAATATATATATCATGTCCATCTTCTCTGTGGATTGATAGGTTTTAACACAGTGATACCCACTTCCTGAAATAAGCCAGATGCAATGATTTGAGTTTGTAATCCTAGCCAATCTGGGCTACTTATCAAATTCCTGTCTCACAGAAAATAAAATAAAACTGTAGATGTTCCTCAGGAACCATCCCTCCCTCCTACCATCTTTACACCTTCCCAGGCTAACCTGCTACAGCTTTGTCTATTTTTGAAATTTCTACAAAAGGAATCACACAATAAGGATCTTTGAGCCCAGCTTTTTATGTTCAAAGTTTCCTTTGTAAGTTTAGTAACTGTTTGTTGTGTTTAATTACACTTTGATCATTTTAATTGCTGACATCTTTCTATTGGGAGAATAGAGCTTGCTTTACTGATGTTTATTGATCTATTCTACTGCTGATGGGAATGTGTGCTGTTTCCAGTCTTTTAGCTATAGAAACTCTTTAGACTTGTTTATGTCAAGTATATATTCAGCATTAGATCTATTGCCAAGCCATTTCCCCAAATGTTTGCTAGACATGATAGCCTGAACAGTCCAAGATTCATTAGCACCCAGTAATAACTGCACACTCCACGTCCTTTGTTTCCTTCAGTTCTCACAGGAACAAATCTCAGTTCTGCAGCTTCATATAGACACAACCTCTCTCAGGCAGGTCCTGGGATCTTTATACACACCACTTTATACCCAGTAACTGGTCTGGGAGTTCTTAATCCCTAAGCAAGTGTTGACTTAACCTGGTCTGGTGCAAAGGTAGTAAGTCTCCCTCCCTAAGCTCCTGTGATTCTGGGAAGTCATTTTTCCCACCTCTGATCTGGGGTTCTAAACCTCTCCACAGGAGGGAAGCAACTGATAAGCTGATGTCCCTAGGCCTGGCCCCCACTGAGATCTATGTTCCTGCTCTCTGCAGAATGGTCAATAGAGGGCACTGTGAGAACACATCTACAAGGAGGACAGCCTTGGTACCAGTTCCACAACTGCTACTGCCAGAAGGGATTTGCAAAATCTATCTACTTCCAAACATTCATTTTACAGATGAGCAATCAGATACCCAGACAGGAGACTTGACTTGCCCAAGGTCATATGGCTAGTGTGTGGGGAGTGGCGATGACTCTTAGCCCTTGGCATTCTCCACTCTGAGGAGGCGTTGCTAAGCACCCAGTGAGACAGCTGCCCTGGAGCTGCAGCCTTGAGCCTGCCACAGCTTGTTTTCAAGCTCCCAATGCCAAGTGACCACCTTCCTCCAAGTCCAGCAAGGAAAGGCTCTAGATGCTGGAGGCAGGACAGAATGTGTATGGCTTTTTTGATTCCATGATCTTTGAGACAGTACTTTATTTTTTGGTTATTGGGAATATTCTAGGTCCCAGTATTGCGCTGTGTGTAATGGGTTTTAGACTTGATTACTTCTTCTGAGAATCTTCTGGCCTCCAAACTCGCAGACCCATATTCACAATCCCATAGCTGAATAGCTAGGGATTTGTCATTTCCTATCCACCACATCACCCGATCTACAGTCCCCACTGCACTGAACTTATTTTTACTCAGTCTTATTTGCTCATCTACTTATAAGTGGCCTGCTTCAATGTCTGTGTTTCAAGTCAGCTCCAAATTCTATGAAATAAGGATCTGAATTAGACAGGCCTAAGTTCAAACCCCAACCGACTGTGCTTAACTAGCAGCATGACCTCAGTAAAGACTCAAAAAAGCCTTTGTAAAGGGAGGACCTATGCTTAGCCCTCGTTCTTAATTGCTTTGTTTCTGGATAATAAACCCAAGAGAGAAGGATACCTTTCATCTGTTAAAAGAAGAGTCAAGATGCTCTGAGGAGAGCTTCAGATGGGACACAGCGATTCAGTCTATACTTGGCATGATTAAGTGACTGGGTTAGCCAACATTCTTGCCTTGGTCAAGAGGTGCTTGCCAAGAGGAACCAAGTGTGGCAGTTCCTGGGGAGGTCTGGCCAGCAATTGACAAATGCAGATGTGGATGCTTGGAACCAACCATCAGACTGAACTCAGGGAACCTGGTGGGGGAGCTGGCGGAAGGACTGGAGGATCGGAGGGGGATTGCAACCCCACTGGAAGAACAGCACAGGCTGTCCTGACCACCCACTTCTCCCAAAGACTAGACTACTAATCAAGAGTATACCTAAAGGGATCTTTGACTCCAGACACACATGTAGCAGAGGATGGTCTTGTCAGACAGCAATGAGAGGGGAGGCCCTTGGTCCTTTGATGCCCCAGAGTAGGGGATGCTGGAGCAGTGGGGCAGGAGAGTGTGGGGGAGTGGGGGAGCACTCTCATACAGGCAAAAGGGAGGGGGGGCAGATGTGGGATGGGGGTGGCAGAGAGGTAACTGGGAAGTAGGATATCATAAGATGGGGGGGTTGGTGGAGGAGGTAACTAGGAGGTGGGATATCATTTGATGTGTAAACGAATGGAATGAATAATAAAAATTTAAAAAGGGGGAGCTGGGTTAGATTCTCAGCACCTCTCTGCCAAATGATCAGAAGTATTGAGAGAGATCTAAGGAGAATATATTTTCAATAATCCTACTGTAAATTGATGACTGGGCACATGGTTTTCTAGACACCAACAGAATCAAGAGAAAGGGGGAAATGGGAGGAAGATTTGATTCCAGGAGATGAGTTCCAGTACCCACATTGTTAACCATTACCTCCTTTTTACTTTAATTGTGTATGTTCCCTCAAGCTCCCTAGTCTGTTTTGATAGATAAGCCATTGAACTTGGGTTTCTGACACCAATCCCAGGATACTTCAGGCTCAACATTATCCACCATATTAGAGCAGAAGCAGCCAAGTCTCAAAGTGGTTATACTATTTTCTCATCGCTGGACAGAGTTTGGAGAACACTGGTTCCAAATCCTTAGATATTCTGCTATGGTTTGTTTCATGCCTGGAGAAATGGACCCTGCTCTCACTGACAGTCCTCAGAATCAAGATGAAAAATTACCAATGTGCTGCCAAGAAGTCTTCAAACTCATGCAGAGGGACTCTGGAGGACAGGCTCATGGGAAAGCTCATTCATTCTGGATGTGTCTATGTGTCTACTTCGTGGTATCTCCTGGGGAGCTGTTTTTGGTTGGTTGGTTGGTTTGTTGTTTGTTTTTGTCTTTGTCCCCAAGTCAAATTCCAACGCTGCCATGTCCCTTTGTCTTGCTCTTCCTCTCAAGTGTGATATCTATGGCCTAGAATTTCTCACCCTTGCCATCCAGAGAGATGAATGACTTGTTGGCTTTTCACTTTCCGTCAGCGCCTGGTAAACATCACCATGGGTAAGTCCTTCCCCACATCTCTTAAAATTCACTGCTGTTATGTTCTGCACGGAGATGTCTTTGTATCTTCCTATCCCTATAAGTTGTAAACTCTTACAGAGAGTGAACTATCTGATTCCCCCCAAACATCTAGTATAGAATCTGGTACTTAAAGATACTATGTAAATACTTGCTGAAAGGAAAGATGGATAGATAGATAGATAGATAGATAGATAGATAGATAGATAGATAGATAGACAGGAAGAAGGATGGCTAAACACATAGATGAACTTGTAGATGTATGGGTAGGCAGATAAGGGCTGGGTGGTATTGTAGCCATGTTTGCTGTTTCTGTGGTAACTACCACAACCAAAATCAACTTGAAGGAAGCCAAAGCAGGAACTCAAGGCAGGAGCTTATAGCAGAAACTGCAAAGAAATGATACTTACTGGCTTGCTACCTCTGGAAGTCTTAGCTTGCTTTCTTCTGCAGCCCAGATTCACCTTCCTAGTACTAAATCCTCCCATATCAGTCATAAATCAAAACGATTTTCCACAGATATGTCCACAGGTCAATAATGGAGGCAATTCTTCAACTCAGGTTCCCTTTTCTCAGGTGACTCTATTTTATGCTAAGCTAATACTTAAAACTAAGAAGTATAATTTGATAGATAGATGGTGGATAATTAAATGGGTATGTGGATGGAGTGAGTGGGTGCCATGTAGGTAGCTGAATAAAGGACAAATAGGTCAGTAGAAGGATGGGTGGTTATACAGATGGATGGGCAAATGGATAATCTATGAAAAATGGGTGGGGGATGGATGGATGGATGAGTAGGTATATGGACAGGTGAATAAGGGGTGAATGGATAAATAACTGAATGCATGGATAAGTGGGTGATGAATAATTGAATATGTGGATAAAGCATGGGCAGGTGGGTAGCTGGAAGGATGCATGGTTGGATGAACAGGAGGATAGATGACAGATAGGTGTATGGACGGATAGGGGATGGATTCATAGAGCAGGTGAGTGGACAGGTAAGGGAATACGCCAGCTAACTGTCTGAAGATTCACATCCCATTGTGTCATCTATGCCCCATTTCTCCTAATGAGTCCCTATATCTTTTAGAATAAAATCCAAGTTCCTGTCCCACACAAAGCTCCGATGGCCCAGCAAGGTGTGACATCCTTTGAGTATTTCAGTCCTAGTGCATGCCAGCTTCCTCCTTACTAAGGGTCTTCATGCATACTAGCCATCTTTCATTTTTCTAGAAAGAGTCCAACTCTCTCCTGCCTCAGTACCTGTCTAAATATCCTGTTCTCTGCCAAGGATGTAATTCCTCTGAGTTTGAATAGTAGACCCCTTTCTCCTTTGTAGTTTAGTTTCAAAAGAAATAAATTCTTGGGGAATCTTTTCCCTCAACTTCCATCTAAGGTATGTCCTTCTCATTTTCTCCGTAGCCTGTCTGTACCTCATCCACACTCATAGTGGCTCTTGATTGAACATTTGCAACATTATTTGTTAGTGGTTATCTTCTTGGTTGATCTGTAAGTTTTAAGAGGGTAGGGGAGCAGGACCATGTCTGTCTTGCTCATCAATGTATCCTTGATTCTTAGGAGCTACTTCATGCTCACATTTTAGAGTTGATTGGATGAATGCATGAACAAGTGTGGGTATGTTCTGACATCAAGGTGTTATAAAACATAGCTGGAGTGCTGCATGGGCCACAGCTAGTCTTTTCTCCTTGTCAATGAGCATCACCAATGAGTGCTTTCAGGTACAGAATCATGAAGCCGGATAAGTCTTCAAGTTGGTGATGATCTATCTCTCTGATCAGTACATTCAATTAATTTTGTATTTGGAGGGATAACGTTTGAGAGTAGAAGATGCCTAGGTGGAAGAGACAACTGGTCATTTGATCATTCACCATTCCCCGCCTCTTTTCCTCACTCTACCCTCTCCCTCTCCATTTATCTCTTTGTTTTGGGGGGAAAGGGTTTCTCTGTGTAGTCCTGGCTGTCCTGAAACTTGCTATATAGATGACATTGACCTCTGGCTGCTGTTCTCTTAATGATCATCAAAAGCAGAACCTGTATTTTGTTGGTGGTGGTGATAGATCCAGGTTTAAAAAATAAACTAACAAGGGCTAGCAAGACAGGTCAGTGGTTAAAAGTACATGGTGTTCTTTCAGAGGACCTAAGTTGGGTTCCCAACACCCAGGTTTAGGAACTCATGACCATCCATAACTCTAGATTCAAGGAATCTGATGTCCATGAACACCCCAGGGCATTGACATAAAAATAAAATATTTTAAACATTAAAGAAAAAAATTAAAAACCCAAAGCCTCATTCTCATCCTTTGCAGGGAAGGATGAGTGTATAACTCAGTTCCAACCAGAGTGGGATTGTCTACCACAGTCCCAGACCGTCTCCTTCAGGAATACTCTGACTCTGGGAGCAGACTCTTTGAACCTCTTCTTTTTGTGCTTCTGGAATACAAGCCTGAGGACCAAAGTTGTGGTAGCCATTCTGTGTCCCTATAGCAATAGGGATAACAAAAGACATGGTGGATGTTAGAGAGATTAGGATACCAATTCAGCCTGGAATACTGGTGACGTCAGAGAACTAACAACCTCCTCACCACACACCTCTGCACACCCACTCTGCATTTTATGCCCCCCCTGGAAAAAAATATTTTCAACAAGCCAATGTTATTTGCATTTTCTACTATGTGCACCTAACTTGATCCACATCTGCTGTAGTCACTAACAATTTGATTGGCACAGCTGGGGTTTGAAAACAAGTCCTTCATGTTTACTACCTCTTTCACGGGATGGTACATGTCACCTGTAAGCAGCCTATCCACCCACAACATTCTCTGCTCTTTCTGCTTTTACCCTTGATGACTCCCTCATACCTTGGGGAAAGAGACATATACATGCATGCATACATACATATATACATACATACATACACATGGAGAAACATGTATATACAGTGAGAGGGAGGAGGG
>JADRCH010000042.1:7218752-7278513 GCA_019843965.1 Rhynchomys soricoides
GAGAGAGAGAGAGAGAGAGAGAGAGAGAGAGACTGTTTCAACCTTATAACTTCTTGCCATATGATTTGTAAGTCTGAGCCTTGGTACTGTCTTCCTGGAGTTGTCATGGAGATTAAAAGAGTTAGTGCTTCTAAAACACATAACCCAGAGCGTCATGTTGGATCCATATCAGTATTACCCGAGGACTTTATAAAACATACCAATGGCTGGGCCACCCCAGACCAATTAAGTAAGAATCTCCAGGAATGCAACCTGATACTCATATCAAAACAGATCAAAGAGAAATCTCTGCAGATTTTTCTAATGTACAGCCAGGACAGCCAGCCTCTGACTTAAAGCCACAGTAAGGACTCTCTCTCTCTGTCTCTCTGTCTCTGTCTCTCTCTCTCTCTCTCTCTCTCTCTCTCTCTCTCTCTCTCACACACACACACACACACAGAGAGAGAGAGAGAGAGAGAGAGAGAGAGAGACTCTAACATTTCTCTGCCAGATCTCTTCTTTCCCTTAAATGACATGCCCTTCCCAATAGCTGTCTCTCTAAGACTCTGCAAGAAGCTTGATGCTTTCATGAAGTCCTTTATCAGTTCTAACAGTACTGACCACTTCCTCCTCTGGGTCTAGTGTCACTGTGTAGACACTATTACGTGCCTGCATGTCTGTCTCCTATTGCCTACATGTCACGTGTCACCTGTGACCTGTGACCTGCTCATCTACCACCACCTTCTCTGATGATGTTTCTGATTCCCTCTCTACCTTGGAGGGAGGGAAGAAAAAAAAGGAGAGAGAGAAATTTAACTTCATGGCTTTCAAGAGCAAGGATGGTATATAATTTATCATTATGAGTCTAATCCCTGAAGCAAATTAGACATTGGTAATAATTTAATTAACTATCAAGATATATACCTACTATGTGCCAGATCATGATCAAATCTGCCCAAGGACTCCCAGCAAGCCATTGTCCTCCCTGAGCACTCTTTCCTATTTCTGAAATTGGAGATAACCATGTGGTAACATCATAGGACTGAATTATACACTTGAGACACCAGTTCCTAGCTCATGAGAGCTTCTATTAGCATCTTATTTTGCCTTTACCATAACTTAGTGCAGTGTGTATTTTCCATTTTAACAGAAGATCTGTTCCCAGAAATCTTTGCTTACAGAGTAAAACAAAGCTAGTAAGTGGTAACTCAGAGAGTTGGATCCAGGCCTAGCTGACCTTAGGATCTGAGTTCCTCCCTCTCCAGTTTCTTTCAGGCAAAGTGGCTCAGTGACTTTGTGCCCTCTCCCCAAGGAGACTTTGGCCTAAGGTCAAGGAATAAATGGACTTACTAAAAGGAAAGGAAGGAGCCTGACTTGAGTAGCCAGGCTCAGAAGGAAATCCCCTCCTCCCCCATCTCCTGAATCTCTGGGTGTCCTGAAGACAGCCAGTAGGCTGCTGCCACACAGGCCTGAGACCTCATGGCCCCAGAAGAGAAGAGTGAAGGAAGCAGTGAGCAATGGGGGCTTGTCAAGCAGGAGGAAAGGAATAATGAGCAGAGGAGGTGGAGAAGGAGCAGGGATAGCACCAGACAACTGTCAAGAGCAGAAAGAAAAGCATCCAGGATTGCAGGGGGGAGCTAGGGGGTACAGAGAGCCCAGTGGTGCACTGCTGATCTCTCCCCAAGTGGAAGAGCTGTTGCTATGACAACATCAAGAGGCAGATTGATGCTTGGCTTTGGATGGAGCACTCAGTCACTGCCAACTCCCTCCCTTCTTCTCTCCCAAGTGGGGAGTGTGAGCATGAGGGAGAGGTAACCACTATTCCCAGAGCCCCATGGAGCCACAATGTAGGTCTCTGTAGCACGTGACTAAGGTACTGTACACCCTGTCTCCAGAGTCAGGAGGTCTGAGACAGTATCTTTCTGCTTTCTGGCCCTCTGGCTTGAGTGAGATGAATGGAGAACCATTTCCTAGACCCTGAGAGCTGGGGAACTGCCTGGCTGCTGTCACTAGGGTTGGAGGGCACAGGAACCAGGCATCACTTCTTTCTCTTTTTCTAAGTTTTTATTTATTCTAACATATATTACATCCTGACCATAGTTTCCTCTTTGTTGTCTCCTCTCAGTCCCGCCACCCCCTCCTTCATCCACTTCCCTTCTGTTTCCCTTCAGATAAGGGCAGGCCTGTGGGCTATCAACCAAACAGGACATATCAAGTTGCAGTAAGACTAGGCACCTCCCCTTATGCTAAGGCTGGATGAGGCAACCCAGTAGGAGGAAAAGGATCCCCAAAGCAGGCAAAAGCATCAAAGATGGCTCCCACTCCCACTGTTAAGAGTCCTACAAGGTAGAACCACATGTTGGCATCTTTGCTAGGGGAAAGGCAGGCAGGGTCGGGGTGTGAGGTAGAGAATGTGAGTGCTCTGTTCTTTACCTTGGCATGTTATTGGATTTGATTTGTTTGTGTTTAGATCTTGTTTTGATTTGGTTTTGACTTTCTGACAGGGTGTTTGTAGCCCAGATTGCCTTGGAGCTCACTATGGACTAGAATAAATGGTTAGCCTCCTGAGTGCTGGAATTACAGGCATGCATTAATTACCATGCCAAGCTTAAGTTATGGAACTGTTTAATTTCTTCCTCTGCAGTCAGTCTTTAAAGAATATTAATATTAGAGTTACTGTAGTCAGTATATAAGTTAAAAATAAGAATATGTTTGAAGTCAGATCTTAATATGTAAGTAATAGAAGTCACCAGTTATACCTGAATGAATTGGCCTTACCTGGGAAAGGGTTTTGTAAGCATGGAAAGATGAAAGAAAGGCTTGCGTCCCATTGGGTACCAGGGACTGTACTAGCATCATCCAATGTGTGTTCCTCAGCAGTCTTGAAGAGCATCTCACCCTCAGTTTTCAGAAGAAGAAATTGAGTCTTGAAGAAACCAAGTGTATTCATTGCCAAAGTCACAATGGAATGGGCCTGAGATTAGAATGATCTCAGGTTTCTCTGGCTCCAGAATGTTCACTGAAAATACTGTAGCAGAGCACAGGTTCCTGCCCATAAAGGGTTAGGCTTAGGGGTCATCTTGGCACAACAATGTAAATTTCATCTAGGAATGCAGTGGAGAACAGGCTGGGGGACCACTGAAACCTATTCTGCCCATCTCATCTGCCGAGGCTCCATTCACACATTTTCTCACTGAGGTCAAGTTCAAGGGGACAGATGGACTCTGGATAAATCCATGGGAGCAGCTTGCCACTGATTTCCGCTAAAATATGAAGGGAAAGGTAGATAAGAAAGACAACTTGACCAGAGCAACAAGCCTCTCCATTCTCTACATCAAGGCCACAGACTTTCTCCTAAAGTCTTACCTGAGCAACAAGGGACAAATTCACTAGTTCTTCCTACCTCCCACACTCTGTCTTCATGGAGTGCAGAGGTAAGGGGACTCTTCTCAGCAAAGGGGGAGCTGACAGATTGGGTCTTTTCTGGATGGGAAGAGGGAATGATCTTCAGCCAGAATGAACACATAGGTGCCAGAGGAAGGATAAAACTGCCAAGCAGAGGAGCCTCTCCAGCTGTCAGCCTGGAGCAACATGCAGGAAGCCGTGGGAAGGCACTGGCCCTGAGGGGAAGGAGAAGGGAACTTGGGGTCAGGGTTGCTACCAAGAAGACATTGGGCTTTGCAAACAGCAGCATGGATTCAGCCCTCTGCTGTCTGCTTTGGGTTGGAAAATGAATGTAGGTTTAATTAATTAATTCAATTAATTAATAATTAATTATGTGTGTTGTATGTGTACATGTGAGATGTCTCTCTCTCTCTCTTTGTGTGTGTGTGTGTGTGTGTGTGTGTGTGTGTGTGTGTGTGTGTGGTGCATGTTGTTGAATGTGCAGGTATGTGAGCATGTGGAAGCCAGGTGGGAGATGTCTAGTTTCTTTCTCTGGCACTCCATCTTATTGTCTCAGGACAAGAACTGTCACTGAAGCAGAAGAAAGCTTGCTGTTTGGCTAGAACTTCTGGTCTCTGCTTCTCCTTCTATGCACACATAGCCATGGCAGTTTTTAACTTGAGTGCTGAGGATTTGAACTTGTGTCCACATACTTGTGCAGAAAGTTCTCTTAGCCACTGAGTCATCTCCTCAGCCGGAATCCTTTTTTTTTTTTTTTTTTAAAGCAACTAGGTTTGTTTTTACTTTAAAACTGAATTGGAAGCAATCCTGAGATTGACTCCAAAGCCAGCCTTGACTTAGCTATTTAAACCCCAGGTATTGGCACCATCCTCAAAAAATAAAATAAAATAATATCAAAATAAAACTTTAAAATGTTCAGAAGGGACTTCCTTCTGGGGTGACTATAGGGAAAAGGAACAATTTAATGACACTCTGGCGTTCAAAAGGCTTCATGAGGTCTCTACTAGATCATGTGTTTCTCAGGCAAGGAGTGAATAGGCTCTGAGGCACTCTGAGACACAGCACTGAGTCTGGGAAGAAAAAACTGCAAGGAGATGGTGGTAGGTGTGGCATCTGCACTTCCATGGGTAGGAGGACATTAGCTCTAGTTCACAGATAGGGAACACTGGGGGAGAAGACCAACTGAGCTGTCCAGGTTCATCTGCTCTCTGAGTTGCAGCAAGAAATGGAACTAGACTGGGGGGGGGGGGTTCTTCAATATTTCTATTAGGTTCTTTTGAGGATTGTAAACATTGTATTTCGAACCTTCCCCCCCCCCCGTTCCCCTCCCTATCCTCTCCCAGACCCACTCCCATTTTATATCTATTTTATACTCACCTACCTTTGTGTCATCTATTTTTTTAACCCATAAAGTTCCATTAGTGCTGGTGAATACATTTTGAGGTGTGTTAGACCTAATGAGGCGTGCACTCTTCAAGAAAACTACCCCACCCTCTTCCTGAAGCTGTTAATTACCATAGCTTCTCAGCTAGGAGTGGGGTCTCATGTGCACTCCCACCCCCTGCCTCAGTCAGTGTTGAGAGTTTCTCTGGCCTAAGCTTGTTCAGACCTTGTGCATGCTGTCAAAACCACTGTGAGTTCCCATGTACAGCTTCCCTGCTGCATCTAGAGAACACTGTTTCCTTACAGCTATCCTCTATGTCTGGCTCTTACAGGCTTTCCATGTGCCCTTCTGGAATGATCTCAGAGCCTTAAGAGGAGGGGGTGTGTGATAGATCCTGTCTCCAGGGAGGGCAGTACCCCAGGACAGGTATTCCTGGAGGCTGGTTCTACTGTTGTATCCCCAGCAAGAGGTTTTACCTCCCTGTGTCTGCTATTCATCTGTAAATTGAAGATTAGATACAATAATGTATAGAAGACACCCTCCAATGTCAGGTATGGAAACACACACGTTGGAGAGACTGAATTCTCCTCTCATCTTAAACTGGCCTTGCTATGTGGCAGTGATTAGTTTTAATTTGTCAACTTGATATAATCTAGAACTACCTGGAAGAAGGGCCTCTGAGAATGTCTGTGAGGGATTGTTTTAATTATGCTAACTGATGTGGGAAGATTTGTTCACTGGGGGTGGTATCATTCCCTAGGCAGGGGATCCTGAACTGTGTAAGAACTGAAACCAAGCAGCAGCATGCATGCATTTACTGGCTGTCCCCCTTTTCCCAACTGTTGACTTAAGGTAACCAGTTGTTTCAAGTGTCTGCTCTTTGGTGTTCTTGCTATGGTGGACTGTAACATGAAATTGTAAGCCAAAATAAACCCTTTCTCCACTAAAGTTACTTTTGTCAGAATAGGTTATCACAGTAATGGGAAATGACTCTAAGACATTAATTCTGGATAAGCCGAAGCCTCTTAGTCTTTAGAACATCAGAGTTACAAAGGAACAGATGAGCCTCCCATCTGGAGATTCTGATTTGGTTGGTTGGGACGAGGGCTCCACACCTGTTTTCTTTTCAGCCCATTAGAGACACTGGATTCATTCAGAGTCAAAATGGCATGAGTGGTCCTCAGAGAAGGATCTCTGAATCTGCAGTATTAGTATCACCTGAGAATTTTCTAGAACGTGTACATCTTTGGGAAACCAGAAAAAAAATCAGATTGAAAAAATGAATCTGTTTTGGAAAGCCCTATGCATGAAGTATTTATTCAGATTGTGGAAATCTTGTTCAGCCCTAAGTTCAATTGCTTTTTAGGTCATGGGCATTGGAGTAGCAAAATGAAGGAACTATTTCAGCACATGAGAAGGTATGCATGGACAGGGAAAACAAGTGAGGTGGAGGAGAGCCAAAGAACCAGCCAAGACCGTGGTCTTTCCGAGTGTGTTGGCTTGGCATGCTATGAAACCTGCTAAAGGAGTTAAAGGCTTAGGAGTGGAAAGAAAACTCAGTCTGTAAGCTGCTTCTTCAGTCTGATTCCCAAAGCCCAATCAAAAAGCCAGGTATGATGTAGCCTGCACTGGGGAGTTGGAGACAGGCAGACCCTGGGGATTACTGGCCTGCCCCAATATCCCAGCCCTACTCAGTTAGCTCCAGAGCAGTGAGAGAACCTGGCTCAACAAAGCAGAGAAGCAACCTGGGAGACTGGCCTCCAATGTAGTTACATATGCACATACATCCTCCCCCCCCCCAAACAATTTAGTCTTCTGAGAAACAAACGGGGGAGTTCAACAGGAAGAGGCAAGGCCACAGAATACGAATGGTGTGTCTCCCTACAAAGTCAATTTACCAGAAGATGTTTTAGGAGGGAAAAAGTTAAATTACTGTGCCAATGAGCAATAGAAAACATGACAGTTAGATTAAAGCCAACAGATGTATTAGGGCAGAGAATGCCACCTGGCTATACACTGCCGAGGTAGAAGAAAAGCCTCAGAATCATTTTATACTTGAATTTGGGAGTTCTGGACTGCAGCCATGGTCCCAAGTCCCTATTCTCACCCTGTGGGCTCCTCAGTGGAAAACATGGCTTTTAATGAGCGAATTAATGAACTGACTAATTCATCAATTGCTTGATGGATCAGACAAATGGTTGAGTTCCTACCTTATGCCGAACCTATTATTGAGTCCAAAGAAATTCTTGAAACAAAAATACACGAGTTTCCTCCATGCCAAAGCTTACTGCTTAATGTGGGTGTGGGTGTGGGGTGTGGGGCTGTGTTCTTGGACAGGCTGTGGCATTAACTCAACTACCACACAGATAGATTTGTAGTCGAAAGCTGAAGTATTCTGAACAAAACCAGCAAAGGGATGTCTAAGAGTGGGTGAGTCTAAGAGCGGGTGACAGGGGACTAAGCCTACAGTCAGGTTAGAAAGGGCTTTTCTGGAAAATGCCATAGGAACTCTGATTGGGGACATGTGAGAGACCTTGTGTCTAGCTTGTCTGGAGCAGCCTGGTCTGGTTTTGCTCCTGTCTTCTCAGCCTTAAAGTCTCTTCCTACTCCATCTGACCCTTGTTAGAGGTACATACCTGGCCCAGCCTGTTCCAAGAAATAATGATCCCTGACTTTGTTGACCTCTTCATCCTCTGAAGCTACACGGTGCTCTTCCAGCACCTACTTTAATGACCAACTACTGATTTCTGTCCTTTGGGTCCCATCTACATGTCTTCTGTACCCAGAGAATAGCAACAACAAACATGACTTGATCATAGTCATCTGATTGTATTTCTAGACATTTATTTTGAGACAGTCTCATGTGGTCCAGATTGGCTTCCAAGTTACTAAATAGATGAGGCTGGCCATGAATTTCTCATTTTCTTGCCTCTGCCTCCTGAGTGCTGAGATCACAGATGTGGGTCATCACACCCATCCAAAACTATATTTTAAAGAAAATCTTTATTCAACATCATTATAGGAAAATTATATGCAAACAATGACATAAACATGCCTATGTGAAAGATGGCTAGTAAAGTAAGTGCTTCTGCCAGATATGGTGGCACATGCCTTTGATCCTGGCACTCAGGAGGCAGGCCAGCCTGGTCTACAGAGTGAGTTTCAGGATACCCGTGGCTATGTGATGAGATCCTGTCTCAATAAAAGGAGACTTCTCCCTTTGTTGTAAAAGCAGACAAGGAGCGATGGAAGGATATAAAAGGCATGATAGAATGGGGATATCCTCCATGACACAGGAGACTTGAGTTATGAAAGAGACCAAAATGTCTCATTGGCTTCTCTTGTTTGTGTAGCACCTTATATAAGCTCATGAATCACCATTGCATTTCTGTGTGGCTGTTGCTTGTGAAAGTTTCATGCTGCTGCTGCTGCTGCTGCTGCTGCTGTTGCTGCTACTGCTGATTCTGCTGCTGCTTTGGGGAGGATGCCAGGATGCCAACACAACTACAGAGTCTCTCTCTCTCTCTCTCTCTCTCTCTCTCTCTCTCTCTCTCTGTCTCTGGATACTTTATTTAAATTTCAAATGTTTTCCCCTTTCCAGGTCTCCCCTTTTGAAACCTCTTATCTCATCCCCTCCCCTGCCTCTATGAGGGTGCTCACTCACCAACCACCCACTCCCATCTTCCCTCCCTGGCATTCACCTATACTGAGACATCGAACACCTTCAGGCACAAGGGCCTCTCTTCCCACTGATGGCCAACAAGGCACTCCTCTGCTACATATGTGGCCAGCATCTTGGGTCCCTCCATGTATACTTTTTGGTTGGTGGTCCAGTCTTGGGAGCACCAGGGGTCAAACCAATTGATACTGTTGCTCCCTCCATGAGGCAGAAAACTCCCTCAGCTCCTTCAGTCCTTTCTTCAACTCCTTCATCTAGGATCCCACGCTCAGTCCAACCATTGCTGTGAATTTAATCATAGCTATTCTGAACTTTTGGGATAATATCCACTTATTAGTGAGTATATACCATGTTTGTTCTTTTGTGATTGAGTTACCTCACTCAGGATGATATTTTCAAGTTCCATCCATTTACTTGTGAATTTCATGAAGTCATTTTTTTTAATAGCTGAGTAGTATTCCATTGTATAAATGTACCACATTTTCTGTATCCATTCCTCTGTTGAGGGACATCTGGGTTGTTTCCAGCTTCTGGCTATTATAAATATGGCTGTTATGAACATAGTGGAGCATGTGTCCTTATTACATGTTGGAGCATCTTCTGGATATGTGCCCAGGAGTGGAATAGCTGTGTCATCAGGGAGTAGTATGTCCATTTTTCTGAGGGTCCACCAAACTGATTTCCAGAGTGGTTGTACCAGCTTGCAATCCCACCAGCAATGGAGGAGTGTTGCTCTTTCTCCACATCCTCACCAACATCTGCTGTCACCTGAGTTTTGATCTTAGCTATTCTGAGTGGTGTGAAGTGGAATCTCAGGGTTGTTTTGATTTACATTTCCCTGATGACTAAGGATATTGGACATTTCTTCAGGTGCTTCTCAGTCCTACGAGTTTCCTCAGTTGAGAATTCTCTGTTTAGCTCTCTTCCCTATTTTTTGATAGGGTTATTTGGATCTCTGGAGTCTAACTTCTTGAGTTCTTTGTATATATTGAATATTAGCCCTCTGTCGAACGCAGGATTGGTAAAGATCTTTTCCAAATCTGTTGGTTACTGTATTGTCCTATTGACTGTGTCCTTTGCCTTACAGAAGCTGTACAGTTTCATGAAGTCCCATCTGTCGATTCTTGATCTTAGAGCACAAGCCATTGGTGTCTGTTTAGGAACTTTTCCCCTGTGCCCATGTGTTGGAGACTTTTCCCTACTTTCTCTTCTGTTAGATTCAGTGTATCTGGTTTTATGTGGAGGTCCTTTATCCATTTGGACTTGAACTTTGTCCAGGGAGATAAGAAGGAAACAATTTTCATTCATCTACATGTTGACCTCCAGTTGAACCAGCACGAATTGTTGAAAATGCTGTCTTTTTGCCATTGGATGGTTTTAGCTCCTTTGTCAAAGATCAAGTGACTGTAAGTGGGTGGGTTCATTTCTTAATGTTCAATTCTATTCCATTGATCTACCTGCCTGTCACTCTACCAATACCATGCAGTTTTTGTTACTACTGCTCTGTAGTATAGCTTGAAGTCAGGGAGGCTGATTCCCCCAGAAGTCCTTTTATTGTTGAGAATAGTTTTTTCTATCCTGGGTTTTTTGTTATTGTAAATGAATTTGAGATTTGTTCTTTCTAAGTCTATGAAGAACTGAGTTGGAATTTTGATGGGGATTGCATTGAATCTGTAGATTGCTCTCATCAGGATGGCCATTTTTACTATATTAATCCTGCCAATCCATGAGCATGGGAGACCTTTCCATCTTCTGAGGTCCTTTCAATTTCTTTCTTCAGAGACATGAAGTTCTTGTTATACAGATCTTTCACTTGTTTGGTTAGAGTCAGACCAAGATACTTTATATTGTTTGTGACTATTGTGAAGGGTGTCATTTCCCTAATTTCTTTCTCAGCCTGTTTATCCTTTGAGTATAGGAAGGTTACTGATTTGTTTGTGTTAATTTTATATCCAGCTACTTTGCTGAAGTTGTTTATCAGCTTAGCAGTTCTATGGTGGAGTTTTTCAGGTCACTTATGTATACAATCATATCATCTGCAAATAGTGATATTTTGATTTTTTCCTTTCCAATTTGCATCCCCTTGACTTCCTTTTGTTGTCTAATTGCTCTAGCTAGAACTGCAAGTACTATATTGAATGGATAGGGAGAGAGAGGGAATCCTTGTCTCATCCCTGATTTTAGTGGTATTGTTTCAATTTTCTCTCCATTTAGTTTGGTGTTGGCTACTGCTGTATACTGGTGTTGGTTTGCTGTATATTGCTTTTACTATGTTTATGTATGGGCCTTGAATCCTGATCTTTCCAAGGCTTTTATCATAATGGGATGTTGAATTTTGTCAAATGCTTTTTCAGCAGCTAATGAAATGACCATGTGGATTTTTCTTTGAGTTTGTTTATGTAGTGGATGACATTGATGGATTTCCGGGTATTGTGCCATCCCTGCATCCCTGGGATGAAGCCTACTTGACCGTGGTGAATGATCATTTTTATGTAATCTTGGATTCATTTGCAAGAATTTTATTGAGTATTTTTGCATCAATATTCATAAGGGAAATTAGCCTGAAGTTTTCTTTCTTTGTTGCGTCTTTGTGAGGTTTTAGTATCAGTGTAACTGTGGCCTCATAGAATGAATTGGGTAGTGTTCCTTCTGTTTCTATTTTGTGGAATAGTTTGAAGAGTATTGGTATTAGGTCTTCTTTGAAGGTCTGATAGGATCCTGCACTAAACCCATCTGGTCCTGGGCTTTTTTTGGTTGGGAGACTTTTAGTGACTGCTTCTATTTCTTTAGGGGTTATGGGACTGTTTAGATGGTTTATCTGATCCTGACTTAACTTTGGTATTTGGTATCCGTCTAGAAAATTTTCCATTCGATCCAGATTTTCTAATTTGGTTGAGTATAGGCTTTTGTAGTAGGATCTGAGGAGTTTTGAATTTTCTCAGAATAGGTTTTCATTTCTGATTTTGTTAATTTGGATACTGTCTCTGTGCCCTCTGGTTAGTCTGGCAAAGAGTTTATCTATCTTGTTAATTTTCTCAAAGAACCAGCTAGTGGTTTTTTTGATTCTTTGTATAGTTTTGGTTTTTTGGGGGTTTTTTTGTTTTTGTTTTTTGTTTCTACTTGATTGATTTCAGCCCTGAGGTTGATTATTTTCTGCCTCCTACTCCTCTTGGGTTTGTTAGCTTCTATTTGTTCTAGAGCTTTCAGGTGTGCTGTTAAGCTGCTAGTGTATGCTTTGTCCAGTTTCTTTTGGAGGTACTCAGAGCTATGACTTTTCCTCTTAACACTGCTTTCATTGTGTCCCATACGTTTGGGTATGTTGTACTTTTATTTTCATTAAATTCTAGGAAGTCTTTAATTTCTTTCTTTCTTTCTTCCTTGACCAAGTTATTACTGAGTAGAGCATTGTTCAGCTTCCATGTGTATATGGACTTTCTGTTGGTGTTGCCATTAAAGACCAGCCTTAATCTGTAGTGATATAATAGGAGGCATGGGATTATTTCAGTCTTCTTATATCTGTTGAGGTTTGTTTTGTGACCAATTATATGGTCAGTTTTGGAGAAGGTACCATGAAGTGCTGAGAAGAAGGTATATTCTTTTGATTTAGGATGATATGTTCTATAGATAACTTTAAATCCATTTGGTCTATAACATCTGTTAGTTTCACTGTGTCTCTGTTTAGTTTGTGTTTCCAAGATCTATCCATTGATGAGAGTGAGGTGTTGAAGACTTCCACAATTATTTGTGAGGTGCAATGTGTGCTTTGAGCTTTAGTAAAGTTTCTTTTATGAATGTGGGTGCCCTTGCATTTGGGGCATAGATGTTCAGAATTGAGAGTTCTTCTTGGTAGATTTTTTTTCCTTTGATGAGTATGAAGTGCTCTGCCTTATCTTTTTTGATAACTTTTGGTTGAAAGTTGATTTTATCTGATATTAGAATGGCTACTCCAGCCTGTTTCTAGGGACCATTTGCCTGTAAAATTGTTTTCCAGCCCTTTACTCTGAGGTAATGTTTGTCTTTAACTCTGAGATATGTTTCCTGTATGCAGCAAAATGCTAGGTCCTGTTTATGTATCCATTCTGTTAGTCTATGTCTTTTTATTGGTGAATTGAGTCCATTGATGTTAAGAGATATTAAGGAATAGTGATTGTTGCTTCCTGTTATTTTTGATGTTATTTTTTTGTTTGTTTGGCTATTGTCCTTTGAGTTTCTTGAAAGATTACTTTCTTGCTTTTTCTAGGGTATAGGTTCCCTGCTTGTGTTGGCGTTTTCCATCTATTATCCTTCGTAGGGCTGGGTTTGTGGAAACATATTGTGTAAATTTGGTTTTGTCATAGATTATCTTGGTTTCACCATCTATGGTAATTGAGAGTTTTGCTGGGTATAGCAGCCTGGGCTAGCATTTGTGTTCTCTTAGGGTCTGTGTGAGATCTGCCCAGGATCTAGCTTTCATGGTCTCTGGTGAGAAGCCTGGAGAAATTCTATAGGTCTGCCTTTATATGTTACTTGACCTCTTTTGCTTACTGCTTTTAATATTCTTTCCTTGTTTTGTGCATTTGGTGTTTTGAGTATAATGTGACAGGAGGAATTTCTTTTCTGTTCCAATCTATTTGGAGTTCTGTAGGCTTCTTGAATGTTTATGTTCATCTCTTTCTTTAGGTTAAGGAAGTTTTCTTCTATAATTTGTTGAAGATATTTACTGGCCTTTTAAGTTGGTAATCTTCACTCTCTTCTATACCTATTATCCTTAGGTTTGGTCTTCTCATTGTGTCCTGGATTTCCTAGATGTTTTGGGTTAGGAGCTTTTTGCAGTTTGCATTTTCTTTGACTATTGTGTCAATGTTTTCTATGGTATCTTCTGCACCTGAGATTTTTCTCTTCTATCTATTGTATTCAGTTGGAGATGCTTGCATCTATAACTCCTGATCTCTTTTCTCGGTTTTCTAACTTCAGGGTTGTCTCCCTTTTTGATTTCTTTATTGTTTCTATTTCGATTTTTAGATCCTGGGTGGTTTGGTTCATTTCTTCACCTCTTTGATTGTATTTCCTATAATTCTGCCTGTTTGTGTTTTCCTGTAATTCTTCAAGGGATTTTTTTGTTTCCTCTTTAAAGGCTTCTAGCTGTTTACCTGTGTTCTCTTGTATGTCTTTAAGGGAGTTATTTATTTCCTTCTTAAAATCTTCTATCATCATCATGAGATGTGATTTTAAATCTGAGTCTTTCTGGGTATATGCCCAGGAGTAGAATAGCTGGGTCCTCAGGTAGTATTATGTTTATTTTCCTGTGGGTCCACCAAACTGATTTCCAGAGTGTACCAGCTTGCAATCCCACCAGCAATGGAGGAGTGTTCCTCTTTCTCCACTTCCTCACCAACATCTGCTGCCACCTGAGTTTTTGATCTTAGCCATTCTGACTGGTGTGAGGTAGAATCTCAGGGTTGTTTTGGTTTGCATTTCCCTGATGGCTAAGGATGTTGAACATTTCTTTAGGTGCTTCTCAGCCCTATGAGTTTCCTCAGTTGAAAATTCTCTGTTTAGCTGTGTTCCCCATTTTTTGATAGGGTTATTTGGATCTCTGGAGTCTAACTTCTTGAGTTCTTTGTATATATTGTATATTAGCCCTCTATTGGACAATACAATGGAATCCTACTTAGCTATTAAAACAATGGCTTCGTGAAATTCGCAGGCAAATGGATGGAACTTGAAAATATCATCCCGAGCGAGGTAACTCAGTCACAAAACAATAAACATAGTATATACTCACTGTTAAGTGGTTATTAGCCCCAAAGTTAGGAATTCCCAAGAGTCACTTCACAGCAGCCATTGGGCTGAGAGTGAGGTCCCAGATGAAGGAGTTGGAGAAGGGACTGAAGAAGGTGGGGAAGTTTGCAGCCCCACGGAGGGAGCAAGAGTGTCAACTGGCCTGACCTCCAGATCCTCCTGGAGACTGGATCACCAACCAAAGAATACACATGGAGGAACCCATGATGCTGGCCACATATGTGGCTTAGGAGGGTCTTTTTAGCCATCCGTGGGAGGAGAGGCCCTTGGACCTTGGACCTGAAGGTGTTAGATGCCTCATTATTGGAGAATGCCAGGGAGGGAAGATGAGAGTGGGTGAGTGGGTAGGGAGGAATACCCTCATAGAGGCAGGGGAATGGGGAAGAGGATAGGGTGGTACCAAAAAGGAGGTCTGGAAAAGGGGAAACATTTTACATTTGAAATTTATACTTTATTTACTTTATGTAAATAAAGTATAAAAACAATCTGAGTCTTTCTTTTCTGGTGCATGGGGTATCCAGGGCTCTCTGTGGTGGGAGAGCTGGGTTCTGATGATGCCACGTTGCCTTAGTTTCTGTTCCTTATGTTCTTGCCCTTGCCTTTCACCATCTGGTTATCTCTGGTGTTAGCTGGTCTTGCTCTCTCTGACTATGGCTTGTCCCTCCTGTAAGCCTCTTCATTGGTACTCCTAGGAGACCAGCTCTCTCTGGGAGGAATTTGGGTTTGGAGTGCTATAGTACAGGGTCAGCTCTGGGGTACAGACAGAAACCAGAAGGATTCTGTCCCCAGCTGTTCCTTGGTTCCTATGTCCTGATGGCTCTGCAAGGGTCTCTCTTGATCCAGGGATTGGAACAGAAGTGGTGGTCTTGCCTGTGCTCGAAGGTGTGTCTGCACTCTAGACCAGCTCTTTCCTGGCACTATTTGATTTTGGAGCCCTGTGTCACAGGGTCAGATTCCTGGCTACAGAAGGAAACTGGAAGACCACTCCTCAGTCCCTGTGTCCTGAGGGTTCCTGGTGGGTCCCTCTGAACAGAGGTGTTGGTCTTACCTCTCCCCCTCCCCACACTCACAGGCTTGTCTACCCTCCTGGGAGGCTAGCTTTCTCCTGGTGCTATTTGGCTATGGAGCCCTGTGGCCCAGGCTGTGGTCCCCAGCTACAGATGGAAACCAGAAGCCAGAGTCTCTTGATATATATCTCTTTGTCATCTCTGTGGCACTCATAGGAGCTGTCCTCCTGGCTTTTAAAGGAAGGTTCACTAACTCACCATGCCTGTATCTTATGAGTTCTGGTATCTGTTGAATCCTTAATCTCTTCTGCTAAGTGCTCTACAAGTTTTTCTTCCTTGAATTCTCACTACAACACCTCTGTGGATAGACTTAGTCTTGTCCTTCTGTTCTACAGAAGAGACTGAGGGGCAAGACAGGGAAGAAAAACTTGAGGAGGTCTGTACAAAAGGGAAAAGGTCGACTGAACCTTGAACTCAGGTCTAGGTACAGTGGTTCCTTGGACTTATTAGTCCATGGTCAAGTGCTCATGGTCACTTGGAACACCTCAGCATACAAATACTGCAAAACTGCAGACCTGAGCTACAGACATCTACTTTGAAGGACAATGACCACTTCCTCAGTGAGAGCCCATCCAAAGAACTTAATGAAAAGAAAATAAGGACACAGAAGTAAAAAAATACTATGAAGGATAGAGATCGTGGGAAGTGCCACTGACTGAGTGCTAACCTAGTGAAGTTCATCACACAACTTCCCTCCCTCCTTCAGCTCTTCTGTGACACCCATTGCCCTCAGTGTGGAACCAAACACTCACTTTTCACACACTGCCATGGTAAGCTTTGCTGTAGATGCTGCTCATACAGTTGGTGATTAGTGTTCAAGAATTAGACTTTATTTTGAATTTATGTACATACAAATCATGGAAGAACAATGGGAAAGGAAGGTGACTCAGCACAGCTCAACTCACAAGTTCTTAAAATGCTGTCAAAACAGCTTGGATTCAGCAGAAAGCACACACTGTGTGTGTGTGTGTGTGTGTGTGTGTGTGTGTGTATGTGCGCGTGTGCGCGCGCGCGCGCATGCTCGCGCGTGCGTGCGCACACATGCATGTACAGTTGTGTACATGCATGCTCCACAGTATGCTTGTGTAGATCTGAGGACAGCTTGAAGTCAGTTCTCTTCTTTCACTATAAGGGTTCTGGGGATCAAGTTCATGTCATCAAGCTTGATAGAAAGTGTCTTTACCCACTGGACCATTTTGCTGTTCCTTATGCTTCAAAGTTTCATCTTTTCCCCAGGCTGATGTTCTATAACCTAGCACTGTCCAGAGATGCTGGCAGCGGCGGTCACAGCTACAGCACCCAGTGAATCACATGATCTTCAGGGTGCTGTGTTACCATCCTACCGTATACCATAGGGTAAGTGTGCTAACTGAATTGCAAGCTACTATTTTCAGTTGGTAGTAGATTTAGAGAAACATCCAGAGAGCCAAATCTCTCCCAGCCTAGACATCAGACCTCATTCCTTTGCTGTCCTTCTGCAGAGTTTATATGTATGAGCATCCATACACATACATATGCACCACCACTGCCCATGGAGGAAACTCCAGGCCCAGTTTTTGTCCTATGTGTCCTTTCCATCCACAGACTTCAGGAAATCACTTGTCTGTACCCTGCCTCTGTGTTGAGACTCATATACATTTTGTTCTCATCTATTCAACTATAATTGCATATCATTGAACCAATGTCTACACATCCCTCTACCCCCTAATCTGCTGAGATTCATCCCCTTATTCTTTGTATTAAAAAGACCAACTAATAATTTTTATGTGTATGTATGCAAATATGGTGTGTGTGTGTGTGTGTGTGTGTGTGTGTGTGTGTGTTGTGCCTCCATGTGTACATAAAAGCCAGAAGAGGATTCATGTCTACCCTGCTCCCTTGAGACAGGCTCTCTGGGGACCTTGGAGCTAGGCTGGTATCTAGCAATACACAGAGATCCTCCAATCCTCTTGTCTCCATGTCTTCACAGCACTGGAGTTACAGCTGTATGCATGACCATGCCCAGCTTTTAACATGGCTATGGACATTTGTACTCAAGTTCTCACGCTTACTCAGCAAGCACTCACACCCTCACCAATGCTTCCAGCCCTCTCTCCATTCCTAACTAGAACCCCAAATTCTTGCTAGGTGATGGAGGCCTCTGTCTTGCTTCTTGTTATTGCCTCTCCAGCCATACTCCTTCTTGCCACTCCCTAGGAACATAAAACAAGGCTTTATCACAGGGCTCTACACCAACCCACTGTCTCCTCTTCTACCAGGTCATCAATGGGTCCCTAGCTTCACTCAAGAACGGCTCCACATGCATGCTGTGGGATACATGCCCCACCCAGAATATACAAATAAACATACACTGACAAATAGAAGCATTTTTCTGGGTGGTAAATGGAGAGCTACAACACCTAGTGTGTGGTTAGGAATATCTAGGTGGTGCATCAAACATTTGGGGAGTGTTCGCAAGAGGAGGGAAGGGAAGGTGAGGGAAGGGGAGCTGAAAGGTCTCATGTTTCCTTGCTGAAGTATAATTAACATGCCATAAATATGCAAGCATACACTTCTGTAAGTTTTAGTAAATTTTTATAGTTGTATAACCATCACCATAATCCAGTTTAAAAATTCTGTCAAGTCCAACATTTCTCCCTGCTGACATTCTCTCTGAGCTGGTGTGTCCTGCTCAAAGCCTAAGTTCCCAGCAAACACTGATCAGCTTCCTGACAATAACATTGCATTTAAAATTTTAATTTAAATGTGGCCGTACATTATATCATCCTTCCTACCTAGCACTCACCACCACAATGTCTGCCATACTCTGTCACTATTTCCATGGCATCACGTGCTTTAGCAGCCATTGTTCCTTTTCCTTGCTGGATAGTATTTTATGATATGGATATACCACATCCCATCTGTCCATTCATCAGTTAATAGATATTTATATTGTCTTTAATTTTGGAGCCACTTAGCATTTCATATATGCAGTTTGGCAAGAATATGGGTTCTAAGATCTTTGGAGTAGACACCTAGGAGTGAAATTGTTAAATCACATGACAAGTATATGAGAGACTTTACATCCTTGTTTTTTTGAATTTGCCAAATGAGGTAAGAAAATATTCCAAACTGGTATAGGAAAATGTGGATAAAACTCTGAGCAGCAATCTTATCTCCAAGCCCTAAGTACATGACCAATTCACTAGAGCTGTGTTTGAAATCTGTTTGTGATTGTGTGATGTAAGGGGAGACAGTGAAATCTTCTGGCCTTCAAACTACCAACTGTGCTTAACTTTTCATCCAATGAATGGTCAGACAAGATGTGGTATATCCATATAATGAAATACTATCCAGCAAGGGAAGGAACAATGCCTGCTAAAGCACGTGATGTCATAGTTGTATCGACAAAGATCATGGCAGATATTCTGAAGGTGAGATCTAGGTAGGCAGTTTCTTCTTGAACAACAGTTTGTGCTGCAACATGATGTGACAAGAAGGGACACATTCTTTACCGACTGAAGGGCACTGAACAAAGGTTAGTGGCTGGCTGCCAGTGAAGTCATTTGTAGGGTAGGAGCAGGCTTCCGAACTCCTGACAAGGGTCCTTTCTCTGTGTCACCATCGCTACCAGCAGGGGTCCTAAAACTGGAACCCTTGCACCCAACAGCTCAGATCCTGCCAAGTTCATCCTAAGAATGTCTGTCTTAGGCTTTCAAATCTTGTTTACACTGATGAAGCTCAGCACATGAGTGACCTTGGGCATCATTTAAAGAAAAAATCCTGCCAATTCCCCTAGTTCACTTTGCTGATTATAAAACCTTCACTTATTGAGGGGTTGACTTTCCAGGTGAGAAGCTGGGGAATGGGGTCTCAGCCACACTTCCTCATCCACCGTAAGAAAAGAAAGTACAGACTGCAGCTCTGTCTTTAAAAATCTTTTGACACATTAAACCAGTATCGATCCCAGGGCTCAATTTTGGCTTCAAAAGTCAATCTCCGGTCTTCCTAACTTAACAATACCCAATTTGAAGATACAAACAAACAAACAACTCAGACTACATACAGAGCTTCTCAGCAATTGGAGTACATAAACAGTCCCTGGGATGGGCTCCTACCTCGGCAAAGAAAAAGAACATGGAGAAAATGATAGGCCAGGTAGGTAGACATTTTAGAATGTGCTTAATGTAATAGAAGCTCTGGCAGAGAAAATAATAACTGAGGCTTCCTTGCAGGTATGGTAGGCTGAGAGGCTTGTACCTTGTTGATGACCCTTTGTTGAAAATAATTGATGGGAGCTGGAAGCAGAGGGGAGACCCAGGCCCTCGTGGCTGTGGTTCTGAGACCTGAAGAAGGGCTGCCAAGGGAAGGGGTCCTGACAATACTGCTCTGGAGGAAGGTCTGTGTCTCCACTGTGTGCCATCTTGACAGAATTCCTGATGCTGGCCAATGCATAAGGAAAGGGGATTCTATTCACTCAGCTTTAGAGGCCAGAAGCTCATGATCAGGAGGCCTCAAATGACAGCTTTCATTGTCAACTTGACGAGAGTTGGAGTGTTGGGAAACACACCAGAAGCAGTGGCTGTAAAGCTGTCTCCAGAAAGCTTTAACTGAGCAGGGAATTTCTACCCTGAATGCAGGCAGAACCATCCAACGGGCTGAGGACCCACGATAAATAGAAAGGAGAAGTGGGCTGGGAATGAGGGAGTGCCCTATCCAAATGAGAATCTCCCATCTGAATGAGCTCATTATTATAAGATCAGATATAATGTAAAAGTGCTGATATTTGTGCTGTCAATAAAGGTTTATTGGAACACAGCCACACCCATTTGTCCACACCTCATTTCTAGCTGTTATTACAAAGACAGCATTATGTAGTCACTATCAAAATGTAATGGCTTCAAAACTAGGGGAAAATCTGTCTGGTTCTTTGCAGAGGAGTTTGCCAGCTCCTCTTCTAAAGGATGAAGGCCAAAGTATGTCTGGACACATAGTTTCCAGAAGGTGGGTACACAGGAGACTTCTCAGGAAATGAGTGTGGAGGCTTGTAGGTATGAAGCCTTTTGCATACTGTGACTCAGACTCATGGGGAATCTGAACCTCTCAAGGACTAAAAACAAATGGAAATTAGTTTAGAGGATCTATGTAGCAAATGACAGCTTCGTTCTGCATCTTGCTCATTCTCTGCCACCTGCTCCTGAAATTCTTGTTCGTTTACTGAGACACGCCTACACAATACTTAAGCACATGTACACTCCCTCAGACAGAGGGTGCTCACCATTTCTGGCCTTATCATCCATTCCTGCCTGCCACTCTGTGCTCTGTGTCTGCCTCTCCCATTCAGGGTAGCTACCCTGTTGCACTGGCCTGGGCTGGAGAGTTGGATACTTGGCCAGGATGTTTAGGTGCAATGCAGGGTCTTAATCAGCAGTGAGTGTACAGGTAAAGAACACATACATCCAGGAACAGTTTTGGAGAGCTGGTTCAGTTTAATGGGGCTAGGGAGAAAGGGGTATTTACGCCCCTGGGGAAGTGAGCAGGGACAAGTTTTGTGTGGTTGTATACAATTGGCCAGAACAGAGCTGTTGGAAGATGTTTCATTTGCATACTCGAGGGTTAGGGAACCTGAGGAGGAAAAACCTTATAAAGTCAGACAAGGCCTGATAACTGTCATGGTGGTAAATTCTTACTAGGGTTGAGAGTGGGGTAGCAGACTGACTTTCTGGCACCAGGTTGGAAGAGAGGAGGAAGCCAAAGCCTGTGGTCCTCATATGAGGTATCCAGGGCTGAAGCTCTCTTAGACCCTTCCCCTCTTTACTTTGGGCCATTGTAGTCCCACACCTGCCTGCTCCTCAAAGCCCAACACTTTATGCAGGAGCAAGCACAACTTTAATAAATCTACTAAGGAGTCAAAAACATACTGGAACCAGGTGGCTGCCATTCTCTGTAGTAAGGATTGAACTAAGAATAAGATGGGGTATAGGGCACTCAAACCAGACCCTAAACTGGTTTTGGAGCATCAAAAAAGGCTTCATGGGGGTAGAGATATCAGAACTCAATCCCCAAACAGACCAGAAATGAGCTGATGTGTCAGATTAGGAGGCAGAGGGTCCTGTGTGTAGAAGCAGCATGTGTGGAGGATCAGGGGTAGCCTACAGTAGCCAGCAGGTGGGAACCAGGAGGGAGGCATGGTGTGAGGCTGTAGCACTGAGGGACACAGAGCTTCTGGGCAACAGAGGACCCCTTCACAGGTGGGATAATGATGAGCAAGAAAGATGTGTGCAATATGTGTAAGTGACCTTGTCTGCATTGTCTCACTGAGCACTAGTGCACTCTGAGGGTGGAGTCCTAGTTTTTGTATCTCTCTACTCATGGCACATCCTGCCATGCCCTGCATGGAAGGAGAACTCATCTGGCATTCATAGAATATTGGGGGAAGCCCAAACTCTTCCAGATCAGGATTCTGGTCCTTGTGGACTTCTGCTGATCTGGTCCAGGACCCTGGCCAGGTTGTACCATCAATGCCCAGCATCTGCTGGGCCAGCAGAAGAAGGGAAAGGACATTGTCAACATCAAATATTAAATTAGCAATAGAATCAGGCTGGAAACCATTTTCTCTTCTAAATCCAGTACCCCCTTTACACTGGGGTTCTCAGAGGGCAGATCAATGCAGAATTTTGCTGTGTGGCTGACTGCACATCCTCCATCAAGAGTGCATATTCATCTTCAAGGAGCCGATCAATTCATTTCAAGACATCATTCTTCCAAAACAAAGCCTGGGCTAATAAACAACCTTCCAATAGTGGCTTGGAGATGATATGAATCCTATACACAAATGAGGAAATTCCTATACATAAGTGAAGAAACTGACCCGCCCAACAGCTCAGTTTGCTTGTGTCCACAGATGTGCATAAAGTGCAGATGCAAACACAAGTCTTCTGGAATCCCAAACCCCATGCACTTATCTGGGTGTAAGACTTTGCTTAGGAGACAGAGGCTAGGTTGAAAGTCTTTCGTTCTGCCCAGTACAATGGCCTCTTGGACTGAAAGCTTTAGTTTGGGGTGAGCTCAGTGGTTTTCAAGGCTCTTCATCAAGTTGCTATGAGAGTGGAAACTAGAATGTAACTTTCATCTTTTTACCAGCAACTGGGCTGGTTTAAAATAACTGGACAGGACCAATGCATTCTCTGCTTCACCTAACTGCTTAGCTTTGTGTCTCTCTCAGCTAGCTTCTCAGTGGCCAGGCCTGAGTCCCATCTTCCCTTGGCAGAAGTAGTTCTGACACTGCTGCACCTCACCATGGAGTCTGGGCCACACAGGTTACTAGCTAAGACAGTAGAGACAACTTCTCCTGAACAAGTTTAAGGTTTAGTTTCCTGCCCAGGACTGACCATCTTCTGTAAGGTTCTGGGGTGTTTATACTCCCTTGCTTCAGACAAAACCTCATCTGGGATTAAAACAAAGCATTTACCTCATCCTTTGATTAAGGCAAGCATGCCACCCAGTTGTCTTTGAGCTCCTCAGACATCTTGCATTCTTGATATCACAGGGCCTTTGTGCCTGACTTCTCTTTACCCAGAATGCTTTGGTATGCTTGGCTGCTTAAAGAAATGTGAGAACCCCAATCTTTTCCCTACCTCCCTTCGTCTTCTCTTCTCTTGGAGGCAATGGTCTGGAAGGAAAACCAAGGTCTCACTATATTCTTCACCTATACTGAGGAGCAGAGATGAGGGTCAACAAAACATCGCAGCATAGATGCAGTCTTTTGCAGCAAAGAGGGCAGGTAGCAGGCTGTGGTGTTAGATATAGCACAGACAAGTCTGGATTTCTTCAATTTTAAAAGTCCCATTGTGTCTACCATTCCCATCTCCCATCCCATTCCCCTTCAAGAGAATCAATCTTTTCTTTCTTGCTGGAACTGAACATCACATTTAAATCCCCATTGTGTCATAAAATATGTTTCTTGCATCCACACTGATTTACAGAATGTATTACTGGCTTTTGCGTGTATCTTTTCTGTAAAGATCTATCTTAATCCAATATTGCCCCATCTCCATTAAGGCACCTCCTTTACTGATTGTCTCTGTAGAACACTCCGTAAGTGCCTTCAGTCTCAGAATCCCCACTGTTGGCTGGAAAAGTCTAAAAACGTAGACGAGTGACAACTTTGTGAGGACCTACTATGTTCACTGTAACTTATGTAATAGCAAAATGTATGATTTAGAACACAAGTTGGATGCTAAAATAACAGTGGTTGGATGAACTTTTATTCTCTCCCATTTAACAGTGTGGTACATACAGAGGTGACATGGAGGCCCCACGGTGTCATAAATATCAGGTTCCTCCTCTCTCATGGCTCTGCCATCTTGAGTCATCACCTCTGTACAAAATGCTGTATCATGACATTGCAGCCAGGGGTTAAAGGAATAAAGAAATGCTACTTTCCTCTATGGAAGTTGTAGAGAGCAGCATAACTGTACACTTCCCAGGAGCCTGGACTTACTCATAGGACTGTGCCTAGCTGTGAGGGAGTCTGGGAAATGTAATCTTTAGTCAAAAGGCATAAACTCAGAAACCCAATACTTTATCACTATGTAGAGAGGGGAAGTGATATTTATTTAGGCACAACCAGCAACACATGCTCCCATAATATAAGGTGATCCTAAATAAGACCAGCTTCTAAGATTTTTGAGCCCATGAAGAAACAAGTTAAAAATCAAATTGTCGGAGTGTGAGATAGCTTCATTTAAACCAGGGTTCTTGTCATAACTTAATATGATACAGCCCCCAAATACTTGGATTGTCCTGTCTGTGTGGCAGGAAAGATGGCACCTTGTGAGTACAGATGTGGCTTCTTTCGAACAAAGGGGGATCCTCATAGCAGACCCTCCTGGAGGGTAGTCAGTCCTGGGCAGGATATAAAGGCTCTAAAAATGAACCTTCGTGAGAGTGTGGGAAGCTATGAAGCCATCTCCACACTGTTAGTAAGCAGCTTGGCCAGATTCCACAGTGCAGTGATGCCAGAACCATCTCCAGTGAGGGAAGGAGGGGACTCAGGGCTGGCTGTGGAGAAGTGTGATAAGAGAGATGAAGCTAAGCAGTTAGGAGAAAGATTCACTGGTCCTGTCCAGCCATGGGGAAGTATTCTGCTTTGTGTCTTTTTAAACCAGCCTCGAGTTACTAGTAAGAATTTGAAACCTATATTATAGTTGTGATCCTTGTGTCTGGGATAAAGATGGAGTTCGTGTGCTACTCTTTGGATGCAGTGTACCTGCTGCCCTGGACTTCCCTCAATCCTTAAATAAAGTTACATCTTCTGCATCCCAGGGCCTTTGTACTCACTTTCTCATTTCCTGTAGCACCTCCCTCTGCCTTCACTCTTCTGCCTATGGTGAGATATCATCTAGATCTACAGCAACCCTGCAAGTCTCCCTAATGTCCACTCCAGTAAGTTATTCCTGACACACTTTTAACTCTTCTACTGGTTCTTTGTATCACTACTGTAACAAGATCCTCCAGGCCAGGTAACTGTTTTAAAGAACAGAGTTTATTTAACTTACAATTTGGGATGCTGAGTGGCAAAAGAATGTGGTACAGAGTCTGAAATGGACAGTCTTTTTTTAAAAAAATTACTTCACAATGGGGACACATCTAGGAAGAAAGATGGCATTATGAAGTAGAAAGCCAAAGAGTGTGGGTTCCTATAATCTCTTTGGAGGGTATATTTCCAATGACCTAAGGATCTTCCACCAAGCTCCATCTCTGAAGAAGACCAAGTTCCCAACACAAAATGTTTTGAGGATGAACTGCATCCAAAGAGGCCTTCCCTGATGATGATGATTATTATTATTACTGTTCAGTTACATACATGCTGTTTTATTGTTTGATCTGTATCTGTGAGAACCACAAGGACAGGAGCCACATAGTTGGAAAAAGTGGAAAACCAACTTTTCTCATGCTGGAGTGCTCTTGTAATCTCAGCACTGGGAAGGTGGGGACAGGCGGATTCCTGGCATTTGTTGGCCAGCCAGGCCAGCTTAATCAGTGGGAGATTCTGTCTCAAATGAACAGTCAAAAAAAGAGAAAAAACCAGAACAAAACTACCATAGATGGACAGTACTGGAGGAATGACATTCAATGTTGTCCTCGGGCTTTAACACGAATACACACAGGCACACGCACACACAAACCTATGTACACACGCAAACAAACAATGAGTTTAGGCTTTCACTGATGATGAAAAATGCCCATAGTGAGAAAAACTAAATTCAGGTGCAAATCACATAATATAATTTTATTTCTGTAAAAGTGAACATCCATGCATTGCTGTTAGTTTTCAAAGTGGTAAATACAGCTACTGGAGATCAATCCAAACCAAGCTATAAAGAATCAGTATGTTCAGCTACTTGGACCATCTGGTTAGTCATTCAGAGCTCATGAGTTCTTTCTGAGGCTTCTAAGGCTCTACCTTGTCCACTTCTCACCTCTGTTCCTCCTCATCCTGACACTAGCCTTCTGAAAGTCCTGCATGAAGGGCTCTCTAACAGGCTCAAGCCTCGTGGGCAGGTTTTTCCCCTTTCCACTCCCTTGTTGAATGTTAGATTCCATTCCTAAAGCTAGCCCCCAAGGTCCATTCTTTTATTTGGCTACTGACTCATTGCTGAGACAAAACACCAAGGTCTAACAATCAAAATTCCTTATTTGGCCAGCACGTCCAATCAGGACTTACCTCTGCATGCTAACACAGATGTCCTGCTTTCCCCATTAAAAGCTTACTCCTACAGAAACACCTGCTGCTTGCTGTCTGCCTTTGCCCAATCCAGAGGCTGCCCTCTACTTGCCATTCAGGGGTAATGAATCTCCTTTGTGCTGAGAATTTGGTGTCTGGGTGTCTATACTGACTCTAAGTGCACCCCTCCCCTGCCACACACACCCCCAATATACAAATTGTGCTCCTGTCTCAGGCTTCAGCACTTCCCTCAAGCTGTCCTGTTTGTCCAGTCTTTTTAATATCTCCCCTAGAAGAGGCTGAGCAGCTTATAACTTCCAGAACCTTCTGCATATCTCTCCACTAACTGACTTACTCATGACCACTATCCGACATAATTACATTCTTTTTCTTATTTTCCACTGT
The DNA here is from genome assembly GCA_019843965.1 of Rhynchomys soricoides. Taxonomy (NCBI): domain Eukaryota; kingdom Metazoa; phylum Chordata; class Mammalia; order Rodentia; family Muridae; genus Rhynchomys; species Rhynchomys soricoides. Next base: position 7,245,161 of record JADRCH010000042.1, read on the forward strand.
CTTCTCTACTCTAGTATCAGCTCCAGGCTCCACAAGAACAGAGACCTTGTCTTTCTAGCTTCTGGTAGAACTTCACCTTTTAAAACTATGCCCATCACAGAGTGGATGTTTAATAAATTCTCACCAGAGCCAGGCACAGTGGTGTATGCTTAGAATCCCAGCACTCTGGAGGATGAGGCACAAGGACCATAAATCCAAGGCTAACTTGGGACAGTTGAGACCCTGAATCAAAATCCCAGGGGCTGGCAGTGGAGCTCAGTGATAGAGCCCTTACCTAGCATACACAATGCTCTAGGTACCAACTCAACACTGAACTAAAACTAAATGAATAAATAACTATGTGAATGAAGAAGTGGATGAAGGTGTCCTGCACCATGCTACGCACAGCAGAGAATGACACACTGAGACACACATCGTTTGTATTGTTGGTTTGTGATTCTTTTCTTCTCATTGCCCGCTTCCCATTCCCTGTCACACTTGAGAATTCTCTGGAGTTATGAAACTAGCATTTGCTTCAATATGCCAGACCCTTCCTCCAGGCTGCTCTTCTGCCACAGTGCTGAGTAATTATCTTCTAGAATCTACAGTGGCTCCGGTTTTGATTAAATGCTTTCCTGGCTTTTAACATTCCGGGCCTGCCGATTAGACTGTGCCCTGCCATGGCTTCAGCCCGTGCAAAGATTGACTGAGACGAACCTTGTCCCCTTCTTATTTGCAGCGATTTCCTTGAGCATTTTGATCCAGGCAAGGCATATGACATTATTGATTTGCTCTGCTCTACTCACCGACGGCCTCATCTGCAAGAGCTGGGATCTTTATGGCTTCAATAATTTCCCGTAGTGCAGGGAACTCTTTTGTATTTTTGCTTGGCACTTTGCAGTTCTGTAAATTTTTTATGGACTCTGAGGTTAAGTTTTGTCCCCTGCTTCCACATTTATCAGGATGTTGGTTTGAGCACTAAGAAAGCACATGACCTTTCTGTACCTAGGCATGTCCCACCCCGACCTGCTATTTTACAGAAGGAAGTAGAGATAGAGAGAAGGAATGAGGGAGGGAAAAATAGACAACAGCTAAAAGGCAGAGAATACTCTAGAATTATTTATGTTCTATATGTCTTACTGAAAAAGATAAAAAAGAATAGCTCAGAAAGCTTTAGTGACTTCTTACATTAACACACTGGGTAATTTTCCTGCCTCTGGGGTAGTCACTGATGATATTCAATAAAATGTGTTTTCCTCTCCTCCTGAGTACAAAGTAGAATTGCTCTTCTCTTTCTCCATGGAATCACATGACTTTGCAGCATTTCCAGGTAGAGAGGACAGTGTCTCATGAAGGTCATGGAACACAAGTGGGAAGTACATTTGTTATATTCAGCACTGAGCTTCAGAGACAGCTAAGCCTGGTGGTGCACACCTGTAATAACAGCACTTGTGAGGCTGAGTCAGGTGGGTTGCAAGTTCAAGGCCAGCCTAGGCTACATAGGGAGAGCCTGTATAAAATGAAGCAGAGCATAACAACACCACAGAATCACCACCACAACGAAAGACTTGGAGCTATTTGTTACCACAGCATAGCCAAGCTCATCCTAACAGACTGTAGAGCCTCCAAAACTGATGTAGAAGTCTTGAGTTATTAGTTGGATAACCTGGAAGACTCAGGTAAGAAGAGACCTGTAAACTGTACATATTTTAACATGGGATTTTCCATCTATAGTTTTGTTTAGAGTTAACAAAGGTATAAAACAAGGTGAGGCCTAATTTACTAGGAGAATAGACCGTTTTTAAAATGTTCCTAAGCTTCCTTTCAGGCTCAAATCCCCACCTCACCCCATCAGAGGCTCTCTGCTTTGGTTTTAACTCGGCTCACATCTCCACTTGCTCATTCACTCATGCAGCCTATGTCCACTGGGACCTTGGTGTCTACAAAGCTTACTGTAGACATGGAAGTGTCAAACTGTTGCCTGCTCTTCCCATTGCCTTGTCACCAGCCCTCCACCTCTCTTTCAACACAGTCACTTTCACTCATGTGGTAAGAGCCAATCAAGATCTTTCTATCGGAAAGCCTTTCTGATACCCTTTCCCCCAAAACCACATTTAGCCCCCTATTTTTCTGTGCTCATGACAGGCTGGATTTCTTTGTCTTTCCATGGCTCACACATTTGTCTCCTTCACTAAACCATGCTTCTTTCTTCTAGGGCAGGGGCCATTTCTCAACCCCTCATTGTGTTGGAGGGTTAAGTGCCTGACTCAGTCAATGTCCAGTGCATGTGGGATGAAGGAGGGAGTGAGCAGTGTTGGTTCAATCTTATTATTCCTATTCTGCATCCAACATCTCAGAACCTTAGCTCTCCAAAATGTATTAACCCATTTTAAATAATTCCATGTCTAACCTAGACCTTTTTTCAAAAGAGATTATATTATTTCTTCCTAGAATAGAAATACATTGTGCATAATCCTTGCAATCTTATTTTTCTAATTATAATTATATTTTTGAAAAATTATATATTTGGAATTTTGTGTTTATATTACACCATTATTTGTTATTGTTACATGTGTTAGAGAGACAGTCATACTTTATAGCCCGCATAGCCCAGGCTGGTCTCAGCCTCCTGAGCACTGGGATTATAAGCACGAGCCAGGATGCCTACTTCATATTTTTTCATGGCTGCATAAACTTCTACTGTATATAAATATTTCAGAAATTTCATATAACTGGTCAGTTAGGCTCTTTCTACACTTTTGCTATTTTAAGGAATAGTTTAATACTTGGAGACTTCCTCTGCAGACGTATGTTCTTCTCTTACCATTTTTTCCCCTATGTTTTTGATGCAAAATGGTTTGGTCAAAGGATATGATACAGTTAAATGGTCAGACCCAGAGTTCTAGGGCCCTGTCTGGCTTCATGTTTGGATAAGTGTTTATTATACACACTTACCTGGTTGGGCTGGGGAAGAACATCTTTTTATTTAACATCTGTGTTTACCTGCACCAGGAAAAGGAGACCCCGTGGGTATTCTGATATATCTGAAAGGAAGGGGCCATGAAGACTGGTTTATTGAGGGGAGCAAATGCCACTTAATGAGCCTGCCTCCCTTCAGGCCTAAGCATGTGATTGTAGCCAGTGGGGATGCCCTCCTTCTGGTTGCATTTCAAGCACAGTAAATCATGCATGCCCTCATTACCTCAGAGCCTGGAACATAGCAAGATATGGGCTGTACAGCAATCCTTGTCGTTCCTGCATCTACATCAGCACCATCGATCTGTCCACGACACCCCAAGTCAGCAAGCTTTCTGATGGCCAGTTCCCTGCTCAGCTGCCTTCCTTCCCACACTTATGTCTGAGCATAAACCCAGCTTTTTGTCTTGTGTTCTTCAACCACATTTGACATAATCCATATTTTCCACTTTAAATATTTATAGCAAACTTGGAGAGAAAACATTCTCTTTTTCAAGTGGCCTTCTAATTTCATTTCACAGTGAAGGTCAGAACAGCGAGCACTCTCTGCAAGGACAATTCTCTCCTCATTTTCAGCAGCAGTATGGATGGAGTCCTTTAACTCAACCTCATGCTCTGAGCCCTTCCCCACATTCTCCAAATGCTCCTTCCTATGGAAGAAACAAAATGTACTCCCTAATAAAGAATACTATATGAAATGTTACATTGCATTGTTTTTATGGATATAAGAATTACCAGTCTGTAGCAACTTCAGAATATAAGTGTAAAAGTACTCAAATAAACAGAGGCCACATTTAACCCATCATGGAGATAACCATGTTTAGCAGATTTATCTAATTTTTAGGACTTTCTTACAAAAAGAGATTATATATAGCATACATGCTATATCAGAATTATATTTCACATACCCCCTTGGAACCTTCTTTTTCTAATTATAACACCACTGGGCTCTTGCTCTGGACATGCCCCCTCACTGCCTTGTCCTTGTGGATGAGGCACTGTGTGTAACTCAGAGGAGAGAAGGGCACATTTTCAAGGGGTGAGAGTGGATACTTGCCACAAAGACCATTTTTCTTTATCTACATTGCAGATGGGCTTTATATAATTACAAATGATAAGTTTCTGGAAATGACTGGTTTCTTGGGAGTGTTTTCCTGTCTGGATTGTTGGCTGGTTTATTTGGATGGACTCTTATGGGCGTGGGTGATGGGACACATTCATAGTTTCTCAGAAGGCCTTCTTTATAGTCACCTTAGAAGAGCTCTGATCCGGGAACCTGGTTTATAGAGTTAATGTGTTTAAGACCTTCAGGGCAGGGCAGGGGGTAAAGTGTCCAACAAAGGTTAGAGACAGGACTCAAATCTGTTTCCTCTGACCAGTAATTACCATCCTGTTGTTCCAACTCTTGTTTTACAAGCTGCTGATTAGGAGGGCAGGGTCTATTCTCAATGTCCTCAATGTCCCTAACCCTGGTGACATCTATCAAGCTACCTAACAGTAATGGAACTGTGGGATCTTCATTGTCTCCAAGAGTATATACGTGTATATTATTTGTAAGATAATTTTTAATGGCTATGTAAAATCCTATTGTGTATAGGTATAGGAGATAGTTAACCAATGCATTAGCACTAGGCATCTTGGCTATTTCCACTAATTTGTTATTTGCATAAAAAATAACTTTAAGGGGTTGGTGCAGTGGTTCAGCAGGTAAAGGCATTCCTTTCCAGGCCTGATGATTTGGGTCCAGTCCCTGGGACCTGCGTGGTGCAAAGACTCCTGCAAGTTATTAATGCATTAGTGAACACACATCTTCTTCATGCCATAACAATCAATACAACAAAATTACTCTGTGATCTTAAATGCTTGGGTTCCTTCTCCCTTTAAATTTCTTGAGGCAGATCAGCTGGAGATGAAGGATATGAGCTTTATAAAAAACAAACAAACAAACAAAAAGCCTTTGACTTAATTTACCTAAAAGAAGGACAGAACTGTTCTCTTCCTATGAGCAATGACAAAGTCAATGTCCTTATCACATCACTGGTTCTGAGTAGTAGGACTCTGGATTTTCAACCATCCAATAGCAGGGGGGGGGGGGGAGAGAAACCAGTTATTGCTTTGCTGTCAAATTTCAACAGTATATCCCATTAATATTGAGTTTAAATGTTTATATAATGTTCATTTTCTGTTGTGAGTACTTAAGTTTAAATGTTTATAGAATGTTCCTTTTCTGTTTTGTTTGTGTGCATATTCAGACGTCTTGCCCATCCCCTCCATTGGCATACTTAGGGATGCTGGCATTTTAAATGGTAAAGGATTGATGCTGAGAACACTGCTCAGTGCATCTCTCACTCTTTAATGTTGTTTTCTTCTGCTGTAGGGATTTAAAGTTTTATGTAATAAAATCCATCAGTGTTCTACTTGGGGTGATTTCTTACTTCCATCCCCACCTTCCAAAGAGAAAAGAAACTTCATTTGGGTCGTTCCACAGAAGCTTCCATGTGTTTACTATTTAAACACACGTTCAAACAACATGAACTTTGTTATAGATGATGAGGTAGGGATCTCACTTGATTTGCCACATAAAACTAGTTTATCTGCCTAACAGTTTTAAATGTGTGAATCACTTTCCTTGCTCATTTGAAATGCCTAGGGTGCTTTCTTTCTTTGCTTATTAGTTTGTTTATCAAGGTCTCTGGTATATGAGTTTGGGCTCAGACACTCTATGTAGCCAAGGTTGGTTTAGTATTCCATTCTTCCTGCTTTCTGCAGCCCACACACTTGGATTGTATGCATGTACAGCCACGTGCTGCAATGCACAGCTTTTGTATCACCTTAGATGGATTTATTTTTCTTGGGATTTTTTGTTCATCTCCTTTTCAGAAAATCCCTGGTTATTTTCAAATATAAATTCTCATGGATGAAATTTAATATTTCACTAGACAGCAACTAAAACTAAAAATATTTTAATGAGAATTATATAACATTATTTAATGTTGAATAAATTGGTGGATACCCAGCACTAAAAATATGGTCCTCACCTATTCATCCTTTATATGCTTCAGGAAAGATTTGTAGTTTGACATAGCATCGCTTATTTACATTTTTGCTTAAGTTTAATCCTAGGTAACCTATATCTTCACTGTTTTGTTATAGCTTTGCTGTCACTGATCCACAGCTAAGCTGTCAGTCTTGAGAGTTCACTGGATACTTGGCACTGGGCTTGAAGTTTATTTGGCAGTGATAGCCAATGTCATTGCATTACCTCCTGACCTTTTGGATAAGACTGAGCTCAAAGCCACACCATTGTACTCTACGGTCATTTGGTTTTATCATAAACAGGACCAGAACCTGTGAATGGGGTTGGGTCAGTAGTCTAGTCCTTGGTAGTGTGTGTGAGGCCCTGAGTTGGATCTCCAGCACTATGGAAAACAGAAAAACAAATTTAAAAAAGCAAACCCCTCTACAAGTTCTTATGTATCCAGGCTGCTCTTGAACATATTATATAGCCTAATATGATCTTAAGTTTCTGTTCCTCACAACTTTACCTCCTGCTGTGGAGGTTACAGCCATATACTACCACACCCAATTTATTCTGAAATCAAAACCAAAGGCTTCCTGCACACTAGGCAAGCACTTTACCATTGAGCTCTTTCTCCAGACACCTTCCTCCAAAACTACCTTATAAGCCTTGGTTTGCAGTGGAAGAACACTTGCAAAGACCTGGACCCAATCTCAGTTCAGAAGAAGGAGCATCAGCCATGCAGATCCATCAGGAAGCACCACAGGTATAAGAACCATGTGGCTCAGAAAGTCCACCAAGGATAGGGGATTGATTTCATTTGGGAGTTTCGTGTTTGTTGTTGTTGTTGTTGTTTGGTTTGATTTGTGTGTGTGTGTGTTTCATGATGCTTTGACATCTCAAGAGCTTGATAACCAAGCAGGAAATACATTTCCCAAAGCTATCTAGATCTCTGAGAACCCAAACCCTATCAGCAGCTTTTCCTGTGCAAGTCAATTCTCTACACTCAAATGCCTCCTTTAGCAGGCTTGGACACCACAGACCAACTTTTCTTGTCATCATCACCATCAGACCATGTATCAGGCAAACCAGGAGAGTACCACACCACAAACTCTGCAGTAATTACTCAGCCAGCCATACATCATCATGTGTCCCTACAGAGGCCTCAATATATTCTTTCCCTGGCTCTCCTCCTACCACACCCATCTTCTGACCAACATGATATGTTTGGGGGTATATATGCATCCTCATATAACCCCCAAATGGCATGGACCTGCCCCTCCTCTTGGGAACTGTGAGTGGAAGTCTTTTTACAAACTGCCATCTTTTATGGCCTCGCTGAACCTATCTCATAACGTAGCCTATATTTTAAAACAACAGTTCTATTAACCATGAAGAATAGGCTGACTCTTAGAGGAATCAGCCAGTCCTGGGCTTTGGTGTCAGACAGTCTTGAGAGTCAGTGAAACTGCCTGGCTTGCTGGCTCTGTGACTTTAGACAAATGTCCTAACTCCTTCTATGTTCCTGAGGTGTGGTGTCTGATGGGGAAACATGATGAAACTCACTAACCTGGGCAGTAGCTAACACCTGAGATTCAACCCTGTATGAATTTAAATACAAAGCCTGCACTCTTGACACAGTAGACCACATTGACCTTCATCTTGCTGTCACCTCTGAAAGTCCTGCAGGGGCCTTACTACCATGCAGAGTCCCTGATAGCATCACCGGAGCACAACTTTAGTCTGAGACATAGCAGGGAATAAGGGAACACAGGGACTCCCAATACAAATGACATTTCCCAATCTCATCTGGGGTCCTCATGAGTCAGAGTCTTATGAACTGAGTCAAGGCGTGTTCTACCTACCCAGCATATCATGGAACACACCAGAAGCCATTCTGAACAAGCAGGTGAGTTACAGAAGCATAGTCACTAGGGGTGTGGCTTAATTCAATACATGCAAGCAAGAGCTCTACCATTTGAATTCTAGTTCCTGCCATCCTCCTCCAAAACTGCTTCATAAGCCCAGAGATACACAGTGTAGAGGTTGTTTTGTTTAGTTTGTTTTTGCAAGGCTTGGCTTTTGTCCTAGTACCATTCCTGGTGTCGTGGCTTGGGGAAACTAGGTCTGTAGTTCTTGAGCAGATCCTAGAACCTTCAGCTGCCTCTCTGCTCTCAAGAGGTGCAAATAAAGAAAGAGCTCATGTAGAGTCTCTCCATATGCACCTGCCATTTACCTGGAGTCTGCTTTCTACTTCCTTCAGATATACCTAAAAAAACGTGTTCTTCATAATAATCCTAAACAAGAAATGAAATGTGAAAAATGAATTCATAATCATAATCTCATATAAGTCCAAAGGCAAGCCTGTGAGTGAATGACATTCATCGCAGGTCAGAAAACTGAGACTTGGATAAAGAAGTCTTACCCAGGATCATCCTCTAAGAGATGGCATGGCTTTTATTTGGAGCCATGTCTGCTAGACTTTTTGTGAGGGGTGGTTGTCAAGATAGGATCTCATGTATTGAAGTTGAGCTCAATCACTGAGAACCAACTTAGAGGAAGAGGAGGAGGAGGAGGAGGAGGACAAAGATGGTGATTTACCTTATAGACCTTTTGCATATATATTATGGTTTTCAACTTTATTTTTATGGGTTTTTATCCTGAGAGGTAAGATAAACACAAACTGCCAACTCTTACCTAGAAGCTATCTATAATTGAAACAGCTCACAAAAGATAAAACGGTTTTCTCCAATGGAATCTGGGTATACAACCCACACTTAAGGGCAGGCCCCATGCTCAGTAACAGATGACCGAGATGAAGTGAATTTAAAGTGGTATTTTTGGAGGTTTGTTTTGTGTTTGTTGTTTCGCAATGCTTTGTCTGGACTGTAGGTTCTTTTTTCAAAAGAAAAAATTCATTTATTTTATGTGTATGGGTATTTTGCATCCAGGCATGTCTGGACTGTGGGTTCATTTTTTAAAAGAAAAGTTTCATTTATTTTATGTGTATGGGTATTTTGCGTCCAGGCATGTCTACGTACCACATATGTGCCCTGTGCTACCAGTGCCACAAGTGGGTGTTATATGCCCTGGGACTGGAGTTACAGACAGTTGTGGTTGTGAGTCATCATGCCAGTGCTTGGAATTAGCCCTAGTCCTCTGGAGAAGCAGCCACTGCTCTTATTGCTTAGCCATTTTCTCTAGCTCTAACCTTGGGTTTTTTGATCCTTCTGCTCCCACTGCTAGGATTTTACACATGCACCAACATACCCAATGAACAGTGCACTTTTCCTCCTACTGGATATTGAAACAAATGCTCATAGATAGTGATAGAGCTATATTTCCAGCTTGGTATCTGCTTGACTTCTGGCTGCTCTTCCCCTTTACACAAAGTTAGTGCCATTCACATCCGGGCACTGATTTGTTTTGGTTGGCTATTTGTTGGCAGTCTTCTTATTCCAACAAGTCATTAATAAATATCCATAACACTGCAGGTTATTGTATGCACTTTCTTACTAACCAATACTACTGTACACTTTCCTTCTTATTCAAGATACCTGCTGGTATGTTTCATATTGTACTTGGTCTGAAAAGTCTGCCATGGCCCTGAAGCAGCCACCTCAGTTCATAAAAACTATGTATTTAGGAAAATGCCTAATTCTACAGATTAAGCACCCACCTCATACACAGCCTGTAACATAGCTTGGAGGAGCAGTTTACATTCACTAGCGGAGAAAGGACACACTTGTGAGCCAGACTCACATTGCTGTACTATCTTCAGTCAAGTGATCCATGTTGTTTAGACTAGCAGACGTTCTCTGGAGCTAAGGCAGATTCTTTTACCACAATAGCTGTGTTGCTCAGCTAGCACAGAGCCATCTGTCCATCCACTCAAATTTATTGTATCAGGGAGGCCCTGAGATTCACAGTCATCATGAGTTCAGTGAGTCCCAAATGCCAACTCTAGGAGTGGTTCGGAGGCTGACTATTGCCCCTGTATATGAAGGACAATCTCCCTGGGTGGCTGGAGTGGTAACACTAAGCAGTGAGCAAGACACAAAATCCCTCTGCTGAAATGCTATGTATTAATGTGAGGGAAACATCTGGCCCGGAAGTCAAGAACCTCAAAGCCTTTGGTTTATGTTTAACCTCAAGGAGCCCTTAGTCATCAGAGACATAGCCACAAAATCACATCAGAAAGGACATTACTCTCTGCTAAGGACGCCAAGTCCAGAGTCTGCAGAGCATATGGTGTAGCATATTAAGAGACCAAGAGGGACTTCGTGTGCTAAGGTGCCTGGCTCATTTGTGTGGCTTAGCATCTATAGCTGAAGTCACTTCCTCTTAGTCAAAGGCTGAGGACTCCAGAGGCCAGAGCAGGGCACCACCCAGGCAGGGAGTCAGGAGAAGGGTTGAGTTACATCTTGTGACTTGGCTGGTTTGGGGCTTTTTGATGAACAATAATCAATGAATCAATAGGTTCCAACAGTTCCAGAGAGAAAGAGATATCAGTGGGGCACATCACTCAGATGTGGTTTGCACTTGACTTCTGAGCAAACCTCCAAAGCAACAGTTCCCTTAGTCCTGGGATGTTGTGCGCAATAGGCGTCTTTGAGACTCCTCCCTCCTCCCTTCCTAGTGCTCCAAGTCTCCTTATTCTTTCCACTGAATCTGCACGCCTTTCCCCTATGGTGACTCTCCTCCAGACCAGGCTAAGTGCTTTCTCCATACTGCCTCATTAAATCCTTAAAACCACCTATAAACAGAAGCCCAGAGGAAGAAGTGTAGTGCAGGGGTTCCATGCACACACCCAGAGCCAGGTCAGACTGCACATGCTTTCATGAGACCCATAAAATGAAGTCAGTTGAATGGAAGCTCCCAAAGGTAGCAAGAATCCATCCCCAGAATCTTCTAATGCTTGGCATGGTAACATTTTTTGCAGATATGCTTAAGGATCTTGAGATGAGGAGGGTTTCCCCAGGCAATCTAGATGGACAATGTGCTGGTTAGTTTTTGTCAACTTGACACAAACTAGGGACAGCTTGGAATAGAGAATCTAACTGAGGAATTGCCTCCATCACATTGGCCTGTGGGTCTGTCTGTGCGATATTGTCTTGACTGATGTTTAATGTGGGAGGGCCCAGCTGTCTGTGAGTGGTGCTACCTCTGAGCAGGTGGTCCTGGCCTGGGTGCTATAAGAAAGCAGCTCAACAAGCCATGAGGTGGTGGTTCTTAATCTTTCTAATGCTGTGACACTTTAATACAGTACCTCTTGTTGTGATGACCCCAACCAAAAAAATATTTTTGTTGTTACTTCATAACTATAATTTTGCTACTGTTATAAATTATAATGTAAACAAATATCTGTACTTTCTGATGGTCTTAGGTGACCTCTGGAAAGGGTCGCTCAACCATCCAAAGGGATTGGAAACTACATGTTGAGAAACACTGCCATAAAGAGCAAGCTAGTAAATAGTGTTCCCCATGGCTTCTGTTTCTGTTATTGTCTTCAAGTCCCTGCATTGAGCTCCTGTCCTGATTTTCCTCAGTAATGGAGTGTGACCTGAAAAATAAACCCTTTCCTTCCCAGGTTGCTTCTCATTGTGTTGTTTTATCCCAGTGACAAAAGATCAGCTACTACAAATCCTGGGAGTTATCCTAAGTGTCTTTACAAGAGAAGCAGAGAGAAATGTGGTGAAGACACAGACAGATGAAGGGTAAAGTGATATGTCTATAGATGCTGAGATTTAGCCATAAGCTAAGAACTGCTAGCATCTACCAGAGGCAGATGCAAAGAAAGATTCTGGAGTGAATGTGGACCTGACAGCCTTAAAGCTTAGGATAGAAGTTGAGGCCATTTTCCACTGGTACACCATCTATTCCAGTTTAAACTCACATGCAGACATCTTGGCAGCTTGTGTTTGCAGAAGACATTAAATTCACTCTGCATTTCTCTTATCACATTCAAGAAGGCCAGCCAGGCAGAAGACAAAATAGGAATGCATTCAGCACCCCTAAACTCCATGAACTTTAGTTGACTCCTTGAAAGGCACAATGTATTGATCATCTGGAGGAAACCCAGGAGGGGCTATGCAGTAAGGAGCACCAATACCCTCTCCATGGGTCTTGTCAGGGCAGGCTTATAGAGTATCCATTTGCTGGGTCATAATGGCATTTCATGTAACTGTCTGTATAGGAAATGGTCACTATACTCTTCACCCATCCCCCCAAGCCCAGTTTCTATAGGGAACTGCTCTTGGAACTGTCCTTTGCACTTGAGTCAAGTGGTCTCTCTTCTATACAGTGCTGTCTTTCTACTCTGAGACTGGCCATTTTTATAACCCCGTCTTGGGCACATACACACAACTGTGTCACTCCTCCTTTTTAACCCAATAAACGTGGGAGGGGTACCTCATGAGTCACTTTTTATGCACCCATTTTCTCCTTTCATCCTAACAGCACCCTTCTGAAGCACATTTTAACCATCATCATGTTTAACAGCTCCAGGTGGATGATTCTAATGGTGGCTGAGATGGCACCATATGGCAGTGACTCTCCCCCTATAGCAGACACTGTTACAAGAGCACTTTATGCATAGACTCATCAGTCTTCACAACACATCAAGTACCACGCTTAAAATGGGTGTTAACAGGTACTATAGCTCCCTTTGCAGATGAGGAAATGGAAGAATTAAATGAGGTTTTGTATCTGCTCATTGGAAAAGGCAGTGAATACCTGCACAGATATTTCTTTAACCTATCAGACTATCGGTTTACTACTCTGTGGGTTCTTTATTGCTCTAACAATAAGGATAAGAGGAGAAGAAAACTGAGAAGATGTGACCCCCAGTCCTAACTATTCACACCTGAACTTTTAACAGAAAACATCTGCCAACTTCTGCTCCAGAACTCATGATCTAAGCAAGCTCAGTGTCTCCCTTTCAAATATTTCCCCAAAGCCCAAAGGGAGTGATTGATATTAAGCACACAGTGCAGTCCCTGCACCAGATATATCTGCATTTGAGTCTCTTGGTCTGAGAAGCTGTCTTGATGTGAAACACTGAGGTATTCATTTATAAACTTTTGCTGGGGTTGGGTATGGTTTGACTCCACTTCCTTCTGTGATTAGAGGTGTGGTCCTCAAGGTGATGCTCTTCAGAAATGGTGGATCCTCTGGGTCTGGGACTCAGTAGTGAATCTTTGGGTCATTAAATGTATGCTTTGGGAATATTGTGCTCACAAGACTCCTTAGGGTTGTTTTTTTCTTGTACTGAAAAATAAACTCAGAGCCTTTCAAATGCCAGGCAACATTCTACCACTATGTTACAACCCTTGCCGTTTTTATTTTAAAATTTGAGATAGAATCTCACTGGGTAGTCCAGGTTGGACTCATACTCCTGACCCTCCTGCTCCAGCTACCTGAATAGCTGGAATTCTAGGAATGTACTACTGCAATAAGCTTCCCTTGAATTGCCCCCAAGAAGGCTGCTATTAGAGGGTCAAGCCTGGTTCAGACATTTTTATTGTGGTAACAAAAAACTGACTATTGCACTTAAGATAACAGAATCTTTCCTGGAGGGTGTGTCTATGGAAAGGAATCACAAGATATCTTGAATAAAATGACAAGCAGAGAGTAGATCCAAAACAAGTGCTCAGAAATCATCAGTGGCACAGGTGAGGAGGCAACTCCCTTCCCCTCCCTTGCATCCCAATAGAAGAAAAGCATCCTCTCCGCTCTACCAACCAGAGAACTAACACCTGTTATTCTATTGAAGTGCAAAGCAGTTCCCATCTAATTCACATTTGCAGGCCATCATCAATATGCTGTTTCAGTTCAGCAGATGCAGAGAGAATTCGCCAATCTTCAGAACAGCCGGCCACCTCCCTAGAGGGTAACGGGAAGGAGGAACAATTGGAGTAGAGCCAGAGATCAGTAGTTCCCTAGGCAGCTGGAGGCTTTGAAGGCCTGTCAGCTGTCCTTAGTATTCAACTGGCCCCTCCTATAAATTAGACAAGGGGACATTCTGGATATAGAAATGGAATTCTTGGAATCCTGCAAGCTAATGGCTTATATAGAATCCTTTAATTGGGGTAGGTCTGTAGAGGACACAAAGGTCTGGGATATGGCCATTTCCAACCCCTTTGTGGGATTTCTGTGTCAAGGAACAATTTATCACACTACTTTCCCTGAATGGCTTCCTGTGGGCATGCTGAGTAGCCCAGCCAGTGCTAATAGTGACAGATGACATTTGTTGACTACATAGCATTTCACAGTCACAGTAGCCCAGTGAGCAAGATCTCTGCATCAGTTTCTTTTCTTCTCTCTGTGAACAAATACCTAGCTGAAGCAGCATACAGGAGGAGGAGTTTATTTTGGCTCACAGTTTCAGACAGTCCCATATGTCACTGAAGGGGAGGGATGCTAGAGCAGCCTGGTACATGGTGGTAGTTTGTGGCTGCTGTTTCTTGTGTGTTGGAAGATCTGGAAGCATAATGTAAGAATGGAAGTCACTGGGCTATGACCTTCAAGACCCCTTCCATGGACCCTATCTCTGCCAGCCACACTTCCTGACCCAAATGGTTCTACAGTCTCAAACAACACAAGAGTCTATAAGGAAACTCATCAGATTCAAACTTTCACAGTTTTCATTTTACTAAGAAAGATGTTGAAACCCAGAAATCTGGGAGACACAAGTCACTGGTCATAGACCAGGCATGGTCTAGCAGAAGAAACTGGCTATGAAGCCAGATAGATTTAGATTTGAGGCTATGTGAGCTAGAGAACAATTTCATTTCACTTACTCTTGATTTCCAAATCTATAAAATGGATAACACACACACACACACACACACACACACACACACACACACACTTCCAGTGTCTACCGCATTGCTATGAGAACTAAGTGGATAACGTTAAGCCTGATACACTGACAGGTATCAGAGTAACAATAGCAATTATTATGTTTTTCTGTGTAGATATTCATTTTTGGCATGATCAATACCCTCTCCTGGTATTAAGTAGCCCTTTTTGTCCTTTAAGGAACCACAGCTTGCCATCTCCTGACAGTTTAGGGACAGAAGTAATTATAAGTAGAAATTGATTTCTATCTGTCATCTACTCACATCAAACAGCCTAGACACCTCAGAGCCACCATAATTGGTTCTGATTCAGGCACATAATTACACTGGGCCCATAAGTTTCAGAACATGAAGTTATTGATTGAAATACTGGGAAAGAAATGCTATTCTTCCATTGATATTTCAACTTTAAGCTTCTGTGGCCCACTGGAATGAAGCAAGACAAAGGAAATCATATCTGAGAAAGAAAGAGCATTTAACTTTCTATCTAAGTCCTGTCATTTGCAGCCTTGAATCCAGACAGATCAGAAGGAAAATGTGGGCCTCTTCATTCTGTACAGCCAACAAGTTTTCCTTTTCTGCTAAAGTCAGCTGAAGCAGATGGATTTACTTTTGCAAGTCCAGATAGTGGCATCTTTTCTGGTGGGCATCACCAATGGGATAAAGCAGAGCACAAGGCTTCTCTTCTCAACCTTCCATCAGCTCTCCATTGCTCTTTCCTTCCCACCTTCTCATTGATCCATCACTCATGTCTCCTTTTCCAGGTTGAATCATCTCCTTTTGCTCTTTTGATTCATCCTTTTCCTAGGACTTTCAGAGCCTGTACCTTACCTCTGTTTTTCCATGGTAGCAATCTTAAAAGACCAACAGAAAGCTGAGAGAGTAGAAGTGAGATACTTGTTGACTGCCTAGAATGGACCATACTTTTATAGGGTGCAAATAAACCAAGCAAGAGCCACTAACAAAGATAACACCTCTTTTAGAAAGCCTTCTAGAATCTTCTATCCACTAATGCTAGGTATCTCTCTTTGAGCCTCCTCCCACCAAATTTGCTAGTATTTATAGCATTGTGTTACAGTTTCTAGATAATAGGTTTATATCTCCCATCAGTCTATATAGCTCTTGCAACCAGCTCTTATCTACCTGGGTACCCTGGTCCTATGGTGGTTAAGTGGTGGTTCCCTAAATGTGTGTGTGTGTGTGTGTGTGTGTGTGTGTGTGTGTGCCATAATCCCCACAATCTGAAAATACTATCTTAGATGCAAATGGAATGTGATCAAATTGAAGATGCTGAAAGGAGTTTATCTTGGATGTAGGAGTTGGGCCATAACTACAGCCTTTGGATTAGGAGGGGAGATAGAGAAGAGGGAGGCCCAACAAGAAGATGGGCAACATGAGAGCCTCAAGTCAAGGAATGTTAGCAGCAAAAGGAATAAAGTAATGAGTTCTTCTGGACATCCCGGGGTGGGGGTCTCAGCCTATTGACACCTTGATCCCAGACTTCTAGCCTCTAACATGGTGAAAAATGAGTTTCCACTGCTTTAAGTTTGTTACAGCAATTACAGGAAACTAAAACATTAAAACAAGTGCTGTGTATAAGTCTCAGAGCTCGGTCTACCAGTCAAGGAAGCTACTCAGGTGTCATAACTCTCAGTTAAGTCAGACCAATTGGTAATGTCTACAGGCTGGGGTTGACGGTATTTGTCTGCTCTTGGAAAAGAAAGGGCAATTAATTAATGATTGTCTGCCATGGGTTAGGAAATAAAATAATGTGAGCATAAATGTTACGTAATTGTACTTTCCATGACTATGCCCAATGTTGTCATTTGCTGTGAAATGGCCCCTACAGACTCATGTATTTGAACATGTGACCCCCAGTTGGTGGTACTGTCTTAGAAGGTTGTAGAACCTTTGGCACAGTGGGTTAGCCAGAAGGAGTGGGTTGCTGGAGAGAGCCTTGATGGTGATATGTGCTTCCCCTTCAGCCCAAGCTCTCTGTTTCCTGACATGCTGAGCTCCTGCCATGCCTCCTTTAATCTACTGGACCATATCCCCTAAAACTTTGAGCCAAAATAAAACCCTCCTCCCTTAAGTTGATTTTGTCAGGTATTTTGTCACAGCTTTGCAAGAGTTGTGGAAATTCCTCCCAAGGGAGATGTTAACCATGTTTACCTCTTCTTTATAAGGCCCCAACCACAAACCAAAGTTCAGTTCTATTGAAGTTCATCCCAGAGACTTGTGTTCTGGGTGAACTAGTTAACTTGTTTACACAGTTGGGTGAGAGGTGGATGACAGAAGTGTAGGTGAACTCAAAGCAGTTGCGCTGGAAAGTCTTCCCCCAGGATGGATGATGGCTTCACCATAGTCTCATAAATACAACCCCTTTCTCTTAGCCTTTCCAACCCCATATAACTCCACCACCCCATTAGGACACATTACATACAAATGGCTGGGAAGAGTAGGTGGATGCTCAGATTGGGGGGGGGGGGGCCTGATGACATCCCATTTCCCTCCTATAGGGAATACTAGCAGTCCAGAGACCTGCTGGTGATATTCCAAGCACAGCTGATCTAATGAAGACAGCGGCTGTTTTTCTCAGAGGATAGTACTCTATGGCAGCTGCTTAGCCATGTTCCCAGCATGGCTGGTGTCATCCTCAAGGTCTAGGCTAGCTTTCGTACTAGGAATCTTATTGTGCCTCCCAGAACCTGACATGTGGCAGGTGCTCAATAAATAATACAATTTTTCAAAACTTTGGGGGTTTCAAGTGACTTGATATGTCATGTAGTGTATAATTCACTATATATTATCTAATATGGGTGAGTTAGGATATAACCTATTGATTATTTCAATGTCACTACAGCTACTGTACTCAGATACCCAGTGAAGCAAAGGTTTAACCAAATAGAAGGTTATTCTCCCCTGGCAATGGTTATGATGAAAACATTCTTAGCTTGGCAGTTCTCTGAACTTGTTCCTTGCATAAATATCTCACATTAGTAATATGGTGTCATTACTTAACAACCTGGCTATGAGCATGAAGGGGCACAGGAAAATGTAAAGAAGATCTACATTGTTTGATATAAAGGTTTAGTTCAGAAATGACACACAACTATGTGCTGATAACCCATTGGCCAGAACTTGACTACATTGTTACCCAGTTGAAAGAAAGTAGGATGATATAGTCTTGACTTTGAGTAAGCATGTGGCTAGCTCAAAAACAGATATGTAATACAAGAGTATTAGGAGAAAATCATTACTATGTTGAAAATAGGCAACTTGCTGCCTGCATCATCCCTAAATCATGGCTAGTGATCAGAACCCATGAAAGGAACAAAGGAGTTAGCAAGGTTAACTAACCCTCCATCTTCATCACAGCTCTTCATTTGTCACTGTGAGGCAGCTGCTGAACTAGACACATTAACAAAACCTCATACTTGGAGAGAGTCTAACTCCCTCTCACGATTCCAGGGAGAGTCCAGAGCTCACTTTAGAACAAGCAACTCTGGTCTAGAAGACAGGGCCCTAACTCTACTGGAATTAAGCAGACAGGAAGACAGATTGAGTGAATGAATAAATAAATTTGGACACCTATACCTATCCTCTTATATTTCTGGCTGGTATTTCAAATGTCAGCTCTTTGAAGGCCAAAGCTCAAATCTGATGCTGCTTCAGAATTTAATGTCTATCTTCCAAGATGCTGGGATGATTTGATGAATATTTGTTGAGCCATAGTCAAAGAATCAATACTTACCATTAACCTTGGTATCATAAAAATGATCAGTGGACTAAATACATGGTGAGCATGAGAGTGGGCACTGTAGAAGAGGTACAGTGGTGTCTTAGTCAGGGTTTCTATTCCTGCACAAACATCATGACCACGATGTAAGATGGGGAGGAAGGGGTTTATTCAGCTTACACTTCCAATTGCTGTTCATCACGAAAGGAAGTCAGGACTGGAACTCAAGCAGGTCGAGGAGCAGGAGCTGATGCAGAGGCCATGGGGGAATGCTGCTTACTGGCTTGCTTTTCCTGGCTTGCTCAGCCTGCTTCCTTATAGAACCCAAGACTTCCAGCCCACAGATGGTACCACCCACAAGGGACCCTCTGCCCTTGATCACTAATTGAGAAAATTGCTTTACTGCTGGATCTCATAGAGGCATTTTCTCAACTGAAACTCCTTTCTCTGTGATAACTCCAGCTTGTGTCAACTTGACACACAAAACTAGCCAGTACAAATGGGGAAGATAACTGAGGACCTGGAAAAGCCCCAAGACTGTGGTTTGCTGAGCTGGCTCTTTGTGTCCAGCAGACAGGAGATCCTCAGGGTGCAATGAGGGCAGTGCGTGCTAATTGAGGCCAGAAACTGTCTTCATTACCACACTGTTTCTGTGATCCTTTACATCTAAATGAGACCCAGTGGGGTAAGTTTGGAGGATGATTATCAGGGATTTTGCAAGGTGTCTCATTAACATAATTCCCCTAATTAGAAACCAAAGAAGCTCCTGTTGAAAATTTTCCACTAAATATTACAGGGCCATAATTCCTGCATCTTTGAGTGCCCAGCTCTCCACTCTGGTTCTAAATCTCACCCCATGAACTGTGAATGGCTCAACTTGGAGGCTTTTTTTTTTTCATTTATCAAATATTTACTGAATCCCTATGTTGAGTATCAGATTAGGAATCAAAGATATAGAGCTGCAAGGTAGTCCTTGAGCTTAAAAAGCTTGTAGTCTAACTGGAGGGACAGATGAGTAGACATTTAATTATAATGGAAATGTATGGGCCTCTCTCTCTCTCTCTCTCTCTCTCTCTCTCTCTGTCTTTCTGTGTGTGTGTGTGTGTGTGTGTGTGCATGATGGGATGACATATAAAATTTTCTGTTCATATAAGAAACAATTGCTACAGGTAAATTTATTAAGCCTATTGAGATCTCCACAGGGATGCCTGGAAGACTACAGGAGGGTCCGTGAATCAGGACTTAGCTATACCAAGTGGCTCTGAGTAAAGTTACTGGAAACCTCTGGGAAAGTGCTCCCTACTCCAACACACACACACACACACACACACACACACACACACACACACCTAGTGCTGCAGAAGCAAACAACTGAACCAACCGAAGACAGGACATACTACTGATGTTGAGATCCCCAAACTGATAAGCCTGAAGCAGAGATTTAGACCTAGCATGGAGGAATTTGGCAAGGTCAATGAGGACTTGAGATCTGCCAGAAAACAGTTTATACACCCCCTTGGCCCCACACATTGGCATCACAAAAAGCAGGAGAAGAGTTTCTGTAAAGCCTGGTTGGATCAAGGATCAGATGCACCTCAGAGATCGGTGTAATCTGGAGGCCTGGGTTGAAGACACTGTGAGGCTGAGACAACCTCCTTGCTATGGCTCCCAATATAATCAATGGAGACTTCAGCTAGTGCTCCCATCACCCACATCCCCATGCACACTGGTGCCAAGCCAGTGAGAGACATGGTCTGTGCTGATGCAACAACATGAAGAATAGTTATTACCTTACAGGCATCAGTATAGGAACTGAGAACTCAATCCAAAAGGTAGTTTGGATCAAACGCCCGTGGATCAATGCAGACGCTAGATCTACTTTTATAGGTTTGAACTAGAACTGTAAAATTGTACAGCTTTCCACATGAACCATCTAAGGGGAAAAAGCACTCAAAGCATCCCACCAATGATGAAGCATTGGCTGGTGTGATAACACTTTTAATGTGGTATAGTTTCACTGTACTTTATCTTTTTGCTGTTGTTATTTGCTACCATTTATTATTTTTAATCTCCAATTTTGCATAATCTCTGCCATTCTTCACACACACACAACACATACATTTTTCTCTTTAGTCCTGTTCCCCTCTCCTTCTCCTCCTCCTATCTTCTTCTTAACTATAACTTCCCATAGCTTCAGGAATCTAAATTTTGGACCCTAACAGCATTCCAGTTTTCCATTTTCAGCTACTTTCACTACCTATAGATTTTCTGGTTGTCTAACAGGATTTTCTGTCCCTCACCCGATCCACTTCTCTTCCATTCACAACCTTAGTAACTAATATCCTTCCACACATGATGATACCCTGGTCCCTTCCTCAGTTATTAAAGTGATAACTGTTTTATCTGGCTACTATAGCACTTGAATGGTGGGTCTACCCAGCATTATGGTTGCTTTTGCAGTCAATACTCTACACTCAGAGTGACACATGCTTAAGAAACTATAACTAGTTGCTGAGCACATACATTGAGGGATTAGACACTGAATAATGCATCTCAGTTCTACTACAACTCAGTCCCACTTCAACTTTTTATGTTTGGAAAAACAGAGCCAATGAGATCCAATCTATGAAATAAGCCCCATGTGTGAATAGAAGAAACAAAACAAAACAAAAACAAAAAACAAAAAGTCAAGGTAATGCCCTCACCCCTACCCCTGAAAACTATCAGTTCTAAAATAACATGTTCTGATGAGAATAAATTCTAAGCATAGAATTCAAATGAATTATTATAAGAATGCTTAAAGAAATTAAAGATGCAAATAAACTCTTATACGAATCAAAAATTACAAATAATACCCCATTATTGACATCCAAATAAATAATAGAGAAATAGCTGAGTTAAATTATGTCACAGATGAAACAGACTTAAGAAAGATATATGAAGCCGGGCAGTGGTGGCGCACTTGGGAGGCAGAGGCAGGTGGATTTCTGAGTTCAAGGTCAGCCTGGTCTACAGAGTGAGTTACAGGACAGCCAGGGCTACACAAAGAAACCCTGTTTCAAAAAACTGAGAGAGAGAGAGAGAGAGAGAGAGAGAGAGAGAGAGAGAGAGAGATCTACGAATGTGCCATACAAACACTCCTGGACACACTTCCTTCTCAAAAACTGGTGGAACTTTCTTTAACAGAAGACAAAACAAGTCTTTAAAAATATAGGAAAATTGAAATAATTTCTTGTAGTCTATCTAACCAAAATGTACTAAAACTGGAAATCAACAGCAGGAGAAACTGAAGAATGTAAACAAACTCAAGGAGAATGCAAACCACCCTAGTGGATTATGAATGTGCCACACTCTTGAACTATGACTACTTAGCAAAGAATTTAAGAAGGAAATTTCAAAACTCCCAGAACCAGAAGAAAATGAGGGCACAGTGTGTGAAAACCAGTGGAAGTCAAGCAAAGTCACCTCATGATGGAACTTTATAGTTACAAATGATATTAATACACCAGAGAGATTTCAAACAAATGACAGCAGAGAACCTCAGAGCCTTGGAAAAAAAGAACAAGCCAAATTCCAAATTAGTACATGGAATGAAGTCATCAATATGGGGTAAAAATTAATGAAATGGAAAAGAAAATCAAAATGAGACAAAGAATCAACAGAACAGAGTTGGTTCTTTGCAAAGACAAACAAGATTGATAAACCATTAGCTACACACACACATGCACACACACAAAACAAAACAAAAAAACAAAACAAAAAAAGAACAAAACAACAAACAAAAAAACAAAGAAATCTACCAGACCTTAAAGAGCCAACATCCAGGCTTCTCAAGGTATTCCATAAAAGATAAATTACAGGAATGTTGCAAAATTCTTTTTAGGAAGCCAGTATTGCTATGATACCCAATCTAGATAATGGAATAACAAGAGAAAAAAATTGTAGTCTCCTCAACAAAGGTTGCAAAAATTCTCAATAAAAACCCTTGCAAAGCAAATTAAAGAAATGTCAAAAGACAGTCACCACAATTAAGTTGGCTTCATACCAAAGATGGCTCAACATACACAAATCAATAAGTGCAATACATCACGTAAACATACTCATGGGCAGAAATCATGTGATAACCTCAGTAGTTACAGAAAGGACTTCTGATAAAATCCAACATCTTTTATGAATAAAAAGAAAAAATCCCAAAGAAACTAGGAATTAAAGGAATGTATCGCAGCATAATAACGGTTATGGAACAAGGCTGTAACCAACATCATATGAAATGGAAAAGACCTCAAAGCACTTCCATCAAAATCAGGAACAAGACAACGATGTTCCCTTTCGCTATTTTTATTCAACATTGGACTACTAGTTCATTAAACAAGAGAAGACTGTTTTAGCAGAGAGGGGTGCAGGAGTATGGCAGAAACTAGGGATGGAGGGGAGGGCTAATGCAAAGAAGGATGTAGGAAAGACCTGATGAAATCCAATTTTAAAAAGGAATAAGAGGGGCAGTAGGGTGCCTGTGACATATCAGGGTGAGGACAACAGGGGTTAAAGAGTTAAGCAGGGATGAACTTGTAACTGGGAGAGAGGAGGGAGAGGTGGGTAAATTACCCAAACTAAGAGTGAATGGAAAAGTCTTATCGAAACACACTACTTAGTAAGCTAATTTCAAAATACAA
This sequence comes from Rhynchomys soricoides, assembly GCA_019843965.1. Lineage (NCBI taxonomy): Eukaryota > Metazoa > Chordata > Mammalia > Rodentia > Muridae > Rhynchomys > Rhynchomys soricoides. The sequence continues at coordinate 7,268,408 of JADRCH010000042.1, forward strand.
CTTTAAAAAGATTTTTCAATGCAATTACCCTGCATGGGTATAAAGTATAGCTCCCAGACTACATGTATTATTAAAGGAAAATTAAGGCATGGAATATCTCTGTAGTGGCTGTTTCTGGTTGTCAACTTAACTATGTCTGGAGTAAATTACAATCCAGCATTAGAGGTCTCACCTGTGATCTAGATCTTGAGTTTTAGAAGAACAGAAGACAGAAGTTTCAGGTGTGGTGGTACGCACACCTCTGATCTGGGCCACACCTGCTGCTGGAGATCTACATAAGGACATTGGAAGGAGGAAGATTCAATCTTCTTCACCTGCAAGCCTTGAGGGACTGAGCGACTGCTAGATCCTCTGTTTTCATTCACAGCTACTGCTGACCATCGTTGGGGAATTTGATTACAGACTGTAAGTCATTAACTAAATTCCCTTACTATATAGAGACTACCTATAAGTTCTGTGACTCTAGAGAACTCTGACTAATACAATCTCCCTATAAGTTATTGGTCAGAGAGGCCTCAAAAGCCTTCAAAAGAGCACAGACTATTGGCATCATCCTTGGTTACCCACTATAGCCACATGGCAAGACTCAATCACTAAAGAAACCTACTTTAGCTTCAGGACATAGAGAAACCAATTTCAAACTAACCAGAACCTCTTCCCTGTTGACTGGCTTTCATAATACCAGAAGATACTGTGTAAGGTGCTAGGAGAGAAAGCACATCAGTGACCTAACCCAGTGCTGGAAACCACATACAGCAATACAAATGCACATACAGCATAAAGCATATACAGCAATACAAATGACCAGTAGCCATGTGTGTGTGTGTGTGTGTGTGCGCATGTACACATGCACACACAATGGAATTATTCATCCAAAAGAGAAGTAAAGTTGTATCATTCACTGGAAAATGCACATGACTGGAGATGATCATATTAAGCAATTCTCAGAAAGACAAATATCACAGGTTTACTTTCATTTGTGGTTCCCAGCTTTTATAGACAGACAAAATCATATGTGTACTTATGGCAAAAAGTAGAAGTGACTCTAGGAGAACAAAGGAGATTCAAGGGACAGGAGAGGGTGTGAGAGGAAACTCAGGCTATGGAGAAGAATATGCTGAAAGTACATTATACACTTGTACAAAATGTCCTTATGTGACCCAGGACCACAGAAACTGGGAATAAACAGTAGAACAATGTAAAGGAAGGTAATCTAACCATTTCTTAGTTTGATGAAGGGATTTGAGATGGAAAGGAGAGTTGGGAAAATCTTTTTAATTAAGGTAGTGTATAAGCTATTTTGAAGATCAAGCAGATGATAGAGGATCAAGGCACGTCTGGCTGGAAAGTGGCATGCACAAAAGACTAAGGTCATGAGACATAATGCTGTGTCTAAGAAGCCACGGGGAGTTCAGAATTGTCTGAAACTTCAAAGAGAAAATTGGGAAGTGGGGCGGGCTTGTCTATACTGGCAGGTGGCAGTCAGATCACAGGGTGCGCAGAAAACCATGATCAGTGAAGAGCTGGGGTTCGCTGGTAGAGTGCTGGCCATGCACATAGGTTGCACTGAGTTCTATCCTGGGAACTGGTGGCAGGGGTATTAAGGAATGTCTATCTCTTGAACTAGGGGCGGAAGGGGAGCATAATATTGAGTAAACGGGGACACTGGCCAAACCACTTTCTAGTTGATATCTAGAGAATTATCCCAGAAAAATCATCTCTTACCCTGGAAACTTCTGCTCCCAGGCCAATCTTCCCCTACTGATTAACAGTGGCTTTATTAGAGGAGCCAGTACACACTTCACCTGTGAGCCGTGCCTGATTGGTTAGAAGTTGAGCACATTACTCAATCAGGATGATCAGGTTTCAGGAATGTTTTTGAAAATGCCTGCAAAATAGTCTTTCATATAGTTCAGGGGTCTGGATTCCTTGACTTTCTTCGCTTATCAGAGCATACTACTAAAGTCCTTGAGAAAATAGAACAAGTAAGATATGCAGATGTGGAACCAGGGAGATGGATCAGTGGTCAAGCTGTGTGCTATATGCTATGCAAATGTGACAACTTGGGTTTGAGTCGGTACCCATATATGGCTGGACACAACAAAGCAAGTGCATAATCCCAACACTTCTGCTGCAAGTTAGGACATGAAGACACCTCCAAAAGCTTGTGGGCCAGTTAGCCTGGCATGCTCACCAAGGAACAAGATGTTCTGTGTTAAATAAAGTGGAAAATGAGGACTGAATACCCAAGGTTGTCCTCAGACCCCCACATGCATGCAGCCATGCACACACATGCACACACACAACATATACATAAAATAATTTTAAAAATATATGTAGATATATGTGTATGTGCATGCATGTACATGTGTAATTGTATGTGTGTGTCTAACATAAAAATGAATTTATTATGAAATTGGCTAATGTAATTATGGAAGCCAAGACATCCTATGGTATGCCATCTGCGGGCTAGAAAACAGGGAATGTCAGTAATGAAATTCAGAAAGAGTTCCAAACCATGAGAAGCCAGAGCTCTGAAGCCCAAGGGCAGGAAATGGATGTCTTACCTCCAGAACAGAGAGAACTCTTGTCTTTCAGAGCTCTTTAGTGATCAGACAATGCCCAATCCACACTGGGGGAGGGGTAGATCTTCTCTCTTAAGTCAGTTTCTTTAGGAAACACCTTCCCACACATACATAATATGATATTCTGTCATATCCTCTAATCCAGTCAAGATGACAACACATGGAATTGGTCCTCATTTTTCTGGGAGACAAACTTGGAGATGATGGGGTGATGTGTCTAAGATCATGCAAGAAGGCTTCCAGGCCCAGGCTATTCCCACACTCCCAGGTCAAGAGCACAGTGGCTTTCCAAAGCAGAAGCTACCTTCCATACCTCTGCTGCAGATTTTCTTCTGTTTTAAACATTGTTTCAGACCCACCCCACCTCACTTATTTTTGTCTGACATGATACAGCATTTATCTTGTGAGAAATAGTCTGTAATAAATATACTGCTTATGTGAAGAAGGTTGACAGGAATATAAATACAGGGCATGATATATAAAGCTTCATACATCCCAAAGGCCTCATTTATTAAAATCATGCCATGCTAAATTCACAGAGCATATTTGTCTCTATCTACGCTCTCACAAAATACACTTACACCATTGCTCTTTTCTAAACCCTCCCCGATTTTACTTTTAGCTGACTTCTCTCTATGTCAACCTCAAGGACAGGTGAGTGTCCAATAGGACTCAGCATTTACTTTCTGGATGGGTCTCAGACTTGGACTAGGGTGAAGATGTAAGACTCCTATAAGGGCTAAGTTGAAAGATAAGATGGAATTTATTTGTGTAGTGGTGTGTGTTTGTGTGTGTGTGTGTGTGTGTGTGTGTGTGTGTGATGTAGAGATCAACACTAGCTATCCTCTTCAGTACTTTTTACCTTATTTATGGGATACAGAGTCTCTCACTGGACCCAGAGTTCACTGACTGATGAGCCTGGTTGGTCAGTAAGATTCAGGGATCTACCTGCTTCTCTCTTTTTAGTGCTGGAATTAGATACTGCCACCATGCTCAGCTTTCACATAGGTGTTGGGGATCACAGGTCTTCACAGAACAACCAAGTCGTCTCCCCAGCCAGCAGTGTGGAGTTTCTCAAGAAATGATGTTTCCTGGATCAAGCTCATTACCAATTACCCATGTAATTAACTCTGAACCGGACCTCTAGTAAGCAATATTCATTTATCTAATCAGTATTTAGTGTCTAGTTAAGTTCTAACTATTGAGCAAATCTGATGAATTATCCACGGCTCCCTTTAAAGTACACACAGAATGAGGGATGAAGATGCACCAATAAATCATACTGATACACTGTAATAAGCGTTAGTGGTTGGGAAGGCAAATGCTTATAGCGGTGGAAAGTTTATACTGGGTCAGACACTCCACTACTTTATGCCATTGCCTTGTATTATTACATGAACCTCTATGCTAAATCAAGGAAAATGAAGCTCATAGTGTAAAAAGACTTGCTTAAACCAAACAATTAGAAAGCATAAACACTGAGATTTGAACCCAGGTCTATTCAATTCTAAAGATGGCACTTTATTTTCTAGCTCTGTCTTAGTCAGGGTTTCTATTCCTGCACAAACATCATGACCAAGATGCAAGTTGGGGAGGAAAGGGTTTATTGAGCTTACACTTCCATGCTGCTGTTCATCACCAAAGGAAGTCAGGACTGGAACTCAAGCAGGTCAAGGAGCAGGAGCTGATGCAAAGGCCATAGAGGAATGCTGCTTACTGGTTTGCTTCCCCTGGCTTGCTCAGCTGGCTTTCTTATAGAACCCAAGACTACCAGCCCACAGATGGTAACACTCACAAGGGGTCCTCCCCCCTTGATCATTAATTGAGAAAATGCCTTACAGCTGAATCACATGGAGGCATTTTCTCAACTGAAACTCCTTTCTCTGTGATAACTTCAGCTTGTGTCAAGTTGACACACAAAACTAGCCAGTACACAAGGTATGCAAGGCAGGAAACCACAATAGAATTTTTTAAATGCCCTAATGTATCCATTCATCAGTCTTTTCTTTGGCTTCCCAAAGGCTGGAGTTAAAGCACGGATAAAACCCACCATGCCGTCCAGCTCCCAAGTCCTCACTAGCTCCCCATCTTTCCATATGAAGAGAACAGCCAAAGAGTGCAGGAAAGAAGTCTAAAATCTCAGAATCCTCTCTGCCATCCAATATATCCTCTTTCTTGGTGGTACTGGGAGAATCTGGGAAATGACTCCTTTTTCATAATGAGAAGAGTATCTTGTAACATTGAAGAATTTTGAAATTATTCCTTCATATGGTCTTCTAGAAGAAAGGACTATGATAGGAAGCTATGAATCTAGCCTTAAAATAAGCTAAACTCCATCTCACTGTGGTAACAAGAAAGTGGCTATGAAATTAAGTAGGAAGAATGGTGTGAATCATAAGAAGATAGCAAAGCTGGGAAATGGGAACTTTACAACATAGTGGTATCTACAGAAGAGGATTGACAGCGGTACGAGATTGATGGCATCCTGCCATGTGAGTATATTAAAATCTCACAGATATAGAAAGCAAGCACATACACACAAGGGATATAGATACAAGCCATTATAGTAGGTGCTGTGGGAGGCATCTGAGATTAGGAATGGGGGTACGGGAGTGGAGAGAATAAATAAGATGAGAGTGGCTTTGCATAAACTAGCAAGGGTGGTTGTGCTGTGACCAGGGGGAAATCTCAGCTTTCTACATCTGAGCATGCACATTCAAGTGGAAAGAAGCTTTTCCCAAATGTCAGCAGTAGTTCTTTTGGTTCAGGGATCATCTAGTGGCCAGGAAAAGAAAATCAAGAAAGACTAAATTAAAAGATTTATTTTATGAAATAAATAAATGAAAAGAGTATAGGCTAGACCCAAGGAGCAGTGATTTGTCACCTTCCCCTTTATCAGAACAGCACACTCTGTCAGAACTGCCTCTCTTTCTGCCTGCTTTCCTGTCTATCCCCTGGGGTCCAGCACCTTTGCACACCCATGGCTTCCCCTGTGTAAGCCCACCCATGACAGTGCTGGAACCCTTGGCAATGGATCCACACATTCACACAAACGAGCAATTCTGCTTTCTTCCAACTAATTGACTTCATCCCTGTCACTCTCCTAACCTGGAGAGCTACAGATATAACCAGTCCGTCAGGAGTCAGCAACTTAACCTGGGCTTTGTTGCTGAAAAAAGGAAAGAGACGACTGAAAGGGAAACAAACCTGAGACCAGAAACTGAGATAAACACAGAGGAACCGGTTAGAAGATTAAGGATAATGATATATTTTTTTCTACTTTTTAGCATTACCAAGTTTTCCTAAGGTAACAGAAATGCAGGATGGAATGATTAGTGTTGAAAGGCATGGGCTCTGCAGTCAGACACAAATGTGTTTGGGTTCTTCTTCCATTGCTTCTGGGCTGTGTGACTTGTATTATACCCTGAGCCTCTCTGGGTTTAGTTTTCCTCAGCTAAAATGTCATCTGGGGCATGAACTGTCTCACGATACTTTGATCACTGAGACTAATGGAAGTAAAGGTTGAGTCAGGTCTCCTCATGGTAACCACCCAAGAAATGCTGTCGTGCATGATTGTTGTGCATAATTTTATAGTTGAAATTATTTTTACAAAACCACCTCCTAGCCACATGCCAGTCATTATTGAGCTGGCAGTACCAGACTCTGTAGCTATGCTTGTTTTCCACTCCATGCCTCCTCAGAATACATTATTTATCTGAGCTGGAAATGGCTGTTGGAAATTGCCACTGGCTATGTACCCCACAGCCTCAATGGAGGATCAATAAACAGAGAGGGCTCCCTCTTCCTCACAGCCCTCAGCTACTAGCTCTAATTGACCATTACTAGGCATGCTCAGAGGCTCTCTGGACTCATATGTTAATTGACTGCATACCCACTTAATGGGAAACTCCCCAATTCCCCAAGCCTGAGCAGGCTGTCTGCTCCCTCCTCACCCAGTGCATTCTGGGAAGCCTGTGTAAGAGAGAAGGTCAGCAGGTGGTGTATCTGATCAATTAATTAGGAGCATGTTGAGAGGTTTGACTCTGAGCCTAGTTAATCGCATAATTAAATCGTACTCATCCCCCACCCCAATTCCCCATCCATAGGGCTATCCCCAGCCCAGCGGCATCCATGTTTGTTGAGAGGGAACTTGGTCTTGCCAGAGTCTGTCCAAGGCAGAGATAGAGATAGTCCCTCCCCACTGGCTGCTCCATGGTTTTAAAATGATTTTTTTCCATTTGGGGGTTAGACATGGGGAGAGTCTGCACTCCACTTCTGAAGCTGAAAAATCTGGCTGTGAAAACAGAGTTTTAGAGGATCTGAGAAAAAGAGATGATGAACTTTCTTCAAAGGTTGTGAAGGAGGGACTGGAGGTGGGGCAGCATGAAGGGGAGGGGCCAAGGGGCTGTGGAAGGGCAGTGGGAGGAGGGAAACAGAAACAAAGTGTGTACAGGAGATGCTATAAGGAAACCATTGCTTTGCATGCCAACTTTAAAAAGTAGGTTGTATGAGGATTAGGGACAGAACAGAGCAGAGTGTAGCTTGTCGAGAAGAAAAGCCTCATGCTGCACTGACTCTGCAAGGCCTGCTAACCCATCCTCAGATGATGCTGGATCACTCTTGGCTGGACTTTTGCTCACCCAACCTTGAAGATGCTGGAACAAGCTTGGCTGTGCCTGCTCACCCATCCTCCAAAATACTGGAGCACGCTTGGCCGCACTTTTTTTCTCTGCTCCTGACCCACTCACGGGAACATGGTTTTTGTTGGTGGCATACATACATGTAAATAAAACAAGGTCTTCCCCTGGATGCCCTGAGATGAAATGACCATAGGGCCATTTTCTTCAGTGACAGCGAGTATCATGCCTAGCACAAATAAAGCAGGGCCCTCAGGTAGTGTCCTGCCCTCCACCCTTTACATTTTTCTCATCTTGAAGATAAACAACACCTAGAGGTAGAGCAACTATTTAGTGGTCATGAAGGAAAACCAAACTGAACCAAACTAAAACAACAGCAAAGTACTCTAAGGATGATGAAGCTGAAATGGCAGGAGCCTGAATTCCTAATGATGTTATAGAGAGCCATAGCAGCCTCAGCTGAGTCTCAGGGTTCCTTCTTATATGATGAAAAACACAGATCCAAGGACATGGGTGAAAACTGAGGGCACTGGTATAGTTGAGTATTACCCACTTACTGTGAATAATGGTGAAACCATTGGGATCCACTCTGACTCACAACTGAAAATATTAACTGATATACATGCTGACATCAGCTTGATGCAAAGGCTTTTCACAATACAATAGTATTGATCATGATGACATGTGATGAGACATGCTTTGAACAGTGTTTTAATTAGCTACCCTTTACAATCATCAGCTTATAATGAGATAAGTTTATTCCATCTCACAGTTTGGGAGGTTTCAAACCATGACTGATTGACATCAAGGCTTTAGCCCTGTGATGACACATTATGGAGATTGGTGACAAAGATTATGCTGGTTAATTTCATAGCAGCTAGAAACTGATAGAAAAAGAACAAGACTAAAGTCCCCCACAATCTCCTTCAAGGGCACAGCCCCAATTACCTAAAGCTTTCCACTGGGCCCCATCCCTTAAAGTTTTCACCAAGCTGAGTACCTTTATTTAGCACATAGGCCATTGGGAACTATTGTAAACTATAGCATATATGATTACTGGGAAGAGCATATGATATCAAGTATTTAAAACTCATATTGCAATGGCAGGCATGTGGCTAGCATACATAAACTGTGGCTTTTATTAGAGAGATAACTTAATCAGCAAGGTCCTTATCTTGCAAGCTTGAGAACCTGGATTTGATCTTAACCATAAATTAAAACAACAACAACAACAACAAAAGCAAAAACAAAGCAAAAAAAAACAACAAAAAAAAAAAAACAAAAAACACCCACAGTGTGGTGGTGTGTGCTTATAATCCTGGAACCGAGGATGGAGAGAAAGGGTTCCTGGGACTCAGTGGACAGCCAATCTAGACCATTTGTTGAGGCTCAGACTAGTGAGACCCCGTCTCAAAACAAACAAACAAATAAACAAAAATGATGGCCAGTTCCTGAGGATCAACCCCAGAACATGACACCTCTGGCCTCTACACATGTGCACCTCCACACAGAAACACATGCATACATGTGCACACAAAGGGAAATGAGATTAAGAAGTTTGAAAGAAAAAGAACAAGGCTGAAGTCCCTCACAATCCCCTTCAAGGGCACAGCCCCAATTACTTAAAGTCTTCCACTGGGCCCCACCCCTTAAAGGTTCCAACACCTCTCAATAGGGCCAAGCTGAATACTAAACCTTTATTTCAAAAGCATTTGAAAGAAAACCAGATTGGGGGTGGGGAGCACTAACAGGTTGAGGAAGTTCTTAAAGTAGCAGAGTGCCCTCCCTGGACTCAGAAACCCCCAATGCTTGCTCCATTGGGGAGGTGACCTGTGTGATCTGAAGCAAGCTGCAAGCTTGTTAGCCTCTTGGGACCTCCATTTCCTCTGCTGTAAGCTGATTGCTGATGTAGCATGTCCATGGAAGGGCTTCAAGTGTGTGCTTTGCACAGGGATGCCAGGAATCATAGAGGATAGAATACTGTGGCTCACAGAGATAGGCAGCATATGATGACAGCCCAGCAGTTCAGCAAAGGTAGGTTCCAGCAGGTCCCAAAAGCAAGAAGAGGTACTCAGCACATTCCTCACTTTGATGAAAGTCTCCAAGAGGCTATAAATTACCAAATCCTTGCTTCAGCTAAATCAAACCTACTGCAGATCCCATCAGCATTTAATAGTGATATTATAGCCCCCAGGAATAACAAGTGAAAGTAATTAAGTTTAATGATTCCAACCAAGCCAATATGCTTGATTGCTGTGTGTATGCCTAATTATCTTCCATTTTTTGTTGTTGTTGTGCATGATATAAATAAGGCCTATTTGGGGGAAAATATGCACTAATTTTAAGATGTATTAGGCAAAGTTGCCTGTGCAGCACCTTTCCAAGGGGCTTATCTGCTCACTGGAAACACTGAGTGAGCAGAAAGTCACTCTGCTTGTCACAATGGGCCGAGAAAAGAATGTTCTTTCTCTGAATCATCAGGGCAATTGGCCTTCCCAAGAACAGAAAACTCTCTTCCAGTAAAGGGGCAGAATATCTTTCCCCACACTCGACTTTAAATTTGAACTTATGACTTGCTTCACCTAATAGGAGATAGAGGAAACAGGGTACCAGCTTTAGGAACCTGGAAATAAGAAGCATTGGTTGGAGTCTTCACATGAGTAGGCAAGTTGGGATTCTCAACACAGACATGAAAAGTTGGCATGGTTCTAGGCACCTATAATCCCACTGCAGAGGAGGGAGGATTAAGGAGGTACGTAGGGCTTATGAACCAACCAGCTAGTCAGTCAGTGAGCTCCCGTTTTGGTAAAAGATCTTATCTAGAAAAAAGGAAAGAAAAGAAAGAAAGAAAGAAAGAAAGAAAGAAAGAAAGAAAGAAAGAAAG
>JADRCH010000042.1:7279487-7336905 GCA_019843965.1 Rhynchomys soricoides
AGAGAGAGAGAGAGAGAGAGAGAGAGAGAGAGAGAGAGAGAGAGAGAAGTGGAAAAATTCAGCCAGTGTTGACTGGAGACTCAAGCCCCTCACCTTTCTGCCCCCACAGGCTTCCCAAAGCTCTTTTGCCAGAGGACATTTCGGGGGAGCACTTCTCTCCAGTCTGATTAGTTTCCCCTTGCTAATTAATAAGGTTCAATGCAATTTAATTTCATTGGGAGGAACTGGTCCAGAAATCAAGGTCATTTAGTTTCTGAAAGACATTCAAAAGGTTGCCTTTTCAGAATGATCTTTCTGCCATCCACTCCTCTTGAGATGAAAAGTGCAGAGGTTCATACAATGGCTTCAAGGTTATCGGAGACTACCTTCCAAGTAAGAGGGAAATCCTTTCTGTGGGAGTTTAATTAGATCAGTACAACTAATTCTTCTTTTGCTACTTATTCTGTTTCCTTCCTTTCTGTAATTACTACCAGTGTAAGGCTTCTCACAAACACAAATGGAACTGAAGAGAGCCCTGCAATTATCCTTTATTTCTCCTTCATGCAAGAAAGAAAGGGGTGACCCACTGCAGTCGATCTATGTAAATTTGAGGACTATGGTCTTTATAGCTGTCCATGCATGAATAGCAATATTGCTATAACTGGGCAGAGGTGGGAGGGGATGTTCCAATGCAATCCCAACACCACAATACACATCTCCCCTGCTCTGTGTCTACAGGAGATGACTGAGCATTAGAGCAAAGGATGGCAATTCATGCACATGCTGTCAATCAATAAATATAAGTCAATCCAGTGCCTAGCAAAGACTCAGCAGGGTGCTAGGTGGATGGGATATTTGCCAAGGATATAAAGGATCTCAGGTAGGTTTTGGTGAAGCTCGTCATTAGCAGACAAAATAAATTAACAACACCCATATTAGGCTTCAAAATCAAAGGCATTGCATGTATAAAGATTGGGCAGATGTGATGAGAATGCTTCCCAGAAAGGAAAGGCTTGAGTAAGGTCCAGATCACTTATCCATTTATAAATAAGCATGGAGTGACTTGTACATGGAAACACTATCTGACTACTTTTGGCACCACGTTTCATTTTTCTACCATTTATTACTATTTCCCACAGAGGAGAGCTCCTGTTTCCCATTCACAGATGGGAAAACTAAGGTACTGAGACATTGCACAAACTGCTGAAGGACACATAACAATGGCAGCCTAGGAGTCAAATTCAGACTCCTAACCTCAGAATACAAGACAAACGGAAGAGAAGCAGGTCATGGTAACACATGCCAGTAATCCAAGTACTTAGAGGGGTTGAGGCAGGATGATCATGAGTCTGGGGCCATCCTGGGCTATATAGCATCCTGGGCTTCTTGTCTCAAAAAGAACGTGTGAAAAGTGGAACTTGTTGGTTAGGGAGAGAACATGTAGGCTGTTGTCAGGTCATAAATAAAGAAGAGATTGGAGCCCTTATGAAGTGCCCACAGGTGGGGCTCTGCAGCACGTGACTTTCTTGGGTTCCTTCACCATCAGTCTATTGGCACTTCTTCCTGGATTCATGTTTAGATAACTTATCTACCTCTTCCCCATTCCAAGAGAGGACGGCTATGTCTGGTTTGATTATTGCAGACTCTGTGGCACAAGGGCTCCTGACTGGCAGGAAGACAACCATCAACAAGAACTTGTGGAATGGCAGGCCAACTCTACTTCCCTGAGGGCCAAGGGGAGAAACTGGTAAAAGACAAGCACTCACTAGCGCCCATGGCTGTTCTGAGTCCCACTTGTCAGCACCCAGGACAGCTCCCACACCCTGGAATTGTGTTATTTTGTTTTTGTAAGTCATGGTCTCTGTAGCCCAGGCTGGTATGTATATAAAGCTAAGAATAACCTTAATCCTCCTGCCTCCACCTACCAAGCACTGAGATTACTGGCCTGAGCCAGCATTGGAGAAAGAGATGAGAGCATGGGGGAGTAGAGAAGCTGAAGGAGAGAGATATCCCTGAATTGGAAGGACACCCACCAGCTTAATGGAACAGCATTTTTAATCAGCTAAGCTTTTATTCCTCATTACTGGTGTGGACTCACATTGTAAAATACTGAGACAAAGAAAATACACCAGCTTGACCAGGAAAACTTAAATGCTTTGCTGGTTCATGGCCCTGATGGTCCTCTCTATGCCATTTTCCTGGCCTGGTCAGAATGGCATATGCCCTTAAGGACTCTGCAGACATCACTATCAACTCAAATTCTCATTTTGTGAATTCATGTTTTCCTAGGGAATATTTATTCAGTACTCTGTGTTCACGCAATTATTGAAATTATGCCTAATTATGCAGTAGTGGTAAATAATAATCTCTAAGCTATAACAACATGCACTATTTCTGTGATGGGGAAAGATTTTGTGCAATTTTCTGGGAAACATCCTCATGCAAGAGTGCCAATTAGGAAGGAGGAAACAAAGTGCTTCATGTATTTGGTTGTGTTGTAACTATTTCTACTCAGTGCTATCCAGGAAAAGTACCTGTTTATCCAGTCTTGGGACTCTGCTCATTGAATAATGGCTGCTATTATTGATATTACTAGTGGGTACTCTTAATGTGTGTCTTAGTCAGGGTTTCTATTCCTGCACAAACAATATGACCATGAAGCAAGTTGGGGAGGAAAGGGTTTATTCAGCTTACACTTCCATATCGCTGTTCATCACTAAAGGAAGTCAGGACTGGAACTCAAGCAGATCAGGAAGCAGGAGCTGATGCAGAGGCCACGGAGGGATGTTCCTTACTGACTTGCCTTTGATGAAATCATTGCAGGAGATGGATTTGAAACTGTTTAGGGGCTATATGGATGGCTCAGATGTTTGAAGCAGAGCTGCTCTTCCACAGGACCTAGTATCACTAGGAATGTCAGGGAAGCCTTCAGCTGGAGGCAATTCTGGCTGGAATGACAGGTATTGAATTTTAATTTTTTCAAATGCTGATTTTAATGATGGTTTTTAAGTACTTTAACCTCCCTTTTAGCCCACTACCCACCAGATGTAGTGGGAAGGAAAGGATAAGAGGGGAAGTGGACCTGCTTAGAAAGGTTTTTGGAAACGACTCCAGTCTTCTTACAAGTCAGAAGTAGCAAGTCAATCCATTCACAAACACTATATGGATACACCAACAATCCAGTTCAGGTCAGCAAACAGGAAACAGCAATGATGCCACTACCTCACAGAGACAAGCAGGGTGGGTTGGAATTAGCAAGAAGGACCAAGAGGAATTCATGGAGATTTCTGTGCTGTACCTCTTTCAGGGAAGCAGAGATCAGCAAATACTTGAGACTCACAAGCATTGCATAGATAGATCTATAAACAAGCCAAGCTCAGCCTCCATCACTGTCTGTGGAATCCTTTTTATACTATTTCCAGACATCATGTGTCCTTCATGGATCTTGCTTCACCACATTCACCTGTCTCAGTTGACATCACTTCCAAACAGATCAAATCCTTAGAAGATGTAAGAAACTGCTGTATATGACAAGAATTTTTTCCATACATTTCTCTCTATGGAATCCAGACAAATGCTGCTCAACTGTGCAATGTAAATAATACCAATACATGCATGTTGTTAGCAAAGAATCTTTCATCACTTGTATTTTCTCATGCTTGTTTTAACAGCATATCCAGTCTCCTGTGACTGCTTCGGGAAAGATTCCTTCAGGAGTCTGCCTTAGTCTTTCACCCCACTCCCAGTACCAACTTCTGTACTAGTCATGGTTCTCTCGAGTCACAGAACTTATGGGTAGTCTCTATATAGTTAGGGAATTTGTTAATGACTTTCAGTCTGTAGTCCAGCTCCCCCCCAACAATGATCATCAGCAGCTGTGAATGAAAGTCCAAGGATCTTGCAGTTGCTCAGTCCCACAAGGCACACAGGCGAAGAAGAGCAAATCTTACTGGAGACCTTATGTAGGTCTCCAGTAGAAGGTGTGTCCCAGATTAAAGGTATGTATCACCACACCTAGGTCTGGGACTTGCTTTGTCCCAGGCTGACATTGAACTCAGAGATCTCCTTGCTTCATTCTCCTGGGATTAAGGGCATTATACTACTTTGCCCGGGCCTAAGCTTTTCATGGCCTCTATGCCTCAAGATCTCCATGCCAAGATCCAGATCAGAAACTTGTGTCTTCAAGACTCAAGATCTGGATCACAGGTGAGTCTTCTAATTCTGGATTATAGTTCACTCCAGATATAATCAAGTTGACAATCAGAAACAGCCACTACAATGTGGCTCCTACCATGTGCCATATCCACTGTAAATCCAGGTTGAAACTCTGTGCTAGCTTGAGTGCCTTCAGAGATCAAAGAAGCATGTTGAATACCAGGAGTAGGCTGTGTTGGGAAGACAGCCAAGAGGAGAGGGGTCTGTGGTAAACTGTAGTTTGTATGCTCTATCTGTAAGACCCATCTACCACTTAGCTCAATGATAAGGTTGCCATGTAGAGAGGCAAGGATGGGGTTTCTAAGTCTTTTGTTTTTCCAGAAGTCTGAAATAGGGATTTTAATGTAAACTTTATAGATTTTTAAAAACTAAAATCTAACCTGTGTCCTCCAACAACAATGAGCAACCATCAGTCCTACTGCATTGCAGCATCAAATGCCTCGGGGAAGACTTGTCTTGTAATGGGAACTTGTTGATTTGGTTGAGTGTGACATATAAGGAAGGGAAGGGACATTGCATAAGGCTGACATAACTCCTTTAAGGGGTAGTTTTCCTTAGTATCCCATGGAAGTGATTTCGGAGAGTGTGGACTATTACAAAATGTCTGACTGGAGAAGAGATGTGGAAGGTGACTGTTAGAGGTGCTGGCAACTCAGAGAAGGGGAGCCAGAAACAGGCAAGCCAGAGTCGCAAGGAAACCCACATTCTCTATCAGCCCTGAATTTAAGGGAAGGGGAATGTATCAGTGTCTCTTGTGTTGCTATGACAAAATGCTGGAAACAGCTTATAAAAGGGTTTATTTGGGCTCATAGTTCCTGGGGGATTGAGTCCATTACAGTGAAGAAATCATGGTGGCAGAAGCTTGAGGCCAAATTCTCACATGGCATCAGCAATTAAGAAGTGAGAGAACAGAAAATACAATCAGGCTATAAAGCATCAGAGCCCTTCCCTAGAGGTGTACTCCTAAAGGGTCCTTAGCCTTCTCAAACACCATCATTATCTGGGGACCAAGTATTCAAACACATGAGCCTATGTGGGACTTTTCGTATTTAAACCATCAATGGGATGGTCTGTCCTTGGGACTAGCAAAGACAGGGATCCAAAGAAAAAGGATGTTGGGTTACCAAAGTGAGAGATCCTGCATCAGCTGGACCAGAAAGAACATGACCTTTCACTTTTGTATAACACAGTATTGAAGGTTCATACTCTTTTCTCCTTAGAGTAAATGTCCTAATTCTGGGAAATCAAATTGGCAATTTCTGTCCTGTCATACCCCCAACTCCCCTCTGTCATGTTCACTGCACATAGTAGCATCTGTTTATGGTAGAGCCACCTCTGTCACAACCATAGGAGTGGGGATTTTGTCTGTCTCACTCACTGCTCTAGCTCATTCATAGCATCACAGTTCTTGACACACAGAAGAGCCTCAGTAAATAATCTTGTATGGGAACAAGTGAGTAAATTGCTCTTTGACCTTAGGTATGAGTTATTTCACAGCAGTGTCTTATCTATGAACTGAAGTCCCAGAAATAACTGCTAGTCTTTCTGGTTTGTTTGTTTGTTTGTTTGTTTTCTGAACTAATGTGTACTGACAGTGTGAACCATGTACACAAATGAGAACTTAACCCCCCATGGGTTGAATCACATCTGCAGCAAATGCATACAGACCTTCCTCTTGTCATTCTCTAAACAACACAGATATCCATTTACACTGAACTTGGTAGTAAAGCAGTGTAGAGACAATTCAGATGCTCACAAGGACAGGCACAATAATGTCTGCCATGAGACCTGGAACACAACTGTGAAAATCAAGAGAAAATCTGTACCTTCACTGTACTCTACAACAGCCATGTAAGTTAATAGTAGTTTTTTTAAAGATTTATTTTATGTATGTGAGTACACTGTGGCTGTCCTCAGACACACCAGAAGAGGGCATCAGTTCCTATTACAGATAGTTGTGAGCCACCATGGCTGCTAGGACTTGAACTCAGGACCTCTGGAAGAGCAGTCAGTGCTCTTAACTGCTGAGCCATCTCTCCAGCCCCAGTTAATTTTTATCCCAATGTTTTAATTGAACTTTTTGATAGATTTATTTATTTAGAGAAAGGCATGTGGAGGTCAGATGACAATTTGCAGGAATTAGTTTCTTCTTCTAATATGTTGGTCCTGCGGATAAAACTCGGATCATCAGGTGTGAGAGCAAGTGCCTCAGCCCAGAGTCATCTTGCTGTCCATATCCCATCTTTTTGCCTGGGAATGACCATACAGAGGTCATATGACTTGTTCAGGGCCCCACAGTAAGGAAGCAAGACATGAGGAACCCGCCTAGACTTGTCTAGGTCAGTATTACTTTCCACATAGGAATTTGGAAGAACAAAACCTTTGTTCTAATTTATATTTTGGATCTGAAATGTGCCCCCAAAGGCCCATGTGTCAAAGGTTTTGTCTCAAGTTTTGTGGTCCTTCTAAGAGGTGGGGCCCGATGGGAGACCCATTGGGTCACTGGGAGTGTACCACTGAAGGGGATAGTAGGAAGCTTGTGCCTTCCTCTTCTTCCTTTCTTCTCTTTTCAGCTATGCACTGAGCATTTCTATGCCACACACTCCCCATTGTTGTGTGAGGTCTCAACACAGGTCCCCAAAGCAACAAGACTGTAGCCTGAAATCTCCAACACTAGAGCAAGTAACACCTTTTCTTTTGGGAAAGTTGATGATTTGAGGTATTTGTCATAGTAATGGAAGACTGATTACCATATCTTCTGTTAGTGGAGACTCCAGCTATGTTCATAAAGCAGTTGCATTTGTTCCGAGTCTTATTAGATGCATTTAAACCTAGAAGGCAGAGGACACAGTCTTCCACATGGAAGAAATAAGTGAGAGAAAAGCCCCAGATAACAGATCAGTTCAAGAATCACTCAAGTCAAAGGAGAGTCCTGAGGAAGGACAGACCCATACAGCTAGAGCTTGGGGTTACTATATCTTCTCAGTGTTTGTTTATTGTGTGTCTGCCATGTGTGGGGCACTGTGCCAGGCCCCAGGGAGCAGCACATTCTCACTTCCTTTCCTTATGCCATCTACAGATCTTCAGTGCTGACTGCCCAGCATCACCACAAAGGCCAAAGAAAGTAGTCAAGAAAATACTTTGAAAGTATGTGTGTGTGTGTGTGTGTGTGTGTGTCCATGAGCATACTTGTTTCACTCACCTCCAAGGCGAAGAATACAAGCTAAGAGTTTAAAGTGGTTCCTCAAATGAACTGCAGGGCTACCCTTACTAGAAGATTGGTAAATTCCAGGAAACAAAAGTGCAGCAGTATGGACTTACCAAGATGAGGTCCTGTGATCTTAAGAACTCTCACTTTACAAAGTCACACTATAATCCTATGGTTTTAGGACACCGAGATAATTAGACTTGCAAAGTCCAAACTGTAGGAATATGGGGGAGATGGGAGATCGTTTTTAATACAAAGGTGTGTGTGTGCGTGCGTGTGTGTGTGTGTGTGTTTCTGTAGTCTGTGTGTGTACATGAGTGGAACCAGGTATGCTCACACTCAAAGGCCAGAGGTCAACATCAGGTATCCTCGATCACTCTCCATGGTATCTTTTGAGGCAGGATCTCTCACTGAACCATGGAGCCTGCTCATTCTAATTCTAACCAGGACTCCTGGAATCCACCTGTCTCCATTTGTTCAGCACCAGGGTCACAGATGTGTGCCACCACAGTTTGTAGTTAACATGGGTGTAGATTATCCAAACTCAGGTTCTCAAGCTTGTACAGCCAGCACTTTTCCCATTGAGCCATTGCCCCAGACAGATGGCCTTTTTTTTTTTTAAACAAGTAGGTATGTTGCACTGTTTGTTACTGCAAGCTATAAAACTGACAAGAATGAAACCTGGCTCCAGTGGGAAAATCCTAAACAGCCCTGTGATTAGACTCAAATCAGTGAGTTCTAAGCACTGTGGCCTTGAGCTCCCAGCTGCACCTTGCATCTCCATGAAAGCTTTTAAATCTGTTGATGCCCGTACATAGCTACAATGATTCTGGCTTAATTTGTAGTGGTGTACCTTGGATATGGTTTTGCTGCTTTATTTGTCTTTTGTTTTGCAGTGCTGCAAAGATGCAGCTTAGGGCTTTATGCATGTTAAGCAAACTCTACCACTGAGTTGTATCCCAAGCCCCATGTGTGCTGTTGCTGCTTTTAAAAACGATTCTCAACATTAACTGTAATTACAATCACCTGGAGAGTTTTTGGGGCGGATTGTTGTTGTTGTTGTTGTTGCTGCTGCTGCTGTTTTAATTCCAAGTCGGTTTGGGAAGATGGCATAGTCCATAAGGTTCCTACCATGAATGCATGAGGACCTGATTTAGGATTTACAGGAACCATGTGAAAAGCTAGTCTTAGAAGCGGTTTACCTGTAACTCTAGTTTTGGGGAGGAGGGATAGTGGAGACAAATGGATTTCTGAAGCTCATGAGCCAACCAGTCAGCCTAGACAAATCCATGAGCATCAGGCTCAGAGAGAGATCCCGCCTCAAAATATATAAAGGTGGAGAGAGATTAAGGAAAGACACCTGATGTCAAAGTCCAACCTCCTCATTCTTGCACAATCACACATATATACAAAGATTTAAGGTGCAGGGTACATCCCACACCAGGTTCATGATAATTCGTGGAGGTGAACACAATGCAGCAGTCAGCAGTGATCACAGGAAAGAACGAAAGCACTCCCCAGCAGCCACACAACTACTCCACAAGGCAGCCTTGGATCCCTTTACAATGTGTGTGTCCTCATTTGATAGCTATATAATAGGTGTATTAGCAAAGCAAGCTGTGACCATTAGATTCACTGATAGCATCCTGTGCAAACCCGATTGAGTCAAAGCTAACTGGTTCACATTGTCAATCAGTTGGGTTAGAGCCACATTAAGAGTTAATGCTTAATGAGGACTTGGTTTGTGCCAGGCATGGTTCTAAGCAGAGGACATAGACTTGATTTAATGGATGTTCAGAACAACCCAAAGTGTTGTCAACTTTACAGATGAGTGAATAGGCTCACCCATAGGTTGATGAGCGGACAAATGAGTAGAGAGGCTCAGTAATGGGCCTAGGATGGAGTGAGCCAGTATTTGGGATGCAGCAACCTGACTGCCAGGCCTGCACATTTAACATCTACATAGTAGAAAGCCTGTCTGGAAGTTCAGAGCATGTTCATCTCATCTCATTTTATGGCCATCCTGAAGTCAGGGCTAAAAGGTCCTGTCCTTTGCATTTCTACTGGAGATCATGGTTGGTGACCTCAGAGCTGGTTGCCTTTCTGATTAGTTCCATGGGGTCCTTTGCCTCCTCTGACTCACAAGATTTAATGAAGGTTGAAATACACTCAAGGCAAAGAGTAGGACAGGGGCAGGTACCTGATACTCCATGCCTCAGTGTCTTTGTTTAGGAGGAATTTGATCTCCCCACATCTCTGGTTATCTGCAATTTCACTTTCCACACTTTGATCAAGTTCATTATCCCTCTGAGAAACACCCCAGATTGATTCCTTTCCTCTCCCAAATAAAATCTCTAGCTAAGACTGAACTTTACAGAGGAGCTGCACTTGGTTAGCAAAGTCATTTTGAAGAACAATTCGGCTTGCGGAAGGACAGGTCCCAGAGTTTTGCCAGTTTAGGACACCCGTGGAAAACTGAGCATCTCTCTGTATTAACACTGGAGGAACTTGAAAACAGGTGTTAGAAAGAAGACCAAGGATGTGTGGAGAGTCTCAGAGGCAGAGGATCCTAGTAGAACTGCTGGATAGAAACCTCCAGGATAACATTGGCCAATGAGATGTTCTCTCCACAGCCTGCAAGTCTAACAAAAGCATCTCAGAACAAGACTATCAAGCAGTTTATCTTAAACCATTGGCTGTGCTATAATTGAACTCCTTGTATCACTGTATTCAACCAAAAATTACCTGGCTTTTGTGAGGCTCCCTCAGTTGACAAGCATTTTGGAGAAGCAAGGGAAATCAGCTTTGTTCCAGTTTTGGACAGATGCAAGAGGCAAGAAGAGCACAGGCCAGAAAACAGAAGATAAACGCTTCTCACACTAATGGAAATTCTAGCTGGAGATACAAACATAAGCCATAGGACTTAGGAAGGTCTAATCCAATAGCATGAGCTGCAGCTGGAGATATGAACCGAGCTATTTAATTCTTCAAAGACGAGGCAACTCCAGCCATTATCTAATTACACAAAGTCTCTTTTAATGATGGTTTCTCAAAGGCACTACCCTCCCTTATGTGGATGGCTAGCATCACACAGAGTCTCTTACAAAGCACATTTTAAGTCTTGATTCTGCCGGAAAGAGTCTGAGATCTCCAAACACTTCTGACACCCCTTTTAGTCTCTTACTCTTCTTCTATGTTGTCTCTGTTGTGATTTAACACAGTCTCCTATATCTATGTCTATTTTAATATCTGCTGCTGGTTCAGCTTCAGGTCTCAACATTAGCTGTCACTTCTTCTCATTTATTATTAAGGATGCTTTAAACCACCAGTTTAAATTCAACTCACAATGGCTTTAATAATGGGGTATTTACTGTGTATTACACACCATGTGCTTCACCTCTGATCTTGAGTTCTTTGTGCCATTTGGCCAACAGCCAAATAGGGAAGAACAAGGTTGATGTATGTGGGTCACTTCTGAGTATTAAAACCTCAATGGGGGAATCATGGGGGGGGGGGCATCCAGGTCCTGTGGTGATAGAAATCTGTCAGGTTTAGAGAACATGGCCAGTGGAGACAAGGCAACAGAGGCTCTAACTTGTTGGGATGAGAGAGAAAATCAATGCAGACTGGGTTGGGATGAGGCAAATACAGCATGAGAGTACAGAATGAAGGTGATGAGGATGGACTCACAAGAAACTAACAGAGGGTCAGCCTGGCCTACAGAGTGAGTTCCAGGACAGCCAGGGCTATACAGAGAAACCCTGTCTCAAAAAAACAAAAAAAAAAAGAAGAAGAAGAAGCTAACAGAGAACAGCTATGTCCACTCACCAACCCGCCATGACCTCAAAGAGGATCTGTAATACACTGGACATAATAGCATTTCCCTCAAGGAACACATGGGCATTGTTGTGTTTGCAAAATGGGGTCAGAGGCTGGAAAAACAGCAAAGTAAAGTTTTTTTACTTAGAAGCTTAAGGATATAAGTTCATCCCCGTAATCTATTGTAAAAAAAAATAAACTAAAATAAAAGCCACAAATGGTGGTGTGCACTTGTGACCCTAGCTCTGGAGAAGTGAAGTAAAGCAGATCCTTGGGGTTTGCTGGCCAGTCTAGCCTGCTTGGCTAGTTCCAGGCCTGTGAGTGACACTGTCTCCAAAATAAAACAATGTGGATGGCAACTGAGAAATGACACCCAAGGTTGTCCTCTGGCTTCCGCATACACACACTAGCACACACACATGTACTAACACACATACACACACACACACACACACACACACACAAGCACAAATACCGGAGGTCAAGAAGGGACTTATTTCCTGACTCAGCACTGTTGGGATTTCATCAGAATTTGGTATGATCAAAGTGTGTACCAGTAATTCCCTACATCTGCATCTTGTTCATGCCAAGCTACAGAGCCTGAACTTGTACCCATTTATAAAAAAGCCAGCACTAGACTCAAGGTGCAGTTTCCTAGAGGAAAGATACATTTAGGAGTAGCCAAACTTGATACTGCTTTCTAATCATTCTCTCCTTCCCTCCTCTCCCTTCTCCCTCCCTCCCTCCCCCTCATCTCTCTCTCCTCTCCCTCTGTCACTTTCTCCCTCTCTTTCTCCCTCCCTCCATCACTTTCCCTTTTCTCCATTCTACCGTCCCCCTTTCTCCCCTCCACTTCCCTCCCTCTGGTCCTTTGTGCTTCCCAGGCACATCTGCTTCATCAAATCAAAGCGAAGTTAACAGCATGACAAGAGGCAGGAGTCAGGAAGGTCAGGGCTGAGATGGACATGTACTTTGCTTTCTAAACTAGCTCTTCAGGCTTCCATCATCAACACGTTAGGTTTGTCTTCACACTGACCCTTCAGGATTCGTAAATCAGAGCTATAATAACTCCAAGCATTAGAACTTTGAATAAAAATTCATATTCTGAACAAGAGGAGTAAAGCATAGCCTTGTCTCTCTAGGCTAGAGGATGCATCCCCTAGAAACTCCCAGATTGGTAAAGGATGCACCGCCCCACAACAGTGGTTCTCAACCTGTGGGTCTCGACTCCTCAGGGAAGGAAGGTCCCTTTCATAGTGATTGCCTAAGACCACCAGAAAACACAGAGATTTGCACTATGATTCACAACAACAGCAAAATTACCACAACATGAGTAACATGAGTAATTAGGAAGGTTGAGAACCACTGCTCTAGAAACTTCTCAGATGGTGAAAAACACATCCCCTAGAAGTTCTGAGAAATGTTTCCTCATGCCATTCACCAGAACTGCATCCTATTCTCTCACTTGCAAGAGGAGGCAAACATTTTGTTCCAAACATGACTTATCCTTGGGATAGGAGGATGCTCCATCCTTCCATTCCTTAAAGAAACCAAGCTATATTATCAAGAAAGAAGTGAGGAGAGAGCTGGTGGGAGGAATCTCTGGGTAAAGTGTGTAGACTGCAAGTGTGAGGTTCTGAGTTTGCATCCCTAGCACCAACTCACAAGTGGGACACAGTGGTGCATCCCAGTGGTGAGAAGTCAGAGGAAGACAGAGGCAAAAGGATAGCTGACACTCACTGGTCAGCCACCCTAACAAGTTAATAAGCTTCAGTCCAATGAGAGACCTAGAATCAAAAAAAAACATATAAAAAGTGGAGGGCATCGGAGAAAGACATTGATGTCTTCCTCTGATCTCTGTGCATATGTTCACATTGTGCGTGTAACACATAACAGTTTTGAATCTTCCTAACTGTTAAAGCAATCAATATGTCTACTGTTCCCTGTAAGTGTAGATTGTGTTAGCTATCATTTTCCATGGCTGTCCAAGACTTTCTGACACTGTGATGATTATTACACTTCATGTTCATTCTTTGTTTCAAGAGACTTTTATGAAGTTCGTTGAAGTATCCAGCAAAGGTTGTGTCTGTGGAGATTTTGTTTTTAAATCCACCCATGACAGCAGACTAGACTGAGTTGTTTTGCACATCTCTCATAATTTGGAAATCTGTGGCTACTTCCTTTTAATATAAATATTACCCTTTCCTGTATATATACAGGAAAAAAAAATGATGTCCTAGCTGTTGGCATCTTGAACCCCCAGTGTTGTTTGCTGTGATAGAATTGGAGCCATGGTCTGAATAGGTGTCTATTTGAGCTTGGATTGAGCATTTTCTTTTCCATGCACAACAATGAAGAATTATTTCTTCTGATATGCATAACACCATGGCAGCACAGCAACGCAACTTGTGGAGACTGTATTCCATGTGTGGGGTGGAGTTATAGCTAATCTTCTTTGCCGCTGAGCTTTCATTCTATTCTGAGCAGTCCTGCCCTCATTCTCTACAACAGTATGAAACATTCAAAGAAAAAAATGCTCTGTATAAAGAGTCCTTTCCTATTGCAATGCTAATGATGGAGCGGCTGTGGTCACAGCTAACAGGTCACTTGTTGACATTTTCTCTGCCCACCAAAGGTGCATGGAAGCAGCCTGCTTTTTCTGGGAACTTTGGAATTCCAAACCCTTTCACATAGTGTAGTTGTATTAAACAGCTTTCTGTTATATAACAAAATACTGGAGATTGTCCCCTTATAAAGTAAAAAGTTTTACTTTGGCTCACAGTTTTAGAACACCCAGTCCATAGAGAGTTAGCTCCACTGACTTGAATCTGTGGTGAGATAGCACATCATGATGGGAACACACAGCAAAGCAAAACCACAGGTATGCAGGCCAGTTTCACAGATCCCCCCCCCCAACACACAAAGCATCCAATACATCACCAAAGCATCTTCCCAACAAGGGGGTCTTTGGAACCAAATCACAGTGATTAGTGATGGAAATTTGTCTGTAGGGAATATCGAACACTGACTTAGTATTGATAGGCAAGCGGGAATCTTTTGTGAATAGTGTGACATTTCCATTTATAATACACCTTTAACGAAATAGATGTGTCAAAAAGACTTTGTACGTCTTTTCTATTAAATGGGTTTCCAAATCAGTGATTTTATTTCATAAAAATACTTGCTAGAATTATGTAGGTAACTTTTTAAACAATGCAGGAGCATAAACTTTAACAAGTGAAATTCCCTCTATCTTGCCAAAAACTCAGCTCCACTTATTTTCTTCCCCAAATCTCTGCATTTGTCCAGGCTTTTCTCCTGTACATTTTCTCAAATAGATATACTCTTAGATGATATATAAACTATGACATACATACACACACACACACACTTGCAGACTGTTTGCACTAGGGTTCACTTTGCTTTTATCATTAAAAGTTTTTCTTATATGTATTTATTTATTCATTCATTTGTGCACCCGTGTGTGTACTTGCACATGAATGTGTGCCATAGCATGCATGTGGAGGCTAGAGAACAACTTGCAGAAGATATCTTCCCTTTACTGTGCATGCTCCAGGGATCAACCTCAATCCCTAGGCCTAGTGGCAAGGACTCTGATCCATTGAGCTATCTCCCAGACCCAATTCTAGGACGGACATTTTATTGTTTTCAAATTATACTGTGAAATAAAGATTCATCTTACAATCAAAGACATGGTGCTATGGCCACTGCTTTTCTTTTGGCACATAAAATAACAGTGAATTATGCAGCGAGCAGCATTTTACAATAACAGAATACAGGAAAGCCAGAGCACCCACAGTCATGGATGGAGGACTGTGTGGCTTGCTAGGGCAGCTTTTTCATGGAGGGTTTCTCATTCATTCCCACACCTTTGCAATTGGTCTCTGCATGACTGCACCTGCCTTTAGGTAGCTATGTTCCTTGAAGATGGATTTCTACACTATTGCTAAGTTTTCCTGGAAAAAACAATACTGTACCAGCCATCATTATTCCTAACCTTGGGTTCCATACGTATGTATTTGTGGAGCAACTATTCCTACTTGTAAATTCTCAAGGCTGCCCTCATGGTGGGGGGGAAAATAAATGAGCACCTAGATGCATATTCAAATTCTGCCTCCAGGGCCTCCATGCTGAGTGCCTCCAGGTAGTTTAGATTCTCCTCTACAATGGAGGCCACATATCTATTCTGTAAAGAGATATAGCTTCAGTCTTGAACATGTTCAAATTGAATATGCTCAGTTTGAACATATGTGTGCCTACAGAGGCACAAAATCATCACTTAGTGTCTTCCTTGATCACTTTCTGCCTTGTTTATTGGACCCAAAGCTTGCCAATTCTGGCTTGTCTAGTTACTCAGCTTGCTTTGGGGACTCTCTGTTTCTGTCTTCTGAGTGCTGGAGTTATAGGTAACCATCGTGCCTGCCCAGCTTTTACTTAGGTTCTGAAGATCTGAAGTCTAGCTCACACCGTATCCAGTATCCAGTAAGTGCTTTATTGGCTGAGCCATTTCCTCAGCTCCAATGTTTTGTCCCAATAAAAATTCAAGCACAAGAGCAGGTCATAGACTAGCTGTGTTTCACAGGCTACAGTTTGCCGACCCAAGTGAACAGTCCACAGACTTGTGTAGGGATGGCTTGCGCAGCTTTTCACAGTAGCCCAGACTTCTCCTTACCTAGGGACCTGACTAGTGTAAAGTTCATAGCCCTTCCAAGCTTCTTACCTACAACTGAGAAACACAGTAAAAGATCATAGAAAGGTTTAGAAGTATGACTGAATAAAAGTGAACTCATGAGTTCTATTTATTTCTGAGATTAAGGAAAATAAATCTTTGTCACTGAATATCAAAGGAAAATGGGAGGCTATCAAGAAAGCACTTGCAAGTATGGTTGGTTCTCTAGACTTTCAGATCTGCAGCCACCCATGCGGGGAGCAGAGGAAACCCTGAGTGGGTACGTGATGTTGACAGGAGCTGGCCATGACAGAGACCCAATGCTCACATCCATGGAACATGGCAAAGCCTGCCCTAGGCTAGCCTCAGGAAAATGGGAGAGCCTTCTCTCCTGGTCTCAATGCAACTGTTGACGGTGTATGGAGAAAATGTCCACTGTGTCTTTTTTTTCTGATCCCTCACAATGTTTAGGGCCCAAAGACAGCTCCCTGAGAGACTGCTCCTACCAGGGTTAGTCAAACTGGCCTTCTTACCCCCTGTCTTTCACAACTGAGATTTTATGGGTTGAGGAGCAGAGTACAGACATTTCAATTCTTAACACATGTACCCAGACTCTGAAGAGTCATATATTGTGTTCATGTATCCAGACTCTGAAGAGCTATACATACGTCCATGTATCCAAATGAAGAAGCATGTGCTGTCTCTCTTTGAACTTATTCCAGTGATGCTCCAGCCTCAAACTTGGCAAGTTGTTCTTAAGTCTTCACACAACAACCAAACAAACACCCATAATCCACATTCCACTGAATCCCAATTTCAAGCCACATACAGTATGGACTCAAAATTCCTGTCATTCACAGCGTATTATCACAACTGTTAGGAAAATGGACTGCCATGACTGGAGACTTTGCACTTCTGACAGGGCAGGACCAAGTAGTGGCTTTTTAAGGAAACGGCTCTACTAGAAACAGGAGACCAGAAATAACTGATAATATTCCAGACACAAAGGTACAACTGAGACCATAAATTGGCATGCAGCATGCTTTGTATTGTAGGACATAAAATTAGCCCCTCCACAGAATGTTATGGTGACTCCCGAGACAGTCACAGCCTCTCTTGATTCAGTATCCTGGTATTTTTTCATTATATTTTTCTGGTTGTACCTAAAACAGAGACAGATAGATAGATAGATAGATGATAGATAAACAACCAGCAGATTATTTACCTCTTTAAAATAATTAATTATACTTTTAAAATGGGATGAGAATGGAGTTTCCCACACACACCTTTTAAAAATGTTTCTAGAGCTACTGAAAAACTTGAATTTACAAAAGAGTTGATAAAATGATTCCTCTGGATTGCACAAGCAGGGAGGCGGGGATCGCTGACAGGCATGATGGATGGCTAGTCAGGCTTGGCTTCTTTTCTACTTCAGAGGCTGGACTCTGGGTTTCTGCCTCTCCGTTTTCTGTAGGCAGACCTGTAGTTTGTTGGTCAGCCACTTCAGCCTGCTGCCTTTTGCTCCTCTCTTCCCTTTTGTTTGCACATTTTTGTCTGATGATTTATTCTTTCCTGTGATCCTTTTCTGCTTCCTATCTACCTTGGCAGGGGCAAACTTGAGCAAGAGCAGAGCAGCACTTGGGCCCTGTCTTAGTCAGGGTTTCTATTCCTGCACAAACATTATGACCAAGATGCAACTTGGGGAGGAAAGGGTTTATTGAGCTTATACTTTCTGCTGCTGTTCATCATGAAAGGAAGTCAGGACTGGAATTCAAGTAGGTCAGGAAGCAGGAGCTGATGAGAGGCCATAGAGGGATGTTCCTTTCTGGTTTGCCTGCTTTTCCTGGCTTGCTCAGCTAGCTTTCTTATAGAGCCCAAGACTATCAGCCCACAGATGGTACCACACACACAAGGGACCCTCCCCCCTTGATCACTAATTGAGAAAATGCCTTACAGCTGGATCTCATGGAGGCATTTTCTCAACTGAAACTCCTTTCGATGTGATAACTGCAGCTTGTGTTAAGTAGACACAAAACCAGCCAGTACAGGTCCCTCTTTCAATGCTCCATCCCCATGGACCTTCCTCTTGGGCATTGTGGTGGCATAGGGTGGGAGGCCTGAGATGCCAAACTTGTCACTTAACTGTACTGCCTAGCCACCAGCTCCTGCTGCAGGGGTGGGGGTGGGGTGATAGCAAAACTGACCTTCTTGACTCAGCTGTATATCATAACGTTGACTCCTTGTTTAACTGTGTATAATGTTGTGGGGAGCCCACCAGAGATGACCACTCAGACACAGTTTACAGCCAATTGAATATCTTCATTCCAGCTGGCTGTGACTATACTCAGGCATTCCAAACCAGAACATAGCCCCAAAGTCGAGAGGACCAATGTCCTGTCTTGCTTGGCAGCTGGGGTAGACTTTGTACAAGCAAGCAACTTTACAGAAACTAGGAAAGGCAGTTAGCTGGAGGGGCTTCTGCACAAGGAGCTAAGTTAGATCTTGGGTTCCTAGAATACAGCTGGGTAATTTTTCATGGGATTCTCCATTAAGGAGATGAAATTCTAGTTAAACCTGAAATGGCCTCAGCAACAATATAAGATGGAGGGACCTCTGCACTGTCTTGCCCTGCCACAGGAACAAACACATTGAGCTTCCAGGATGCTGTGACTGCTCCATTCAAGAACTCAAGCCACCTGATCCCAACTGTTCTGTGCCCGTATGCCTGCTGTCACTACATTCCTTCACTGCCCCAGTTAGATCAATCTCTGGAGCTATGAAAGGACACAGCAGTCTAGCAACCCATCCTTATCAAAAACATTCAAGAAAAAAATGCACATATGCTGCCCGTGCCAAGACTTCCTGTCATCCTTCCCTAGACATCATAAAGCCACCCCTCACACAGCATATGCAGAGCAGATGTGATAAGAGCCCTCTGAAGAGCTCACTGTGTGAGCATCTCTGACTCTGGGACCTGGGGGCCCCTGGGACAAGTTCTCTGTGGTACTGAGTGGTGACTCTCCTTGGAGAAGGGTGCAGCTCTTTGATGATTCTGTTTGTTTGCTTGCTTTTGCCATGCTAGAGATTAAACCTAAGGCTTCATGTGAAAAGCATGTTGTCCACCACTGACTGCAGAACAGCCTTATGTCACAGATCTTTGTGAGGCTTTTGCCTTCTTTCTTGATGAGAAAATCCAGTCATTAATCCAAATTACTAGAACATGAGCAAAAAATCTGACAGAGCCCCTCTTATAGTGTCTGCCACTGCATAGAGAATCTGAACCCACAGAGCCCCAACGAGCTAAAAGAATCCCAGCTCTCTCTCTGCATGGGACATCATTGTTTAGTGTTGGCCTCAGAGCATCGAGCAAGTCTCTGCTCATCACAAGCAGTCCATGGATTCTTCCTATTATTTATGCCAATTCTGTTTGATCACAGCTCTCTTACAGGATGGAAAGGCAGTCGCTGAGATGTTGATAAAGTTGTCACAGCAAGATAGAGATAGGAGGTCTCATTAATATTGAGAAAAGAACAAACCCATAAATAAGAGATTATCAAGCGAAATAAGATAGTTTCTCTTCCGAAGTCGGAACAAATCTCCTGTGCAGAGCCATGTGATTTCCCCAGTCTTCTTCCCTATCAGCCAGACCTATAGAATATGAATGGTGCAGAGAAGGGAAATTGATATGCAGAACAAGGAGTTAGCAAAATAATTAGAGTCGGGAGGCTCCCTCTGTCTTGCATTTTATCTGGGAAATCACCAAAAGTAGAATAGGAAGGTCCAGACCACTCTTCAACCACACTGAGGACATAACCATGAATCTGAAGAGGAGGGAGAAGTGAGGAGACCATCCCCCTAAGGACAAGTGGCTGAGCTCAGATAGACCCATGGATCAGCTAAAGGTGACCATCCAGAGAGGACAGCAGCTCTCTTTGTTGTACCACCCTGTTTAGCCATTCATCTCCTGACACTCTGTATCATCCTGACTCCCTCTTATTTTGTGGCTCAGTCACACTGACCAGTGCTCCTGGAGGTAACCCCACTCAAGGCTACTTGAAGCCTAAGGCTGAATGGAAAACACATTTTATTAAGTTGCAGGCATGAACCAGTTGGGCCTGTCCCCAAGGGATACCTCAGCATCTTTGATCCAGGATTTAGAGACAGGTATTTGTCTGCTTTGACGTGACAGTATCAACAAGACATCCACAATGGCTAAGAACAAGAAAGAGGAGGAAGAAGTAGAAGAGGGAGGAGGAAGTCAGAGGCAGGAGAGTGGCGGAAGTAGTAGGGAAGACAACTGAAGTTCACAAAGAGCAGACACCACAAGAGAGGAGAAAAGGAAAAGAGACACACGTGAGCAGATAAGGGAGAAAGATAAGCTGAGTAGGTAGGCAGAGAGCTGGGAGGATGGGAAAGAAATGGAAAGGGGTGGGCAGAGGGGAAATACCAAGACAAAGAATGAGGCTCGACAGAACAAATACACAAACAGATACAGAAGAGGTGAGAGCTCTGCACACCGAAGTGGACATAGAGGCTAAAGCAGTATTGCCAAGGCTGAGAGAGACCCAAGAAACTAATTTCCCAAGCTCCCAAGTTCACCTACATTTCCTGTCTGCATGAAGTTTTTTCTCTGCTTGCTTGTTTTCGTTTTGCTGTGCTGGGGAATTTGAACCCGCAGCCTCATGCCTGCCAGAGCCCTGTTCCAGGACTCTTATTTTTACTTTTATGTTTGGAGATGGGTCTCACTCTGGCTTCTCAGATGAATCCCTGAACTCACTCCGTAGTTCAGGCAGGCTTTGAACCTCCCCCCCCCCTCTCCCCCCCAAGAAGCTGAGATTGTAGGTCTGCAGCAGGAGCCCTGGCTAGCATACAGTTGTTTGGCTTTTGCTGTGCTAGTTTTATGACACAGAAATAGAACAGGAATGGTGTTTCTGCAGAAACATCTCGCAAGCTTTGGTGAGCCTGCAGCTGGGAAGTGGCACTTGGCCTTTAATTCATGGCTCCCTGCTTATGCTACTGTGATATTCGGACACAGGAGAGAGCAAGCGCTAGTCTCATGGGATAACAAACAGAAAGGATCAGCTGAAACGGCACCATGAGAAATACCAGGTCTTCTGGGAACGTCTGATGACAAAGGTGGCAAGCTAGAGATGTCTCATGGAATCCATGCATTCTTTTTTTTTTTTTTTCTTTTTTTTTTGGTTTTTCGAGACAGGGTTTCTCTGTATAGATCTGGCTGGCTGTCCTGGAACTCAACTCTGTAGACCAGGCTAGCCTCGAACTCAGAAATCCACCTGCCTCTGCCTCCCGAGTGCTGGGATTAAAGGTGTGTGCCACCACTGCCCGGCCATGCATTCATTCTTATTCTTCCCTCCCTCCCTCCCCTTTCCCTATTCCTCCACTCCCCCTTTCCCGTTCTCTCTTCCTTCCCCTTCCCTGCTTCCCTTTCTTCTCTCTCCCTCTTCCTTCCTCCTCCCTTCCTGCCGTTGCCCCTCTGTTCCTTCCTTCTTTTCCTCTTTCCCTCCTACCTTCCTCCCCTTCCAATTCCTTTTTCCTTCCATCCCTCTCTTCCTTCCTCCTCCCCATTCCTCCTCCTGTTCTTCCCATTTCTTTTTCTTCCCTCCATCCTCCCTTTCCAACCCACCTCCTACCGCACCTTCATATTTGATTTCTGTTCCTGTAGGCCTCAGAACATGAAATATTGAATCCACTTGGACACCTTAATTAATCTGAAATTTGATTCAAGCCTTGACACCTGCTCCTACCAGTCTGCCTTGCATCCAATTAAACCATCTCAGAGCACTGCCTCTAAGACAAGAGAGAGGCACCTGCTCTGGAGGACTAAACTCATGGGAGCGTGTGCATTCTTTCTCCTTGCTTTCCCTAAAGGAAGGTAGCAAGCTGGAGGAGAATTATCCCGTTAAGAGAATCAAGGGTGAATTGAAAAGAAGGGGGGGGGGGCGCGTGAAGCAGGCCACAGTAGTGTAGGCAGCAAACATCCTGGTGATTAACAAGCAGGTGAGACTGGAGATACAGATGTTTCATCAGCATTCCACAGCTGTCCTCGCCTGACCCTGCCCAACATCCCCAGATGGACTCAATTATCTCTAGGTTCATTTGTACTTGTTGACATTTCACTCCCGTTAAAAGAAAACAGCCAGCTTTTCAGGCTGGTTTTGTGTTGAGTCTGGTGAATTTTGTCTCACAGGTTGAGTCATAAATAAAATTAAAGGACTTGACTCACCTAAGGTTTTTCAGAGGTGCCAGGCATGTGCTAAATGCTGTACAAATTATGAGTTTGGATTAACCACTGTCATGCTCAGCTTACTGTATTTTTAGTAGAGGTGGATCTGGGTTTTTGCTGTGATTGTAATAAGTCACAATCCTCAGCATCTAGCTGTTCTTTTTCTTTCCATTTAATTTAATTATACTGAGTTACATAAGAGCATGTTCATGCACATATATAATGCACGTTGGGCATATCCCACATGCCCTACCCCTCCCTCTTTGTCCATCCCCCCCATCCCTCCCATTAGTCCCCTTTGGACCTCTGATGGTTTCAATTCTATTTTCATGGCTTCTACATGGAGATGACTTTATGTGTCTATATAAAATCCAGGACAGACAAATGAGAGAAGATGTGCAGAGATTGGCTTAATTCACTAATGGGCTTATGCTCACTTGCATCTGTTTTTTTCCAAAAAATGGCATAACTTTGCTCTTTGTCACTGAAAAAACAATTCCACTGTGTATATAAGCTACATTTTCTTTATCTCTTCCTCTGCTGCTTCTATCACTTGGTTATTCTGAATACAGTAAACATGAGTATCTCTGCGATGAATAAACATGAAAGTTGTCTTAGTTAGGGGTATATTGCTGTGATAAAAACACCATGGCCAAAAGCAACTTGGGGAGGAAAGGGTTTATTTCACTAATATTGAACATAATAGTTCATCATTAAAAGCAGTGAGGGCTGGAACTTACAGAGGGCAAGAACCTGGAGGCAAGAGCTGATGCTGAGGCCATGGAGGGGTGCTGCTAACTGGCTTGGTCATATGGCTTACTCAGCTGCTTTCTTATAGAAGCCAGGACCACCAGCCCTGGGACAGCATCACCCACAATAGGCTGGGCCTTCCTACATCAATCACTAATTAAGAAAATGCCTCGAAGGCTTACATACAGCCCAATCTTATGGAGACATCTTCATAATTGAGGTTTCCTGCTCTCAGATGACTGTAGCTTGTGCCATGTTGGCATAAAATTAGCCATCACAGAAGTCCTCTGGGAAAGTTCTCAGGAGTGGGATACATCTATGGTACTCAATACTGGACTGTGTGGCTGGAATGGCTTGTATCTCCCAAAAGCTATGTCTAAACTAGCATCCTTGCTAATGCTTGGTCTCACGATAGCTGGGCTGAGACAAAATCTTGGTGTGATTTTATTTGTATTTCTCTGATGGCTAATGATGTTAATAAGGTTCATCAAGTATTCGTGACTCTTTGTTACACTGGGTTTACAACATGCAACTGATCTCTTGCTATGAATTGGATCTGAATCATCTCCCAGTAGGGAGACACATGTGTATGTGTTGCAGACCTGGTCCTCAGTGCAATGTTCAGAACTAGGGCTTTGGGAGGAAACTGGATCATGAGGGCTCTGGACTAATGAATAGATAATGGGATGAGTCCATCAATGGTTCATAATTGGGTGGTACTATTGAAGGTGATGAAAATTAGGGAGTAGATGACCAAGGATGTGTCCTTGAAGATACCTTATCCCTAGTGCCTCCTTTTTCTTTCCTTCCAGAAAGCCATGAGGTGAGCAGCTTTGCTGTACCACAGGCTCTCATGATGTCATTCTTCCTCATAACTGGCCCAGTAAACATAGAGCCAAGTGACTGTAGACTGAGACCTTTGCACTTATGAGCCTCAACACCTCTTTCTCCCTTACCATGACTTTCCCAGACACTTATAGCAGTGATGGGAGGCTAGCCCAGCTCCTCTCTTCCATGAACTCCCATGCAACTGGCACCTACCAAATGCCTGCATCTTAATAGATTCTGGAGTTCTCCAGGAGGCAAGACAATAATGGTTCACATGCTTAAGATTATATTCTAAGCCACAGGACTGACCTTCTGATCTGAAAGACAGCAATAGATGGCTACACTTAACTATAGCTAGAGAATAGTCTCTATTTCCTACATACAATATCACAGTTAATCCTTATAAATGGTCTACATGAAATAGACTTCTATAACCCTCTTTTTATATCTTCTGTGTGCAGTTTGAGGCACAGAGGTAGGTCATAGGCATGAAGCCACATGGCAATCAGCAGAAGATCTGGGGTTAAAACCAAGCATTTTATCTCCATGAAACTGACCACCAAGCTCTGCTACCTCATTCTATGAATGCTTCTCTCTGTATTAGAAGGCTTCTGTTGGTTTCTGTGATTAAATGCTCTTAACTCCACAGAGACAGATAACAAATAAGTAGAAGCCAGAGCAGCAGGAGTATCCAACCTTCCAACCTGTAGCCCAGAAATTTATTCTCTCTCCGTCCTCTGTCTCTATTTCTTTCTCTCTCTCTCTCTCTTTCTTTCTCTCTCTCTCTCTCTCTCTCTCTCTCTCTCTCTCTCTGTATGCATGTTTATGTATTCCTCTCTGTGTGTGCATGGGTGGGTGTGTGCATTGTGTGTATGTGTGTGTGCATATTTATATGTTCCTCTGTGTGTGTGTGTATGTGCATGTTTGTGTTCCTGTGTGTGTGCATGTGTGTGTGTGTGCATTGTGTGCATGTGTGTGTGCATGTGCGTGTGTGCATGCCTGTGT
Organism: Rhynchomys soricoides; assembly: GCA_019843965.1. NCBI lineage: Eukaryota > Metazoa > Chordata > Mammalia > Rodentia > Muridae > Rhynchomys > Rhynchomys soricoides. The sequence goes on from JADRCH010000042.1 coordinate 7,304,226, forward strand.
GTGTTTGTGTGTGTGTGTGTATGTGTGTGTGTGTGCAGGCCCATTGGCACAAGTGTGGAGGTCAGAGGACAACCCTGAGTATTAGTTCTTGCTTTGACTTTTTGAGTCTTTGCTGTCACAGTGTATGACACGGGAACTGGCCTACAAGCTTCTGGGAATTCTCTTCTCTTCCTTGTGTCTTACTGTACAAGCACTCAGATTTCAGATGTGTGTGGCCATGTCTTTACACAGTTTCTGGGGGACTAAACTCAGTTCCTCCATAGCCCACAATTTTTTGTGGTATGATTAAATTGCCTCACTCCTGAGTATGAACTTTGTAGGTGGTAGCATTGTGTCAAAATGAAAACACCCATCATAAAGCAGTTACCCATGATGGCTGTGTGTGGTGCTTCTGTTTGGCATCATGTTAACTTTCTGAAAGGGTGGAGAGATGAAGAGGTGGGTAGTGGGTATGAGCGAGGCAGCTGGACAGGAAGTGCCAATGCGCCCTAAGACTGTGGAGTGATGATGGCTGACAATTAATTGAAAATCTTAAAGTAGCAATGAGAAGACTTTGAATATACCCATCACAAAGAAATGACATCTACATGAGGTGACAAGCATGCCAGTCACCCTGAGATAATTAGAACGCATTCTATCGGTATATGAAGAATCACATATCCACACACATGTAGAATCACTCACTATGTGTTGACTTAAAACTGTACATGCTACATGCCACACATGGTGGCACTTACCTATAATCCCAACACTCAGAAGACTGAGACAAAAGAGTTGTAAGTTTAAATTTGAAGACAGCCTGGGACACACAATGAGACCCTATCCCAAAAAGAGAATAAAAACACGACCACAAAATTTAATATGTTCTTTAAAGTTTTAAAACTAGCTGGTAACAATGACTGTTAAAATATGCTTAATACATGTAATTCCATCCCAGTTTAAAATGGTAAATCGTTTGTTAAGAGAGTCCCTTTCCCTAACATACACCCCATCCCCCACCCCACTTTAATTTTTAACTGCCGGGAATTAGAAAGTCCTCAGCAGAATTTCCTGGTTGTTGAGTGATTACCATTGGTGTTTGCAATGGGGTTTGCTTCATGTTTTATCATCTTTGTTCTCGGGATAAGGAAAACCAGAAGCTTCTAAGAATGTAGACATTCCCTACTGTAGAGGAGTAGCCTCAGATGAAGAAGGGGCATCACCTATTTGGTATCTAAGGGGTGCTTGACCTGGGCTGGATCAGAAAAAGTACTGCCCTAAATTAGGAATACCAAAGGGGCAGTGTAATGTCTTATAATATGGTTTAAAGTGACGTAATGTGCCCCCAGTGGTGGGAATACCTTGGTGGGCCCATGCCAAGGTGTCCCTCTGAAAAATCATGCCATACAACAGGCCTAGTATAAAGAAGTCTTATTATCAGGGAAGGGAGAGGAGCAGGGACCTGGAATGGGGTAGAGGCAGAGAAGGAGGAGAAGGACAGAAAGAGAAGAAGAGAGGAAGTGCTAATGGTCCTGTAATGTGCCTGGCTGTTGCTAGGTAGCTATTGGGCGGAGCCTAACAGAATTGTCTGTAAGCCAAGAGGTAGGCCTCATTAAGATGGAGTTGAGTAGTACTTCGTTGTGTAAATGTACCACATTTTCTGTATCCATACATTTACATAATGGAATACTACTCAGCTATTAAAAACAATGACTTCATGAAATTCGCAGGCAAATGGATGGAACTTGAAAATATCATCCCGAGCGAGGTAAGTCAGTCACAAAAGAATGAACACGGTTATGTACTCACTGATAAGTGGTTATTAGCCCAAAAGTTCGGAATACCCAAGAGTCACTTCACAGCAACCGTAGGGCTGAGTGTGAGGTCCCAGATGGAGGACTTGGAGAAGGTTCCTGCTGTGGGTGCTAGGAACTGAAAAGGGGGCCTCTGGAAGAGCACCCAGCACTCTTCACTGCTGAGCCACCTCCACAGCCTGTCATCTTAATTTTATAAAGGAATGAGGGCTAGGAGTGCTGCTCAGTGGCACAGCAATTGCCAAGCATTTATGAGGTCCTGGGTTCAGTCCCTAGTGCTGAGAAAAGGAAAGAAGAAAAACAGAAGGAAGAACGAGAGCCTGGAGAAATTAAGCAACTTGCATGCGGTCTCAGAGCAAGCATCCGAACAGTGGTGCCCAGTGACTGGATGACAGAACGAACCACAGGATAGACAGGAGCTTTACAGTGCCAGAGTGAAAAAGAGCTGCTAGGCCAGTAAAGCAGGACCCCATTGGAGGTTCATGCTTGACCACATGAAGCTGGACCGTGAGCCTCTGTGATCACAGCACAGAGCCAGCACCAGTCTCCCCAGTAATCAAAGCCATGGGATGAGCAGAATTCTGGGTTAAACTCCAGCTTTATCGCTTAGCAGCTGTGAGTCTTCAAGCAAATTAGCTCTTCCCTCAGCCTCAGTTTCCTTGCCTATAAAATGGGGGTATACTTGTCTTCTAGAAAGCACTCAGTACCAAACTAGCATCCAACAAACACCAGTCAGGACACAAACATCAATGGACTAAAAGGAGAACATAGCCAGAACATGTATCTTGAGAAGAAATGGGGAAGCAGTGTCCCAAGTAAGAGTTCCACTCCTAAATCTTTGGATGAAGAGCTAGTGGCTGGTGTCAAACTGGGACTTTCCTTAAGTATAATGCAACTCACCTCTATGTGCTGCTTGAGCCTCCTTGCTTCATAGCCCGCCCGTGTGTGAGGGGGAGAGGCTTTGCTTCCTAGCCACATGTGGGTGGGGGAAGGGTTGCAGGTCCCCCAGCCTCAAGCTGCCTATGTGTTGATATTTAATTAATCTTTTCATTTGATCCTCAGGTTTCCTCAGTGGCTCCCTTCCCTTGATGCTCTCTGGGGTCTGAATACAGTAAAATTCAGTCCTAATTAAAATGGTTGAAACACCAGCAGTCTCCATTAATAAAACATCAGAATAAGACTGCTTTTTTTTTTTTTTTTTTTTTTTTCCAAGAGCTTTTTCTTTAAAGCTCTGGGAAGGCGGGCAGATTAAGGAAAGAAAAAAGTTAACTAAACTCTTTTAACCAGGTATGAAGAACACCTTGTCTACTTCCTTCTCCCACGAGTGGGCAGGTTCCAGCCTTTTATTACCCAAAGAGCCCCAGAGTGCCCACTGTCCAGAGGTTTCTTACCACACCCTTCCTGTGTGAGACTTCAGCTAGTAATTCCCTTTAATGGGTCTCAGTTTTTTCCTTTCATCTGCAAACTGGGACCACCACACAGCTTTAAGATTCTGTGAGCAGAAAAACATCTAATTGCCAAGTTCGTTTATTTGGTTAAGTAATTCTCTCAGGTCACTGGACCCTCCATTACATGAGCTGTCCTTTGGTCTTAAGCAACTATACAGAGATAAGTTTTAGTCCCTGGCAGATTTCAAGTCCAAATATGGTCCTATGGAATGTTCTGGATTGAATAAAGCCAGCCAATCCAACAGGCTAACCTCTCTTAGAGACATTTTGCAAGTACCTCTATTGAGCAAAGGAGAGAAGGTGCAGGAAACAGTTCAATGGTAGCTACAAACATAGTTTTGAGAGCCAGGCAAACCTAGACCTAAAATCTGGCAGGTACTACACTATTGTGCTCAGTGCCTGTTTCCCTGTATGAAAGTCCCTTGTTTGTGCCATTTCAATAAAAATTCATGAGATACATTTTGTTACCTACAGAGCAGGCCTGAGAGACACTGGCTTCCACTTATGGGTGTCTGAGTTTACTATTAACAGAAGTAATAGTTGTAATATCATTTGTAACTTATTCTCTGTCTCTCTTGCGGGTCAACCACCCAGAGCCATGCTGGAAATCCCCTCTGAGATCCAAAGGACAGCCTTCAGCTTTGAACAGCAATAAGTGTTGTCCTAACAGAGGCAGATTCCTCTTTGGATGGACACTTCTGGTTGGGCCAAATATACTCTGGCTCTCTCAGAAGTTCCATGCAAAGTAATCTCTCCATCAGAGGTCACTGTCACTGAGGATATTGCTGATGAGGAAAGAGCATAAGATGGAGTGCTATATTGACATTCCAAAGCCACCATGCCCATAGTTAAATAGTCTGCTTATCACACCCAAAAATGTTTCCTTGGGGCATTTTCACAAGCATATGTCAGTGAATTTGCTCACATTTGCCCCTCCCCCACTAGCCTCCCCCCATCCCCCTGCCATCCCCTCCTGCTCACCAACAGTCCCCTTCTGTGTTTCATGTCATTCATATATGGCATGTATAAGACAGAATAATGCAACATTCAGCTTCTCTTTCCCACCATCCCCTCTTGCTCTGCTCTCCCTCTTCCCCGTTAGGCCCCTCTCTTCACCCACATAGTCCCCCTTCTCCTTCCCTGTGTAAATGAACTACCCTCAATATGAACGCAGCATACAAAACATTATGCCTACATTCCTGCCATATGTGAACATAACATGTCATGTATGAACATATGTATATATTTACACCTGAATTGGGCACACGAGGGAAATGTGGCATATTTGTAGTCATTGTCTGACTTATTTTTCTTAACACAATTCACTCCGGTTCTATCCATTCTCCTGCCAATGACATAATTTCATTCTTCTTTAGGTCTGAATAAAGCTCTATTGTGTACCATGTTCTCTGTCTCCATTCACCTGTTGACGGGTAGCTAGGCTTACTCCGCATCTAGGATGTTGTTAGTGGCACAGCCATGAACATGGATGTGTCCATCTTTATGGTATGTTGATTTAGATTCCTTTGGGCACTCACCTTTTATTTTTCCCAGAGTTTGCCCCTATCCCTGGAGCCAACATCTCAGACAATGGGAACAAAAGATTTTCCTCTTCAGCTCCTGGGCATAAAGACTGCAATGCCCAGTTCAACCCATTTGTCTGAAGTTGCCACCAGAAGTTCAGAGATTAAACATCCTGGGTGAAAGCTGGAATCTGCTTCTCCCTGCTTATTAATACAGCAATTCGTGTGAGCAACATCCGCCTTCATCGATGATAAGGGGCCTGCTTTCCCCCACACCAGCCTTTCTTCTCTAAGAAAAGTCAAGCAAGGTGTATTGAATTCTAATACACGCCCCCTACAGCAGGCATCAACAGAGGGAGACAGATGTGAAAGCCTGAACACCAGCCATAGCCCACATCCACTCCTGGCTGTCCCTGCCCCTCCCTCTCTTTCTCTGGAAATCTACTCAGCCCCCCTAGGGAAGCTGCGAGTTCATTATGAACAGCAGCCAAAAGTCAATAAATACAGGGCTGAGATTTCAGTCACCTACTGTGGCTGTCCTCACCAGGACAAAGTAATTGCTTGGCCCCAGACTGGGCTGGGAAGCCTCTCAGGGCTGGGACAAGTGGCAGGGAGCTTAGAGTTCTATAGCTAGAAAGAGCTTTTTGTCAAGAAAATTTGATTATGTCAAATATCTCCACCTCACTCCGACCTCTGCGGTGGCTCCTTATGGCTTCTGGGACAAAACCCAAAACATTTAATATGGCTTGTGAGGTCCTGCAGATTCTGGCTCCTAAGGACCTCTGTAGGGTATAGATATCACCCCTCCTCCACTCTCAACTACTCCAGTAAGGTCTCTTTCATCTTTTAGTTGCTAATTAGGTTTTGAGGATTCAGAGTGTCACTCCCTCAATCTGGTTGAAAGCTTACCAAGTCCAGCCTTATAGAGCTCTGTGCTTATCCTTTGGTGCATTTGTTATAGTCTGCTTTTTATATCTGTAGAGAGAGATTGATGATTGATTGATTGACAGGTAAATACATAGATAATAGACTTGTAGGTACGTAGATAGATATGTAGGCAGACAAACAGACATGTTTTCTCTACCTAGGTTTTATGGTGTGCGTAGCACAGTGCTTGGCACAGAGCAGGAAACAGTAGGTATTTGATGAATGAATATATGAATGGATGGATGAGTGAAGTAGGGAATATTCCTGTCAGGTCTAATGGAAACTCCAGTTTCCCAAACTCCAAATGGCAATCCAAATACCCAGAAATGAGCTCAACCTGAACTGTAAGAGGGTTTCTGGTGGGGAGATAAAAAGCCAGCATTCCTCAGAAATTTGTGAAGCTGGTTCTAGCCTGCCAAAAGGAGTCTTTCTCTTATATCTGGCAGAAGGGACAAAAGGTTCTCCACGGACACACACCTGTGGTGCCTGTCAGCATATCAAGGCCCATGCCATCTCCAGGATCCCTCAGTTCCACTAGTACTTGTTATACATTTCAAAGGCTTCACTCCAGTCTCCTGGTCCTCCCTCCCCAGTAGCTATTTACTGTCCTCACAACTCGGTTCTATTTCCACCGTGTTCTCTCTATTTTCTGTTTGCTGCTGTTTCCCCCTCTCTCACAGATTCGCAGATAGCCCTGGCCATATTTAATCTGCTGGCCATGTTCAGTCTACTTCTTTTTCTGCTGTGGACTCTTCCAGATGCCCCTGGTTGTTCTCTTTCTTTCCCATCTACATAAAACCTTTCCACATCAAGGAGCAATCATGTCAACAATCGATATATCTGGTGCTAAAACCCTGGTATATATCTAGTGCAGAACACTTGGGAGGGTCACAAATGGACCCTTTTTCAAGGGACTTGGCCTTTCCTAATCAAACCAAGCCGATGATTTGACTCTCCTAAGGCAGGGATCATTTGTTTTTTTCTGGCTTCTGTCACACCCAGTATTCAACTCCAAATTTCAGATTTCTACCTCTTCTGTCACTTGTCAACCACAGGTTCTAATCACTCATCTCTCCCACTCAGCAAGTCCTCTCAGTCTCAGTCTCTCTGGCTCCCAGAGTCTGCTCTGCCCTCCTGGGTGCCCATCATGTGGATAGGCTGTCTCTTGTTGGCTTGCCGGAGTCTGTTTGCTGTATGCTTCTCCACCATGTTTCAGGACATCTCTTAGCTAAGACACTTACCCTCCTATCTCTTTTTACAGTTATCTTCCCTCTGGCAAGATTCTTATCTTTAACTCTTTTCCTTAAGTCTCTTCTATCTCCTGGCTCGCTCCAATCTGTCTCTCAGCTCTCTCCTAAAGCTTGTTTTGTCCCCTTCCTTGCCTGCCGGAGCCTGAGTTCCATGGGCTCTTATGCTCTTTCCTTCCTTGGACTCAAAGATTTCTTTAAAGGCTTGCTGTATTATTACAAACAGCTTGGCCTCAGTATAGCTCAATGGCCAAAGATGGCACACTAGATTTTCAAAGTCTCAAAGATTATAACTGATGTGTTTATAAAAAGATAAAGAGATAGAAGAATATATTCTATGGGGCTGTGGTGAGGTGTGGGGGAAGGGGGTGCCTCAGAGGGCCCATGCTGAGGTATCCCTTCCCCCTGAGGGACCAGCCATAGGAAGGTATAGTATAGAATAGAGTTTATTCGAGGCATGGGGAGGGGAGCTAAGAGGGAAGTAGAGGCAGAGAAAGGCAGAGAGAAGGAGAGGATAGAGAAGTATGACCATGTGGAGAGAGAGGGGGGAGGGAGTAGGAAGGGGGAGCAAGAGCAGGAGAGAAACAAGAGAGCAAGAGAGAAAAAACCAGAGGGGTGTGGGGGATGGGGAAAGCAACCCCTTTTATAGTGGGTCAGGCCCACCTGGCTGTTGTCAGGTAACTGTGAGGTAGAGTTTAGACAGAATGGTAACAATAACAACTTTTGTCACTGCATAAGCAAATGATCCCTAAGTCTCTTATCTCTAAGCGTTCTCTACTCTCCATGCTCAACAGTCTCTTATCTCTAGGCCTTCTTCGCGCTTTGCTCTCAAAAGAATCTCTTAAGACCATTGTGTAAACTTTCTGTTATCTCAAAATTTATAAGTATTTTGGATGTGGTTTAAAAATCTGTAACAAAAGATAACTTAAAATTTGTAACAAAAAATGGTTAATACTGGGATCCCAACAATCCCAGTAAGCAGAGGTCTGCCCCATCCCCTCTGTCCTCTGTCTTCCTGTCTGTTCTTCTACTTGCAATCCTGGATCTACACTCACTCTCTTGAGTCCCAGCTCAGCCTGCCTCCCCTGGAGGTCTGCTACCACCCAAGACATCCAGGTGAGAAATACCCATACCCAATCCTCTGCCTGCTGGGCTACCCACAAGCCCAGCAGCCATGGGACCTGTCCCATCACCTCTGTGCTCCATCTTCTGGACCCCACCTCTACCTGCAATCCTGGATCTGCATTCTTCTCTCCTGGCCACAGCTCAGCTTTCTTCCCTGGAGGCCTGCTGCCACCTGGGACAACCAGGTGAGATACCCCCTACCCCAATCCTCTGCCTGCTGGGACAATGACAAACCACGTAGCAATGAGGTCCACATTATCCCCTCTGCTCTCTATGTTCAGATCCATACCTCTACCTGCAATCTGGGGCCTGCACTCTGGTCCCTGGGCCATAGTTCATCCTGCTTCCTTGGAGACCTGCTGCCACCCAAGACAACTATTACAGCCAGGACTATCAGACCAGCCAACACTAGAGACAACCAGATGGCTAAAGGACAGAGCAAGGACACAATCAAGAAAAGCCAGGGCAATACGGCACCATCAGAACCCAACTCTCCTACTGCAGCAAGACCTGGATATCCTAATACACCTGAAGAGCAAGACAATGACTTTAAATCTCAGTTTATGAAGATGATAGAGACCTTTAAAGAGGAAATAAATCCTTAAAGTAATACATGAAAATACAATATAACAGGTAGAGGTCTTTAAAGAAGAAAGGAATAAAGATAAAGACAGAAAAATATAATCAAACAGGTGAAGGAAAGGAATAAAACTCTTCAAGTCCTGAAAATGGAAATAGACACAATGAGGAAAACACAGACGGAGGCAACCCTGAAGATGGAGAATCTAGGGAAGAGAACAGAATCTATAGACATAGAAATAAGCATCACAACAGAATACAAGAGATGGAAAAGAGAATCTCAGGCAAAGAAGATAACATAGACAAAATGGATATATAGGCCAAAGAAAATGCCAAATCCAAAAAGTTTCTAATAAAAAGAAATCCAGAAAATTTGGGACACTGTGAAAAGGCCAAACTTAAGCATAATAGGAAAAAAAGGAGAAGATCCCCAGATTAAAAGCCCCAAAAAATATTTTCAACAAAATAATAGAAGAAAATTTCCCTGACCTAAAGAAAGTAATTGCTATAAATACACAAGAAACTTACAGAACACCAAACAGATTGGAAAAGAAAATCCTCTTGCCACATAATAATCAAAATAGTAAATGCAATCAAAACACAAAGAAAGAATATTAATTGCTGCAAGGGGAAAAAGCCAAGTAACATACAAAGGTAGACCTACATCTGACAGCTCAACAGAGACTTTAAAAGCAAGAAGAGCCTGGACAGATGTCATACAGATCCTAACAGACCACAGATGTCAGCCCAGGCTACTATATTCAGCAAAACTTGCAATCATCATACATGGAGAAACCAATTTTTTTTCATGACAAAACCAAATTTAAACAAAATCTTTCCACTAATCCAGCCCTATAAGAGATACTAGAAGGAAAATGCTAATACAAGGAAGGTAACTACACCCAAGAAAACACAAGAAATTAATAATTACAAGGAAAAACCAAAAGAAGAGAAACACACAAACACATAAACACACACATACACACACACACCAACATCAAAATAACTTGGACTAATAAGCATTGGTCATTAATATCTCTCAACATCAATGAACTCAATTCACCAATAAAAACATATAGGCTTTGAGAGTAGATAGATAAACCAGATCCATCATTCTGCTGCATACGAGAAACATATCTCAGCAACAAAGATAGTACTACCTCAGAGTAAAGTGCTAGAAAAAAGTTTTCCAAGCAAATGGACACAAGAAACAAGCTGAAGTAGCTGTTCTAATATCTAATAAAATAGACTTTCAACCAAAAGTTATCAAAAGATAGGGGGAAGGAAACTTCATACTCATCAAAGGGAAAACCTACTAAGATGGCATCTCAATTCTGAACATCTCTTCCTCAAATTCAAGGGCATCAATGTTCATAAGAGAAACAGTACTAAAGCTTAAATCATACATTGAACTCTACACATTAATAGTGAGATACTTCAACACCCCACTCTCAACAATAGACAGGTCATTGAGACAGAAACTAAACAAAGAATTAATGAAACCAACAGAGGTGATGAATCAAATGGACTTAATGATATCTACAGAACATTTCACTCAAACACAAAAGAACCTCAGTACCTCATGGAACCATCTCCAAAATTAACCATATAATCAGTCAAAAAACAAGCCTCAAGAAATACAAGAAGTTTGAAAAAATTGTTGCATCAGATCACCATGGATTATAAACTGACTTCAACAACAGCAGAAAGAATAGAAAGCCTACAAACTCATGGAAACTGAACAACTCTCTACTCAATGACCACTGGTCCAAAACAGAAGTAAAGAAATAAATCAAAGACTTTCTATGATTCTATGAAAATGAGGGCATAGCATACTCAAACTTATGGGACTCTATGAAAGCAGTGCTAAGAGGAAAGTTTATAGCACTAAGTGCTTTCATAAAGAAATTGGAGAGTTCTCATACAAATTATTAAAAAGTATACCTGAAAGCTCTAGAAAAAAGAAGAAGCAAACACACCCAAGAGAAGTAGATGGCAGGAAATAATCAAACTCAGGGATGAAATCAATCAATTAGAAACAAAGAGAACGATACAAAGAATCAACGAAACCAAGAGATGATTCTTTGAGAAAATCAGCAAGATAGACAAACCCTTAGCCAAACTAACCAAAAGGCAGAGAGACAGTATTCAAATTAACAAAATAAGAAGTGAAAAGGGATACATAACAACAGACACTGAGGAAATTCAAAGAATCATTCGGTCTTACTTCAAAAGTCTCTACTACACAATATTGGAAAATCTAAACTAAATGGATGATCTTCTAGATAGATACTACTTACCAAAGTTAAATCAAGATCAGGTAGACTATTGAACTAGACCTATAATTCCTAAGGAAAGATAATCAGTCATTAAAAGTCTCCCAATTTAAAAAACAAAACAAAACAAAAGCCCCGGGTCAGATGGATTTTAGCACAGAATTCTACCAGACTTTCAAAGAAGAGCTAATGCCAACACTCTTCAAGCTATTCCACAAAACAGAAACAGAAGGCATGTTGCCCTACTCATTCTCTGAGGCCACACTCACCCTAATACCTAAACTACACAAAGACTCAGCAAAGAAAGAAAATTTCAGATCAGTTTCCCTTATGAATATTGATGCAAAAATACTTGATAAAATTCTTGCAAACCAAATCCAAGAACACATAAAAGACATCATCTACCATGATCAAGTAGGCTTTATCATAGGGATGCAAGGGTGGGTCAATGTATGAAAATCCATCAATTTAATCCACCACTTAAACAAACTGAAAGAAAAAACCCACATGATTCTCTTATTAGATGCCAAAAAGACCTTTGACAAAATCTAGCACTCCTTCATGATGAAAGTCTTGGAGAGACCAGAGATACAAGGTACATACTTAAACACAATATAGGCAATGTACAGCAAGCCAATAGCCAACATCAAATTAAATGGAGAAAAACTTAAAAATAATTCCACTAAAATTGGGGACAAAATGAGGCTGTCAATTCCCAAGATCTCTTCAATCTAAGACTTGAAGTTCTAGCTAAAGCAATAAGACAACTAAAGGATATCAAGTGCATACAAATTGAAAAGGAAGAAGTCAAAGTATCACTATCCATAAATGATATGATAGTATACATAAATGACCCCAAAAATTCTACCAGAAAACTCTTACAGCTGATAAACACTTTTAGCAAAGTAGCTGGATATAAAATTAACTCAAAGAAATCAGTAGACCTCTTTTATACAAGTGATAAACTGGAAGAAAAAGAAGTTAGGAAGACAATACACTCACAATAGCCACAAATAATATAAAATATCTTGTTGTAACTCTAACCAAGCAAATGAAAGACCTATATGATAAGAACTTTATGTCTCTAAAGGAGGAAATTGAAGAAGATAGCAGAAGATGGAAAGATCTCCCATGCTGTATGATTAACATAGTAAAAATGGCTATCTTACCAAAAACAATCTACAGATTCAATGCAATTCCCATCAAAATTCCAACACAATTCTTTACAGATCTTGAGAATAATTCTCAACTTCATATGAAAAAACAAAAAACCCAGGATAGCTAAAACAATCTTGTATAAGAAAAGAACTTCTGCAGGTATCACTATCCCTGATTTCAAGCTGTACTACAGAGAAATAGTAATAAGACTATGGTATTTGTATAGAAACAAACAGATTGATCAATGAGTCAAATCAAAGATCCAGAAATAATCCCACATACCTATGGACACTTGTTTTTTGACAAAGAAGCCAAAAAGAAAAAAAAAAAAAACAATGGAAAAAGGAAAGCATCTACAACAAATGGTGCTGGTCTAACAGGATATCTGCATGTAGAAGAATGCAAATAGACACATATTTATCACCCTGCACAAAACTCAAGTCCAAATAGATACAGACTTCAACATAAAACCAGATACATTAAATCTAATAGAAAAGAAAGTGGGGAATATCCTTGAACTCATCAGTACAGGAGACAACTTCCTGAACAGAACACCAATGGCATTAAGGTCAACAACTGACAAATGGGATCACATGAAACGGAAAATCTTCTGTAAGGTAAAGGACATTGTCATTAGGAAAAAACATCAGCCTACAGATTGGACAAAGAGCTTCTCCAATCTTACATCTGACAGGGGGCTAATATCCAAAATATAGAAAGAAATCAAGATGTTAAACTCCAACAAACCAAATAACCAAGTAAAAAATGGGGTATATAGCTAAACAGAATTCTCAACAGATGAATCTCAAATGGATGAGAAGCACTTAAAGAAATGTTAACTTCCTTAGTCATCAGGAAAATGCAAACCAAAATGATTCTGAGATCCCATCTTATACCGTCAGAATGGCTAAGATCAAAAACTCAAGAACAGCACATGCTAGCAAGGTTATGGAGCAAGGGAAATGCTCCTCCATTGCTGGTAGGAGTGCAAACTTGTATAATCACGCTGTAAATCAATTTAGTGGTTTCTCAGAAAACTGGGAATAGTTCTACCTGAAGACCCAGCTATACAGCTCCTGGTCATATACCAAAAAGATGTTCCACCCATACTAGAAGGACACTTGCTCAACTATGTTCATAGCAGCTTTATTCATAATAACCAGAAACTGGAAACAACCAAGATCTCCCTCAACTGAAGAACTGGTAAAGAAAATGTGCTTCATTTACACAATGGAATACTACTTCGCCATTAAAAACAAGAACATCATGAATTTCAAAGGCAAATAGATTGAATTAGAAAATATCATCCTGAGTGAGGTAACCCAAAAGAACATGCATGATATGTACTCACTTATAAGTGAATATTAGCCATAAAGTACAGGATAACCATGGTATAATCAACAGACCCAAAGAAGCCAAATAACAAGGAGGGCCCAATGGAGAATGTTTGAATCTTTCTTAGAAGGGGAAACAAAATAGATATCAGAGGTAGATGGAAAGAGGAAATTTGATGGGAGAGGGGATGGGAAGGAGAACGAGGTGGGTGTGGGGAGGATCAGGTGTAAGGAGAGCAGGGGAGACAGAAGAGAAATCAGCAGTGGGTGGCAAAAGCAATCTCTAGGACTTGCCAGAGACATGGGATGAGGAGAGACCCCATCGGGTCTATGGAGCTGACTCTAGCTGAGACTCCTAGGAGTTGGGGATATGGATCCAGAGGTGGATACTTCCTGCACCCAGGCAGGATTCCCAGTGAAGGAACAAACACAGCAACCCACCCACAAACCTTCAACCCAAAATGTGTCCTGCCTACAAGATTTGTAGGGAGAACGTCTTTGCTTAACCACTTTGTATCAAAATATGATTAGTTAATGCAGCAGCCCACCCTGCTCCCCTCACTTTGTGTTCCCATCCTTTAAAAATGTTGTACCATCTCCCTTCAAGGACAGTTCAGATCCCAAACACAGAAAATAAAGTATTCATTTCAAATTTCTGTCTCTGAAGTGAGTTTTCTTAGCTTTGTGCCCAAATCCAACAATGTGATTGCACCCAACCTCTTCAGGCTAAGTGAGCAAGCCAGATGCTTCTGTCATTGCCAGAATACCCTCCCTCTCCTGGCCTTCAACCTGCATTCCAGCCTTCCTTGAGCTCCAACAACCACCTCCTCCCGGTGTTGAAGCAAAAATTAATATCATCCTTTATCAACAAAAGGCTGGATTGTTGGGTCCAAAGAAAACGCCAGTTCTCCAACTCCAAAAGGCAGTCTATATATCCAGAAATTAAGCACATCGTGGGCTATAGAAGGATTTCAGGGTTAGATAAAAGCCAGCGTTCTTCGGGAATTTGTGAAGCCTGTTCCAGTCCACCAAAGGACTTACGGCATTTCCCTTACGTCTGGCAAAAGGGACAAATGGCTGTCCATTGACATGCCTGTGGTGCCCTCCAGGCTTCCTCAGTCCTTACTCATAAGTATTTGTTATATATTTCAAAGGCTCCACAGCAGTCTCCTGGCCCTTCTTTCTCATGAGCTACTCATTCTCCTTATAACCCAGCTATTCACAGTGTTCTGGGCTGCTGCTATTCTAATTATACTCTCTCTATTCTCTATCCCCTGCTATTCTTCCCTCTCTCGCAGACAGCTCAGGCCATATCCAGTCTGCTGGCCATGTTCAGTCTACTTTCTCTACTCTGGATTCTTCCAGATGCCTCTGTTTTTTTCTCTCCATCTTCAATAAAAACCCTTCCCTTTAACCACACAATGAAGAGGTCACGTCACCAGTTTCTTTACTAACCCTCCCTCACACACATCTGATACTGAACCCCCCACACAATTTCAAGAACTGTAAACAGAGTATGTACACATCAAGGTGGGAAGAAAGATGTGGGAGTTACATAGAGATGCTCACAGGTCATCCCTGACTAGGTTCCTACTGTGCACTAGTTTCTGTTCCATGCAATGGGAATATTGCAACGAATAAAAATTCTTCTCCTTGGCAGAGCTGCCACCCAAGGCTGTTTCTTTCATGTGTTGCAGGTACCCACAGAATGATATTCCCCTTACACCCCTATTTTCCATGTTGTGGCAAACCATTACTTAGCCAGGTGTGTGGGGCCTCCCATAGACAGCTTGTCAAACAGGCCCTTGCCCAGGAGGAGATAAAAGTAAACACTTCAATACATCCCAAAATAAATCCACTCCAAACCCTGCTCAACAGATGTGGAAGGTTTCCTGGGGATTGGGAGGGGCAAGCAGGGATGTGAAAGAAGGAATAAACAAAGTAGCTTGCAGTTTGAAATGCTGTAACTTGCCTTCATTGAGCGCTCTGCCTTCCCTACAAGTCTGCCTCTACCAACCACTTCTCTTTTCTCCATCCCACCAAAATTAGTTTACCTCTCATCTTCATGTCACTAAGTGACCTGGCATACGCTGCCTTTCATGTCTTAGGCATGCCCTGGGAAGGCTTAGGTTGCCGTACAAATGCAGGTTGGATCCAGTGGGCATCTTGTGAAGGGCTTGAATTCACCAGAGGACCACTGTTCCCACACAGCAGGAGTTACTTGGATAAGAACCTTGGTCCCAAAGGACATATGGGACAGTTTCAGCAGAGATGTGACAACTGTTCAGATTCTCTACCTCATCTGAGATGTTGCTTCAGCTGCCAGGTAGACTCCAGACACAGCTGGGTGTCCTGCTAGTGTTAATGAGATCTGTACCTTGGACCTAGCTACAGAGAAAACCATGAGGTGAACTAAGGGGGCAGGGGAGAGCTTCTCAGACATCCTCAAGCATCTCAGACCTTCCATGATACAGGTTTCTTCCTAATGGAAGTAGAGCTGGGGCCTCATTGGGGAAAGGGTATCTTGATACTAAAACCAGAATGTTGGCTTCTATACAAGAGATAAATGATCATAACCTAGGTTCAAAGAGACCCCTCGATTCCTCCCAAAAGAGACAGACCTACTCTCTTAATCCAAAATGATAGTCTAGGCTCAGCTCAAGATGGACAATAGAAGGGTTACTAGGATAGATTAAACCATACAGCGTTCCTCAGGAACGTGCAAATGGGTTTCTGCTGGCCATAATGAGCCAGTTCCCTTGGCATATACCTGTGGTTATACATTAAAGCCCAATGTTAACCTCCAGACTCCCCCTGTCCCTGGCAATATTTTTGGAATATCAAAATCCCCATACTAGCCTCTTGACCTTTCTTACTTCCCCAGCTCTTTCTCAAATCATCTAGTTTCCAGGCTGTTCCAGATCATAGACTGCTCCCTTCCAGAGTGGCTCCATCCACTCTCTTATGAAGACAAGGTCTCCCCTTCCCTTTCCTGCTTCTTTGCTATTTTCTCTAATCCTGAGAGATAGCCCTGACAATCACCAGTCTACCACTCTGGACCTCTGGACACTTCAGATGTCTCTGGCTTCTCTCTCTCTCTCTCTCTCTCTCTCTCTCTCTCTCTCTCTCTCTTTCTCTCTCTCTCTCTCTTTCTCTTTCTCTCTCTCATCTCCAATAAAAAACTTCTCCCCAACCATGGAGTGATTATGTGATTATTTCAGTGGTTTCTTCACTGAGCCTTCACTCATACCTATAAAGTTCAATTACCCACGATCCCTCTATCTTTTCTCATGACTCAAGGCTGCAGCCAGGACTCACACTCATGACCCAGAGTTGGAATGGCCCTGCTTTCTACTTCCCAGGACTGTAGCTAGGACACCATGAGCCCACTGTATTGGCTGAAAATAATTATAATTATTTGAAAAAATAAGCCTAACTCCCTTTTTTGAGACACCAATACAGCAATTCTTCATAAAAGCTCTCATTATTAAAGACCCTGACATGTGATGAAACTGAGGCTAAACTCATCCTCTTTCAAGTGGTTGACCTCATTTCAAACTCATGTGATTAGTAAAAAATAAATTTTTAAAAAATGGGGGTGGAGAGATGGCACAACAGTTAAGATCATGGCTGCTTTTCTGGATAACCTGGGTTCAGCTCCCAGCACCCATAGGGCAGCTCACTACTGTCTTTATCTTCCATTCCATCTGATCTGATCCTCTACTCTGGCCTCTGTGGACAACTTATATCCACATGATACACAAACATACAGGCAGGCAAAACACCCCTACACATAACATTAAAAAACAAAACTAAATGTAAAAGTCATGTAATTGTGAGTAAGTCACTTCCTTGAGCTTCCTGCATCAAGAGCCTTGGCTGAACTGAGTCCCATGCAGAGTCTTCCTCTGAAATTCACCCCCATTCTTACTCCCAAGCATCTCATCCAACATCAGGGTCTGGCTAATACAATTCTCTGAGCCAGAACAGCAGATGTGTTTTGAATAATTATGAGTCCTGGGAAGCTGGGGGTCTGAGTATTAGGAGCTCTGGGGAATGAGTGTGAGTATTAGGAACCGTAGGGAATGGGCGTCTGAGAATTAGAAATCCTGGGAGTGAGAGTGTATTAGGAATCCCCGGGAGCAGGAGTAGGAACCCTGGGGTATGGGAGGTTCTGTTTCCTTTGAAAAGGATAAGGATGCATAGTAGGGTCTTACATCATTATCCCTGTCCATATTAGCTTCTGGGAATTCAGATTTGCATCCTAGTCACCATGATGAGAACCCTAAAAGGAAAAATGGACCCCATTTCCCATATGAATAAAAACATTGCTGGAACCAGGACTATAGTAGAAGTCTATACTTCTGCTACTTGAGAAGTTAGGATAGAAGGTTCATGAGTTCAAAGACCCACCAGTGTAACTCCAGAAATCCTCTCTGAAATAAGAATTGTTTAGAGAGCAGTGGATGCAGCTTGGCCATTTGGTGTTCAGGGCACACTCAACATTCATTCTCCAGCACTGAAAAGCAAACAAACTAAAAACCACTGGGATTTTTAAATTCTATAACTCACTGGTGTCCAGTAATAAAAATGAAATACAGCAAATATTTTGTGGAGATGAAAGCACAGGGGATCTGTGATCATAGTGGAAGTTAGGGAGAACTGGTAACTCAAACTGGAGGAAGACATTGAACTCAATGAGCCAAGTCCCAAGAGAGCAGTTTAGAGAACAATATAAGAAAATTACAAAGAGCAGGAACCCGGAGCTCAACTGTGTTCTGGAGTCTCTAGCTTTCGTTTCTGTTATCTTTGGGAGTTATCCTAATTTTTGCCATTCACATAGCCCTTCACCCAGGACATCACAGCCATGGCTATTGGAGTGAATGACCAGGAGAGGAAAGGTGAGCTGTCTTTGCATTGAGTTGAAGAATTATAAAAGATCGGCAAAAAGATGGTAGTCATCCTCTGACTCCCAAAAGCCACCAATAGAACTCAGAGTAGACAAAGGTCCCATTGGTAGAACAGTGTCTGAATATAATGGTATATGCAGTTCTACTTAACTAGTGGAATATCTATATAAGTTATCTATTCTCTCATGTCGTAGTCAAGCCATCATCAGGACAGGACTGGTGAGGTGAATCTTCCCTTTTTTTTTTTTTTTGCCCAGGCTCTTTCCACAGTTTTGTTCTGACATGTTCCAGTGTTTACCTGACCTGCCTGTCCTTAGAATACTCACTAATACTTGCCAGCTGAAGGAGGAAAGAGATAAGCTATGACTGATAATCTTGTCAACTTGATTGGATCAGTGGAGATTGGATCACTGGATGCTCAGGAGATTAGTGGAACACACCTCTGGCTGTGTATGTGAGGATCTCCAGGGACAATTCCATGAGGGTTCTGACCTAACAAATAGGTTAATTTATTGATGTATCCATAATAGGTGACATTACTGGTCTGTTGGGATGCCATATCTTGCCCTAGCCATTCTCCGTCAACCATGTGATGATCTGCCCAGGATTGCCACATCTTCTTACCCCTTGGTGTTTTTCCTTTCACATGAGCCTACACATGGCTCTGAAGCTATGAGCCAAATTCTCCCCTAAGATGTCCATAGGGTAACAAATAGAACCTTATCTATGAGTGAAGGAAGCATTCCTTTACCTTAAGGAATCAACTCTGAGATTACGTGCTTCAACTCAACCTACATCCCATGGTCCAGAAAATACTTTCAAGATCACACAGAGCTGCAAGGAATTCTGGAAATTACAGTTTTCTTCTGAATATCCATTTGCCACACTTAACACCATGGGTCTTAGTACTATTATAAACAAGATATTGTTCACTTGTGGCTTCTCTGCCATATCCACCCAAGTACAAATTAGTCCTGTAAACAGAAACCAGAATACTGCTTGCAACTCAGAATATATTCCATCTATGTCACTGTCACTCTGATCTTTTGCAGGTCAGGTCCATTATTTTCTGTCTTTTCTGTCTTCCAAGATTTCTTAGGCTCTTTGTGCCCAAGGTAGGTAGATGTCCACCTCACCATTTTTAGACTGATATACAACAAAGTGAAAGGTGCCAGCTAGCTTCCTAGCACAAACTGGACTTGAAATGAGCATTGCACACCAAGTTAAGAGTATTTATGACTTAACTCTCATCAAGATAGGGGCCAATGAGAACATAAGGAGGCCAGGGTATTAGCTGACAAGGAAGAAATGTAAACTCAACGTAATAGAAGGAATATTCAATTCCCATGCAGAGCTGAAGGATTCGTTCATGGCAGGGCATGCTCAGGAAATAAATTAACTCTTGAGTTGATATGAGTATATGGGTGTCATCTTTGATAGCCTAGGAAATATCAGCTACAAGAGTGCTGGGGAGAAGACGTTCCAATCTAACTACACAGGGGAAGGCGGTGCTAAAAGCCCAGGCTGATGGCCCTGCCGTAGAACAGCCCTCTGTAGATATCACTCAGCTCAGGACAAAAGGAGAGCCTTTGGCTGTAGAACCTGAGGCTTGGGACTCTTCCCAGCACCAAAGATCCTAGTGAATATGGAGACTACTATTGTAGAGCAGGGTCACGGCTGGGAATAAATCAGGGAGGAAAAGAGTACCCTGGAGGGAGAAATTAAGTGGAGATGGTTAAGGAAGGGAGAACGAGAAAGGAGAGTGCTAGATGGGGAGCAAGCATCCGTGAGAGACCGTATCCACATGGCAACCAAGGTCAAGGTGACCAGATTAAACTCGCCAGCCCCCAGTACTATGTAACTTCGTACTTAACACACCTACCCTGATTCCTTAAGCAAGTAACTGGTCCCCTTTGAGTACAGGGTCTGTGTTTAATCAACATCAGTCAAGGCATTTTCAGACCGGAAAAAGAATAGCTTCTCTTCTGTCAGCAGACAGCCAAATCTCACAGTGGCCTGAGAAGTAGCCACAGCAGGACCACACTTGTAGACAACCAAGCGGAGAATTACCTACAGAACAGAAGCCAGATGCCCAGATGGTGGTTTGCTAGGACTGAATTACAAAGTAACACAAACTGGGCTAGAGAAACAGAAATGTATCTTCTTTTAATTCTAGAGGCCAGAAATCTCACACCTAAGTGCAGGTAAAATTGCTGTTATTTTTGTTTTGTTTTGTTTTGTTTTTTTCTTAGACCTCTCTCTTTGACAATGAACTTTTTCACAGAGATTTTCATGGCTGAGTCTTCAGTGGTCTTTATGAATAAAACATGAGCACCTGTACTATGGGAACCTCTGAGTGAGAGCGAAAGAGAAAGACATAAATAAGATAAATGATTCTGTATATTATTGATACATATATATATTGATACACATATGCACATACTCTATAGGGGAGACATTTCTGTATCCATTCCATAATAGTTTGCTAATCCGTTTATATAAATAGACAACAGACAAGGAGAAGGAAAGACATGCACATTTATCAACAGGCAGGAGGGCAGGAGCCACACAGTGTGAAATTTAAAGAGTACATGATAGAGTCATTGCAGAGAGACACAGAGGTATAAAGTTTCTAAGGAGGGAAAACAGGAACCATGGCATGATGAGGGGAGAGAGTACCAGATCCCCAAACGCAGACTTGACAGGCAAACAAAGTTCGTAGGCCCCTGCCCTCCGATGAAAAGTGTGAGAAGTATTATAGATGGACCCAGAACAAGTATACACCTTCTTCGGGGGCTCCCGAGACTGAAGGGCACCCCATAGAAAGAAAATCCCAGCAAAGTATAAAGCTGAAGAGAGCTGTGGGTGGGGAAGGCCAGCAGACCCAAAGCTGCTGTTGCAGTTCAAACGCTCAGCATCTCAAGGTCCATACTTCACAGTGCCATTTTCTGAGACCATCAAAACCAAGGATCAAAGAAACATAAAGGTAGCCCTCATTCAGTCTGGAGAGTTTCATAAGACCTCTGGGAAGGAGATCCCTTTGAGTGTAGTCACAAAAGAAGAGTCAGAGTTTTGTACCAGATATTTGACATGTGTCATTTCGTCTTCCACTCATTAATCTGCTCACACATCATTCATTCTTTCATTCATTCATTCATTCATTCATTAACTCATTCAATAATTGTTTCCAGGACATATGCTTCCCCCAAACATTGTGTTGAAAGGGTAGGGATGGGTCACAGATCAGCCCCATCTAAAATGGTGACCCCCACGATAATAAAAGAAACATTTTTCATTCTATGGAAATATGAGGCAACTTGCTTCATGCTCAAAATCTTATGGATAAAAGAAGCCATGAAAGAACCTCGTTTCCCAAGACTGATAACTGATGAGCAGCATTTATTGAGTGATTGGTTTGCACTAGAGTAATAGGTAATTGTTAAGGTTTGGTTGCAGAAGACATAATTCACATTTACTAGTTAGTCCCCAATCTCTTGTTTTCTGCATTGGTTGATGGACAGATAGATTTAGGAATCATTATGAGAACAGAAGAATTAGCTTCTGAACTTCTTGACTGAACTTCTAAGAATGAGAAATGCAGTAGAGCAGAGGCCCAAAGGATTCTCTGCTTCTACCAGCTCAAGGGAGCTGCTCACTAAGCCACGAAGTCACAAGACACAGATGTCAGTATAAGTCCCCTGCTATGGACAAGGTGCACCAGCACAAGTGTGAGTCCCCCTTCACGCTGAATTTTCAGTTTCAGGTGCATATGACTGAAAACATCTCTGAGAGTTTCAAGAAGAAAAATAAAGCAAAGCAAAAACAAAACAGCATTCTGGAAGGGAGCAGAAAATAAAATGAATCAAGTCAATTCAGAGTTTTCAAGGGCGATCAATACATCCAGAATATGACATCCAGAATATGACAAACTATATTCTGTAACAAACCTTTGTTATGTACATTGCAATCAGAAAACATGGTGGGATAAGTAATGACCAGCCTGACTCCATCTTAATTGAAAAAGGCATCTCATTAGAAGGTCAAAATAAGTTAACTTCTGTTTTCTATAAAACTTGAATTAGAGCAGGTCTTGACTCACTTTCTAGGATTTGACATTTTCCACACCTGTGGTGGTTTGTCTAAACTGGTGCCCATAGGCCCATAAGGAGAAGCACTATTAGGAGATGTGGTCTTTTTGGCGGAGTTGTGTCACTAGGGGCTAGGCTTTGAGGTCTCAGAAGCCCAGAGCCAAGGCCGGTGGCCCACTTGTTTTTCCTGCTGCCTGCTGATCCAGATGCAGAACTCTCAGCTACAACCCAACACCATGTCTGCCTGTGTGTCACCATGCTTCCCACCATGACAATAATGGACTGAATCTCTAAACTACAATCCAGCCCCAATTAAATATTTTCCTTTATAAGAATTGCCCCGGTCACTGTGTCTCTTCACAGCAATAGAAATTTAACTAAGTCAGCAACCTATAAACCTACACCATAATAGGATAAGATATTCCGCTAAATAATTTTGACATGTTCAGTCAAGTTCCTACATAACTAAAGAATCTTGGTAATCCCCTAGCCTTTCAGTCAATGCTATTTTCTCAAACTCTACGTTAGGGAGATAGCCTTATCTGACAGAAAATAAAGCTTGCTTAATTTCACCAAAGATTGTGGGTAATGTCTTTACTTTTGTTCAATGAAATTAACAATTAGAGGTCCCATCAAGATCAAGACCCCTACCCAAAGTCTGAAGCCAGATTTTTGCTCTGGAACTCCAAAACCCAGAATACTGCCACAGCTGATATGCATCTTGAAGATGTTCCAAGGCTTGCGTTTGCTTTTGTGGATTATTGGAGTGAACTGTCACACTAAAAAGAAACCAGCAAACAACTGTCTGCAGAGGCCTCTATTGGTAAGTCATAAAAGAAATCTCCTTCTTTGCTAGTGAGATCCCATCTAGGGCACAGAGAGGTACTTGGCAAGGTCCACAAACGTCTGTTCAGGGCACCAGCAAGGTGTTGCACTGTTCATCTGGGTTTTGGCAACTGGTTCTTGGTCCCCTATGTTTGTTCTGTTTTTTGTTTGTTTCCTGACCAGGGTACTAGTGAAAACTCTCTCTGCCTGCCTAGTTCTTGGATACTAGGGATGGAGAAAGAAATCTGTCAAAGCCAGTTAAATATATAAATGAAAGTAGCTGCCACAGGTTTTGGTTTTGATGGGTTTCTTTTGACTACGAGAACGTTCTGTGTTCTACCTACACTTACTGGTTTTATTTTTGCTGACTCTGTCCCTTGAACCTTTTGTGTTCTGAGTTTACTGATTTCATTTTTTTTCTGTATCTGTCTCTTTAAACCTGCTACCTCTACCTCCCACCACAGTGCCCTGTTACTGCAGCTGGCATAGAGTCCCATCAAGCCCCAAAACCTTGTTTTTTTCTTGGTCTGCACCAGGTGCTAGCTGAGAAGTACTGCACAGAAAACTGCAGTGGGTAGGGAATCACTGGGCTGCAGGCAAGCACTCCAAGGGGTGTGTGTGTATGTGTGTGTGTGTGTGTGTGTGTGTGTGTGTATGTGTGTGTGTGTGTAGGGGTAGGGATACCGACTAGCACTGTGGCCACTTTGGCCACTGACCACAGCTGCATTCTCTGTTCTCAGGTTGTTCTGGTCCCTCCCCCTAATCGTTGAATTCAAATTAGCAGGGATTCCTGTGTCTTTTAGATATGGATAATATTGAAATATTGCTTTATGCTGCTCTGCTTTATTGGAAAGCTGACTCTGGAGTTGAGTTATGGCTCCCCATTCTCTATACCCAAGAATGATTATTTAAGTTTCCTGTCTGTGGTATGGCAGATAAGCTACATGATTTTATGATAGGAAAAAATAGAGCAAAATAAAACAGCAATAAATAAATAAATAAATAAATTAATTAATTAATTAATTAATAAGACATGCAAGTTAATAGTCACTTTATAAATGATCAAATTCTTTAATATGTTCAGAACTATGTTTATAGTTATGCTAGGTACAAATGTAACTTATTTACAAGAATAAGCTTTGTTTAGCCTCCTATGTATGTTTTCAGGGTTAAGACTAAAGCAAATAACCCAAAACAAGTAAAGTATATTTAAAATAAGGTATGCTTAATAGATGGCCCTCAAGACTTCTCAGAGATCTGCTGGATGGCATTTAAAATGTCTAACGGAAAAATCTTCCTATGATAGACAGAGATAACAGTTCCTAGAGGCGACTCTAATGTTTCCAAAGAACTCAGGGCATAAATCTGGATTGTGATGATGCTAACCACTGGGAAAAACTGCCTCATGCCTCACCTGCTGCCAAGGTTATGTATAAACTGTGGACACTGTTGGGTTGACTGCCCTAGTCTATCTCAGTCAAAGTTGGCCAATTTTCTCAAGTTCCTCAACCACAGAAAAATCTCTCCAACCTTTTGGGTCTGGCAACTGAAGGACTATGCTGGCCTATGCAATGGCTGAAGATGCAATGTTGTCCTGTGTGATAGTCAAAGACAAACCTCTGCCTCCAATGAAACTACCCTAGAGCCTACTGGGGTATTTATCCAGGTAGCTAGTAAGTCCCTGCCATTTAATCGAGAGTCTGTTTGGATTGTACTTCCTGTTATAACTTTTATCCCTCTCAGTTCTCTGGTGGTGTTGAGGGCTAACTGTGGCTTTGTAAATTTAACGATGGCTTCTTGGTTAATACATTTTATATATGAGAATCAGGTCTTGCCTTTCTAGAGCTATTAGGCTTCCTAATGAGAATAGCAAACTCACAGACATGTTTGCCTTACTAGCAGGTTTCATAATAAAAGATAAACAGGTTTTAGATGCAACTTTTACTATTTAAACTTGCTTTGCAATCACTGTTCTTGCAATCAACCACCTATGGTCCATGGTAAATGACTGGATAAAAAAGGTTTTAAATTTCTATAAGTTCTGAAAGTCTAAGAAAATATTCTGAAATACAAGTTATAAAGGTCTAAGAATATAAAAAATTATAAAGGTCTAAAATAATTTAAGATATATAAATACAAGTTACTCTAAACTATCATTATGCTAAAATTTCAAAAGTTCAGAGTTTTAAAAGCATTGATGGATGGAATTCTGATAAGCATATCAATTACAAGCTCAAGATTTTACACTTCCTTGATTGCTTTCTAAGAATAGAGCCAAATATGCGTCTCATCATGTTAAAGACATCTCTGTCCAATCTATAGATCCAGCCCACTGGACAGAGAAAAGAATGCTCATGCCTTTTCACCCCAGCCATAGCTTTTGCTATGACTCAAAGGCTCAAGTCTACTCCAGCTCTTTCAGGGCCTCTGTTAGCTGCTTTTTTCTTTCTTTTCTAATATGTATTTCAATTCAGATTACAAACAATGGTAGTGCTAACATATCTAAAACTTTTATCTTTTTGTAAACTTAAGGATTCACACAAACGTTAGGGACCTGGAACTTGAATCTACCAGCCGCAGGTCAAACAGACTCCAGATAAGTTTTCCTGTCCTGTCAGCCAACAACCTAAGTTTCCCTGCTTATTGCCTATTTCTGAGGGGTAAGTTTCAAACGTAAGATTTCTGCTTTAAATCCCTTAACTTTAACATCTGACCCTACTCAACATCTGTCTCTGCAGATTTCCACTCAACTGGTAGGCACCCTCCAGGAATCAGCTGCAGACTACCAACTGCTCCGAACAGCTATGGGCCCTGACCTGCTGAAAGCTGATATAAACCAGTCTAGCCAACATGATTGCTCTCTGTCTCTTCAGTTGGATATATGAACCAGATGCTTCTGATGAATGCCCCATTGCCAGAATTCCTGTCAGCCTTTGGCTAATATTCCAGACTTTCTGGGCCCTGACAACAGTGTCCTAATTTTAGTAGGAAGTAATTAAGAGAATACATTGCCCCTTATTCTCAACAAAGGCTGGAATGTTAAGTCCAAAGGAGACTCCCTGGCAATGGGAACAACATGGTATATATAATGGCATTACCAGGATCCCTCACTGTCTGAAAGGTACCTGTTAAAAATCAAATAGACCAAGATCTATCAGCAGTGAGTTAGCTACTTTAGCTCTACAATATAATAAAACATTCAACCTGATCTATGCAGAACAAAGAGGATGACTCTACAAAAAACTGTATTCTTCTATGCTAACCAATCAGATGTAATTAGACAGACTCTAGAAATGATTCAAATATTCTCACCAAATAGAAAATGCTAAATTCTTGTCCTCTGCCTACATTATTAGCCTTTATAACAACCATTCCCCAGCAAGAATTTGAAAGAAACACATAAGACGGAGGGGTGGGGGGGTGGAATGATTGACCAGCCTGAGTTTATCTTATGATTAAGACATCTTGCTACAAAGTCAAAATAAGATCATTCTTGTTTTCTGTAAAATGGGACTAGACTAGGTCTTGACCCATTTTCTAAAATTTGTCATGTTCCATACCCTACACCCTAACTTACATCCTGATAAGATAAGATGTTCTGCCAAATAATTTTGAAATGTTCAGCCAAGTTCCTTCATAACCCAAAACCCTTGGAAACTCTCCGGCCTTGCAGTTTTAGGGGGCTAAATAAACCCCATTTTTCCTATGTTCAATGTTATTTTCTCAAACCTCACTTTAGGGAGATATCCCTGTCTGACAAAACAATAAAGCTTGCTCAATTTGACCAAAGAATTTCTTTTCTTTTGTTCTTTGCAATTAACATAAGCTTTTCTTTTAAAAGGATAGAGTATTCAGTATGTTAATGATCTGTTGTTCGTTCTAGACTCCAACTCAACCAAAATTTCTGTGGGTGGAAACTAAGAAGAAAGGTGTCTGTTTGGATACTTAGGTACAATCAAATATCCTGACCAACCTCCCAGAAATATACACATGTCAACAGAGGATAGTTTCTGATAGCTCAGAAGAGTGGGTGGTTTCCTGTCCAGAGAACAGTTTTAGTTAGAAAATAATAGCTTTCTAGTTTCAATAAATGAGATGAAGTGAGCACCACCCATTGCATGTAAGAAAAGTCAAAGTATCTCTTGATACTTTCATTTTGAGATTTTTACCTCTACATTTAAACAAGGAATGACACTACTTACAATAACTAATGAGGCTGTTCCAGGACCTAGAACCAGACATTTAGGCATGGGCATGGTGGAGCATGTCTGCAATCCCAGTACTTGGGTGGCTGAGGCAAAAGGATTTAGAGTTTGAGACTATACTGGGATATGTAGTGAGAGTCTATCTCAAAAATACCAAAATAAAGAAAGAAAAAGAACTGGAAGACCAGAGTCTCTGGATTGATGATACTGACCCCCTCCCAGCATGCACTTGGAAGCTAACTTGTTAATAACACAGCAGCCATTTGGAGCGATGAGCCCGGATGATGATGGTCGCAGGTGAAATGAAAGTGTCAAGATGCAGCTCTATTCAGCCCAGGATGGAGTGATGTCTTAGCTGAGACCTGGATGATGAGTTAGCCAGGTACAGAGAGGAGAGATTAGTGAGTGTTTCACATGGGGGAATATATATGTGACAAGGTCTGGGTTCCCAAAGAAAAATGATAGATCTTGAGTAATAGACACTGCTCAGCATGAGGGGAGCACAAAACAAAATTATTAATTCAGAAAAGTGGAGATTCTGTACCTGTGAACAGAAGCCTGTCTTCCTAAAGCAACATCAGCAGAAACAATATAAGAACCGAAACACCCAATATAGGCCATCCTGGGAATGGCCTGAAACCATCAGCGCACAGAACAGAGCAGCCTCCACCAGGCCCAAAAGCCAACCGCCAATGTGGGTGGCTTGAGATGAGAGGGTAATCCCAGGGCAGATCTACAGGACTATTTAAAGAAAAGAGTTTTAGCGGCTTTCGGCAGAGCTGAAGCACAGGTCTTACTTTACAGGACTCTGCATCTGGAACCATCCAAAACAGATCATGCCCTAACACCTGTCAACCCTGGAGACAGAAAGTCCTATGTTGGTTCTGTCACCTTGACTAGATTACAAAGAGAGCTGAGCACAACGTCCCCCACTACCTTACTGTTGGCTTCTTGACTACAGATGTAATGTGACCAGCCACTTATGCTCCTGGTACCATGATGGACTGCATTGCCTCAAACTGAGAACCCCAATATGCCACCCTTCTTTCTTAAAGTTGCAATTGTGAGATGTATGATCATAGCCCTGATAAAAATAATTAATATAGCATGCTTCCTCCTGATGTGTCTCCCATTTCTGCATCTAGTTCAGGCATCAGGGGATGCTAGAGAAGTGAGTACAGGATGTTCATGAATACTGAGTGAGAGAGAGAGAGAGAGAGAGAGAGAGAGAGAGAGAGAGAGAGAGAGAGAGAGAGAGATGGAGGGGGAAACGGAGAGGGAGAGGGAGAGGGAGAGGGACAGGGACAGGGACAGGGACAGGGACAGGGAGAGGAGGCTGGGATAAACATCTTGTTCTGAGCACTCTTCCCTTGCTCCACCCTCAGCTCTTCCGCTTTCCAGCCTCCAGCTTGACTCTATTCAAATTACTAGACAGCAGCCTTGCCTCTTCAGGTTATTTCCCAAACACCTCTCAGTCACTATTTGACTTTTCCTTCTAGCTGGACCATCTTGAGTGTTGCTCTGATAGATACCTTCTTAAGAGGGACCTTCAAAGTGTTTTCTAATTAAAAGATTACTGTGAGCCAAAATAAACCTTTCCTTCCAAAGCAAGGCTCAAGTCTTAAAGCATTGTTTCGAACTGATTCTACCTCTTCCTGGTAGAATGAACATGGGTAAGAATGCAACCACCCTGGCCCCCCTGCCTCCTCACCTGTGAAAGGGGGATGATCACACTGCAATGAATGAGCTAAGAAGTTCAGATAGTAGATTGATGTAGTACTGACAAGCAGAAATGTTATTTAACCAAAACTCATATGCTTCTCAGATACCAAAAGGAGTGGTTTCCTCATGGCCACTAGTCTGAAATTAAGTGATTATTACAAATATGTTTTTATTCAGCTCCCCAGATTTATGCTTAAATCAAATAAATAGAATATTGTTTCAGATCTGTTACATTTTTAATGATTCTAAGACTGACCACATCATCTCTGTCTAATAACATACATTTGAATTTTGCTGTGAGGAACACGAGGTTTCGATGAGGTGAGTTATTTGAATTTGTTTCTTTGCTGTACTTTAAATTATTACAATTATTCTGAGCATGGTTTTCTGCACCTGTAATTCCAGCACAGTCTTCTGCACTTGTCACCTTACAGTAGCTATGGTCAAGGCCTACACCAATGAAGACAAGCCTGCCAGTGACTCCAGCACAGAAGGAGAAAGAGCTCTTGAGTCTGTACTGCAAGCTGAGAAACTATTGGGAATGGGTGGCCACTGGGAGAAGGAGTACATTTTTCTTTGGGAATGCGGCCTCTGGTAGGTTGCCCAAGCTCATGAAGGCAGCAGTGATTAGACTCTATATGTAAAATAAAAAAAAAAAAGAAATGAAAATTGGAAGTATGTTTTGGGAAGTTCTGAAGAAGTGGAAGAGGGAAGTTCTGGAGGGATATGACCAAGATTTTATATATATAATTATGCACATTACTTTATATACATTATATATTACATTATATATTACATACAATATACATTATTTATTATAAGATTATATATTACAAGATACTATATAATATTATATTATAATATTATATTATATATTATATTATATATTATATTATATAATATTATATGTATTATATATTACATTATACACATTACATTATATACATTATATTAGGCTATACATTATATATTACATACTATGTATATAATTTATTAAAAGATTATATATTATAAGATACCATATGTATGGTATCTTGCACATGGTAATATACATGTTATATACTACATGCTACATATTACATGTCATACATTGCACATTATACATCACACATCACATGTTACATGACACATATCAGGCATTACATATCATATATTACATATTGTATATTGTGTATCATATATTACATGTTTTATATACATGAACTTGTCAAAGTATATTTAAAATATTAATTAAAAATAAATACTCACTGTAGTGACAATGAGTAAAAGATAGAAACAGAGCCCAGATTACTTGAGTGAGCAGCTGACATCACTCAGCAGAGCAATGGCTGTTGCCAGTCATCTTTATGTTTTTTGTAAGGAATGGTAATCCTCACAAGAGTTACCTTGGAATGTGAAGAACATTTTGGGTTGTCATAGTGACAGACAGGTGAGGGTCTGATTTGCAAAACAATCTACAATGATGGGTATGGGCAAGAGAGATATTCAGAAGACTCAGGAAGCAGATGAAGCACACAAGCTTCAGGAAGCTACTGAAGGTTACAAGAGACAGAAGGCCAAGCTACACAAACAGTGATAACTGCTTGAGAGAAGGGATTCTCAGACCATCGGGGCTGCCTGCAATTTGGACACTACTTTCAGGGACTATTTTACCAGAATGGGGATTTCGATGATGTAGCTGCTTTTGAGCCCACCACGCTCCTCTAAGTAACCCCTTACCAATACTCTTGAAAGTGACTCAGATAAACTCACTGATAGACTGTTAGACCTGGTGGGCCTGATTCTTTGTCCAGTGACTGCTGCCCTAATGGGTGAAGCAATGTTCATTTATACCAACCCCCCAAAGTTCTACAACAATCCAGTCCCAATACCTGTATGTCAGACTAATAAATAATGGATGAAGTGGGATAACTAGAGAAAGGACCAGGGCTGGAATTGTGGGTCATTTCTGTTTAAAGCAGATTTTTAATTTTTTCCTTAAAGGCTTAGAATCCCTCAGGTAGGTGTGACATGCATGCAACTGGCAGGAAATCAGTTCTCATTCTAGAAGTAGAGGGTACAAAACATCACAGTTCCTTACTTTCTCATCATCTAGCTTCATCGCATCAACGAGGGTAGGAAGTTCTGTCCTATTTATCTTGCTGACCTTCAGTAGACCACAGTTCCCCTGAGTTTTCAACTACAGAATCAGGGGAGGTGAGCCGATTTTATTTTTAAAATCCTGTACTCACGGGAACCTATTCCCAGCCCTGTCTATTACAATGCTATTTGAAAGGAAATGATGTAACATCTTTCTTCAAGTTCAGTATCAATCCCACATACACAAGGAAGGCTCTGGAAATGCCCCCCCTTACATGATGGAATCCTATATATCCTATTAAGTGCAGCTTATGGCACAACACCCACAACACAGACACTTCTCTGGAGGCCTCTCTACCTATCAGCTCCTTGCCCTCACCCCCACAGATAAAAGGTAATCACACATTGCCCTGTGTTTCTGCAATGCTTGGCTCATACCTCGAAAGAGCCATGGTGACATTCATTGCCATCAAAGGTTTGTCTGTGTTTGTGCATTTGTGTGTGTGTGTTGTATGTGCACACCCATGTATTTTATCTGTATGTACATGTATAGGTGTGCAACTGTCTTCCCTTTTGAATGAAGAGCTCCTGAGAATACAACCTACATTTTACTCATGTCACATCACTGTCAAACTGTGTTGTGTTGACACATTCAGGTGTTAATATCTGAATATACTTGATGTACACAAATTACAATTTCATATGGTTATGCTAGTAGATACTCATTGAACATACACATATTTGTTGTTATACAGTGTATGTATTCCTGGAAAACCTTATGTTCTACAATAATTGTTAGCTAGACATTTCTGTACAAGGCTCTACAGTCAATGCTTCATACCTAATATGCCATGGGGTCTTCAATCCAGCTGTTCAGCTTTATTACTGCCACTGAAGGAAATTGTACAAATTTAGAAACAAACAATATATAGACAGAAATCTTCAAAAACAAATACTACAAAACATCCAGCAATATATTAAAAGGATTTACACTACGACCAAAGGAAACTTGTCCCAGAAATTCTAGGTTGGTTTAGCCTATGAAGGTCAAAATTGAAATATGCCACATTAGTAAAACAGGAATAAAACACAGTCAGATGAATAGATCACAGAAGAAAGTTCAACACCCTCATAATGAAACACTCGATAAGCTTGAAGTGGAAAGGAACTTCCTTAAGTCTTCAAGGGTGTTGAAGCTAAATTCATACTTAATAGCAAAAGACTGAATACTTTCCCCTAAAGACTGTGATCAGGACTGCCCCTAGAAGCACTTAAGGTGTGGCTGCGGTGTCACATATACGTCAGTAGGTGGCAGAGAAGAGAGAGACTATGTCTATGTTCAGTGTTCTGACCTGTGAACATCTGAATAGATAGTAGCCTAACACTCCCTGAAAAAGAAAGAAAGAAAGAAAGAAAGAAAGAAAGAAAGAAAGAAAGAAAG
>JADRCH010000042.1:7336915-7383112 GCA_019843965.1 Rhynchomys soricoides
AAGAAAGAAAGAAAGAAAGAAAGAAAGAAAGAAAGAAAGAAAGAAAGTTAGTCCAAGGTTACCGTCCATCTGGCACCATAAGGCACAGACAGGGAGCTAGCCTGAGATGACCACCAGTCCAGTGCCACTCAAGGCATGGTAGACCATGCCAATATGACCCCTGACATGTGCCATAATGTACAGATAGGGCATAGCCCTGCTGAGATGACCCCAGACACTCGGAGACCCAAAATGCCTCTAAGAAGAAAAAGTGGAGAAATGGAAAAAAGGTGGAGAAATGGAAGAGAAAGAGAAACAGAAGGATATGGGTACAATGAAGAGAGGCAGAACTGAAGAGTCGAGGGTAGTGAGGAACAACCTGTTGTGAGTAGTCAGTGATGCCACCTAGGACCTGGCCTGTGTTGCTACCAGGGGCCATATCTGGGTCCATGGTCCTACAGCAGCAGGGATCTATTACCACCAAAGGCCAGGCAGATATCCCTGGTCTGGGCTGCAATCAGGGAACATGTTGATGTCTGAGGGCTGTGTAGAACTGGCCCCATCCCTTGTCTGGGTATCTTGAGAGAGCATGCTCTGGGGGGTACAAGAACAAGGAGAGCTGATGCTGCCCCTAGCCACCTGCTGTACTCCGGGAGAGTGGCCCCATACATCACCCAGGAAGCAAAGTAGCCCAAGAAGCACAGTAGAGCTGGCCTTGGTTGCCAGTCAGAAGGTCCCTGAGGGCATGAGCATGGGGGAGTGGGCCCTGCCTCTTGTCTGCCCTGCTGTGGAGCCACTGAGGGAGAGGTTCCCTCACCTCCTCTGTGGCAAGCAGGAGAGCTCATCTCAATGGAGTCACGAGAGCAGGAGAACTGACCCTGAACTCCTCCCTCACCTCTGCATCATCTCCTGCCCCCAGGTTCATTCCATGTCCTGAATTCTTTAAATAATAAACAATGATGTGGAAGTGTAAGCCTCTCTCCCAAAGTTGATTTTGGCCATGGTGTTTTATTGGAGCAATAGAAGCCCTAACTAAGGTACATATTCTACCTAGGATTCCAGTAGCCACAACTGGCAGGATCTCAGAAGCATTTCCTACCAGGCAACACAACCACATGATATTCTTCTAAGAACTAGAGAGGGCAACAGAAACCATGGACCAGAATAGCACTCAACAAAGACAAGAACTGATACCAGCACACAGAATTATAATCATCCCAAACCCAGATACCTAGATGCCAGCATAAAAACACAATAACAGCCAGAATATATCTCCACTAGAGCCCAGCAACCCTGCTACAGTAGACCCCGAGAAACTCGGTATAGCTGAAGCACAAGACAAGGGTTTCAAATTAGGTATTATGATTATGCTCAAAGTCCTTAAAGAGGATTGGCATGAACCCATTATTGAAATTTACAAAAAAAACAAACAAACAAAAAAAAAACAAACAAACCCACACAGTCCAATGTGTGAAGAAAACTGTTCAAGATATGAATATGAAGGTATAAATGGTGTTAATAAAGTAACCCAAACTGAGAGAAAACAGGAAATGAAAATTTAAGAAACTCAACAAGAATCTCAGAGGCAAGCCACGCTAACACCATATAAGAGATGGAAGAGAGAATCACGGGCATTTGAAGCCAAGATAGAAGCAAAGAATACCTTGGTCAAAGAAAATGTTAAATCTAAAGAAGTCTTGGCATACACATCCAGGAAGTCTGGGATACTGTGCAAAAACCAAATCTGAGAATAATAGAAATGCAGGAAGGGGAAGAAACCCAGGTATAAGGCACAGCAAATACAACAAAGTCATAAAAGAAAATTTCCCTAACCTAAAAAAAGAGGTGCCTATCAAGTAGAAGAAGCATACAGAACATCAAATAGACTGGACTAGAAAAGAAATTCCCCACAATATAATAATCAAAACACTAAATGTACAGAACAAGAAACAATATTAAAATATGCAAATGAAAAAGACCAAGTACCATATAAAGATAGACCTATCAGAAAACCCCTGGCATTTCAATGGAGATTCTAAAAGTCAAAATGGCCTGAACAGGTGTTCTTAGAAACTCCAAAAGACCATAGATACAACACTAATTGTAGACCAGAATACTACACTAAGCAAAACTTTTAATCCCAATAGGAGGAAGTCATTCTATGATAAAACCAAATTTAAGCAGTATCTACAAATCCAGCTTTGCCAAAGGTACTAGAAGGAAAATTTCAATCTGAAGAGGTCAACCCCACCCAGAAAACACAAGTAATAAATAATCTCAGCAAACCAAAAGAGGGGAAACTCACACACATACATGACACAACAACAAAATAACCGGAATCAGAAAATACTGCTCAGTGATAACTCTCAACATCAATGGTCTCAATTTCCCCAAAAAGGACAGACTGCAGTAGTTTGAATAGGCATGGCTCCCTGGATTCATCTGCTTGAATGCTTGGCCCATAGGACTTTCACAGTCACTTAAAAAAAAAAAAAATATTGGGGCAACTCTAACCACACAAGTGAAAGACTTGTATGAAAAAAACTTTTAAGTCATTGAAAAAAGAAATTCAAGAAAATATCAGAGATGGGAAGACGTCCTATGCTCTTGGATCTGTAGGATTTAGTGTAATAAAAATGGTGATCCTACCAAAAGCAATCTACTGATCCAGTGTAATCCCCATCAAAATTCCAACACAATTTTTTAAGTCCATGCCACCAATTTTCAGATTCATATAGAAACATAAAAATCCCAAGATAACTAAAACAATCCTGAGTAATCAGAGAATTGCTGATCTCAAGTTGTACTACAGAACAGCAGTAACAAAAGCAGCATGGTATTAATACAAAATAGACATGTTGACTAATAAAAAGGAATTGAAAACACAGACATAAATCCACACACCCATGGATGCCTGATTTTTTTATAAAGGATACAGAAATACAAAATAGAAAAAAAAATAGCATCTTCAACAAATGGTTCTGGTCAAACTGGATGGCTGCATGTAGAAGAATCCAAATAGATCCATACTTACCACCACACAAAATACTCAACTCTAAATGGATCAAAGACCTCAACAAAAAACCAGATACACTGAACCTGACAAAAGAGAAAGTAGGGGGTAGTCTTGAACTTATTGCCATCTGAAGAGACTTCTGAACAGAACACCATTAAGATCAACAATTAATAAATGGAATCCCACAAAACTGAGAAGTTTATGCACTGCATAGGACAGTCATTTGGGCAAAGTTGTAGCCTACAGAACAGAAAAAGATTTTTATTTTTTTGCCAACTACATATCTTTTAGAAAACTAATATCCAAAATATACAAAGAAATAATAATATTAGATATCAAGAAAGTAGATTAATCCATTGTAAAAGGAAGGGGGCTTACAGATCTAAACAGACAATTCTCAGGAAAGGAAACTCAAATGGCTGAGATACACCTAAAGAAATGTTTAAGGTCCTTAGTGATCAGGGAAATGCAAAACAAAACTACTTTGAGATTTTTCATCTTCCACCTGTCAGAATGGCCAAGATCAATAAAACAAGTGACCACTTATACTGGTAAGGATGTGGAGTAAGGGGAACACTCATCCATTGCAGCTGGAAGTAGGAACTTGTACAGCCATTATGGAAATCAGTGTTATCATTCCACAGGAAGCTGGGAATAGATCTGCTTCAAGATCCATCTATACCACTCTTGGACATATACCCAAGGGATGCTACATCCTACTATAGAGACACTTTCTCAGCCAAGGTCATTATTGCTCTCTTCATAAGAGCTGGAGATTAGAAAGAGCTTAGGAGTCCATTAATAGATGAGTGGATAAAAAATGTGGTACATTTACATAATGGAATATTATTCAGTCACTTAAAATGAAATAATGAAATTTATAGGTAAGTTTCCCATTGTTTATGTTTATCACAGGCACTTGCTGACCCACTGGCTGTCAGACCATGACAAATCTTGAGTGTACTTTCATTGCCATAAAGCCAGATTGCATACAGTGCAACCTGATGGGTGACATCATCAAGCACCTTTAATAGGAGAGGTTCCTCCTGGTGGCCATGAAGTTCCTTCCTGAAGCATCACTACATTGATCTGAAAGACTGTTCTTTCTTTCCAGGGCTGGTGAAGTACATGAACTTAGCTCCTGGGATGGTTGTGGTCTGGGAGAGAGAGGCTCAATGTGGTAAAGACAGACTGGATGGTGTTGGGAGAGACCAGTCCAGCTGGTTCTAAGCCAGGCATCATTTGAGGGAATTTCTGCATTCAAGTTGGCAGGAACAACATTCATGGCAGCAATTCAGTGGAAAGTACTGAGAAGGTGTCAGTCTATGCTTGAAGTCTGAAGATCTGATTGTCTACAAGTCCTGTGCCCATGGCTGGGTCTATGAAGAGAAGTGGAAAAATTCGGGTCCTTTTCAGCATTACTGATGGGTCCCTGGGCACAGCTCTTTATTAATTGAGTGGATGGATTATCTTTTCTAAAACAATAAACAATAAAGACTTTGGAACTGAAAATAAAAAGAAACCCACAGGTAAATGGTTGGAGCTAGGAAAAAAATCACCCTGAATAAGGTAGCAAAGACCCAGAAATACAATTATGGTAGGTATTCACTTATAAGTGAATGCTAGCTGTTTAGTCTTTGATAAGGAAGATACAATTTATATAGCCACAGAGGTTAGGTATAAACTAAAGGACAGGGGTTCAGGGATGACTCACTCTAGGAAGGGAAAATAGAATAGAGTTATGCATGGATAAAGTGGGGTGGGGTCTGTAATGGGAGAAACAAATGGAAGAGGGGCAGGGATAAGGAAATGAAGGAGGGAATGCAGAGAGGGACTGCTATGATTAAGGGCCATTTGAGGGATTGTATATAAACCTAATCCAGAAGAAGTATCCTAAGTGATATACATGTATATGAAGGTATACTGGCTGGTTTTGTGTCAACTTGACACAAGCTGGAGTTATCACAGAGAAAGGAGTTCCAGTTGAGAAAATGCCTCCATGAGATCCACATGTAAGGAATTTTCTCAATTAGTGATCAAGAGGGGAGGGCCCTTTGTGAGTGGTACCATCTGTGGGCTGGTAGTCTTGGGCTCTGTAAGAAAGCCAGCTGAGCAAGTCAGGAGAAAGAAGCAAGCAAGCTGGTAAGGAACATCCCTCCATGGCCTCTGCATCTGTTCCTGCTTCCTGCCCTGCTTGAGTTCCAGTCCTGATTTCCTTTCGTGATGAACAGCAGTTGGAAGTGTAAGCTCAATAAACTCTTTCCTCCCCAACTTGCTTCTTGGTCATGATGTTTGTGCAGGAATAGAAACCCTGACTAAGACAGAAGGCAATATAAATAAATCCCCCAAGTAATGGGAAATACAGAGTCTCAACTGGACATCTCTCGTCACCAAGTGAAATTCCAGTATCAGGAATGGGTTACATCTAGTCAAATTGTTGGCCCCAAAAGATCCCGATGGGAACCCCAAACAAACCAGGCTATTGCCAAGGTTATTGGTTCCTCTCCACAAACTGACAGCAAAGCCCTGTTGCTGAAGATAATCACTACATAACCCACTGAACATGGATAAGTCAAACTGGTGTCTATCTTGAGCCTTTACTGACTAGTGTTCACAATACTGGAAGGTACTTTGTATTGCTACCAAAGGAGAAAGGTAAACACAAACCCAGCTACAAACCCTTCAGCTTGTAATGACAACCTGCCTACAAGATGCATGGGAGCAATAGTGGCAAAAACTTGTGAGAACAACTAACCAATATCTGATTGGATCTAAGGCCCATTCCATAGGTAAAACCTATGACTGACACCATTCAGGTGGCCAAGAACTCAAACTACATAGGCCAGGGACCTAGGGGGAAATCAAATACTACTGTTCTGCTAAATGGACATAGTGATAAAATGACTCCTAATGACATTCTGCTATATTTATAGATCAGTGCCCTGCTCATCCATCACTAGAGAATCCTCCTCCTGCAGCAGAAAGGAACAAATACAGAGACCCACAGTCAGGTAATGTTTAGAGTGAGAGACCTAAATAGGTTGTGTCTCCATCCAACTCCTCCCCTCAGAGCTCAGGGAACTCTGCAGAAGAGAAGGCAGAAAGAATGTAAGCTCAGAGGGGTGGAAGACACCAAGAAAACAGGGCAGGATCAATACACATGGGAACTGGAAAGGACTGAGCCAGCATGCACAGAGCCTGCATGGGTCTGCACCAGACAGAGTCCCAACACTATGAGAGGAAGTGGACACAAGTTGCCCCCCCCCAACCTAGAAGCTATCTTTGATTTATAACTACTCAAAAACAAAAATTTAGTTTTGTCCTATGGAGTCTCACTAGTAATACAAACTACTCCCAAGGGCAGGCCCCATATCAAGCTACTAATAGTCAACACAAAACAAACTCCATGGTATTTTCAGGGGTTCTTTTTCTCATAATGTTTTGTGGGAACATTTTTTTAACCTTACAGGTCCTTTGTGTATATATCATGGTTAACAGTCTTGTGTTTTTATGAGAGCCCTGTATGTGTAAATACGTGTGTCTCTGTGCCTATATGTGGTTTTTATTTGGTTTTTTTTTCTTTTGTTTTATGTTTTGGTTTTTTTTTTTTCCTTACTCCAACTTGTGTGTTTTGTTTTATCTTATCTTATTTAAATAATTATTCTTTATGTTCCTTTGTTTTCTACAGAGAGACAGAAAGGATTTGGGTGCTGATGGGAAGGGAGGTGGAGAAAGATTTCAGAGAAGTTCAGAATTTATTGTATGAAAAAATCTATTTTCAATAAAAGAAAAACAGAAAAAAATTCAAAATCTTGTTCTTGTGACTCTTGGAATAATATTCCCACATCTTAATATTAAATTTCAGCTAGTTTATATGTCTTTCCAGTAGTCCTGGAAGATTAAAGCTTAATTCTGCTTTTAAAAAAAAGAAAGAAAAGATAGGAAAGAAACAACCAAGTCACAAAATGGGCCATAGAATTCTCAAAAGAAGAAATACAACTGAGTAATAACTGTATTTGAAGTATTCAACACCATTAGCCATCAGGGAAGTGTGCATTAACATGACTTTGAGATTCCATCTCTGCCCAGTGGAGTGACTATCATAAATAAAAACAACATTACAAATGCCGTCAAGCATGTGAGGAAGGGAAGTGCTCCCCCATTGTTGGGGGAGTATGAATTGGTGCCACCAGTATGGAAATCAGAGTGGAGGTTTCTCACAAAGCTAAAAACTAGACCTACCATATGATCCAGTTATACCCCTCCAGGGCACATACCCAGTAGACTCCACATCCTACCATAGAGATACTTGCAAACCCAGGCTCTATTCATAGGAAATGGAGTCAGCTTAGGTGTCCATCAGCTGATGGCTGAATGAGCATGTGGCACGGATACACAGTGTCATTTTATTGAGCTAGAAAGAAAAATGAAATTGGGAAATCTGCAGGGAATGAGCCTAACTGAAAAATATTGAACTAAATGAAGTGAGCTAGGCCCAGAAAGGCAAGCATTTCCTGTCCTCTTTCACGTGGAGATGCATGTTGAACCTCGTGATTTGTGTGCTTGCTTGGAAATGTCTACAGAAGCAGGTAAGAGACCCTAATGGGAAAGAGGAGAGTGAACATGTGATTTGAAAGTAGTGAGGAGTGCTACAGGTTAACAGTGTTAGTGGGGATAAGGGCATAGGGTCAGGGAAGAGGAAGCGGTGGGGTAGGTGAGCTAATGCAAGGATATATGGAGAACCCTTATGAAAATGAGTATGTTGTAAGCTAATTGGAAACATATACTTTAAAAAGAAGTTTTGACAATGGTGGACAATGCTTCCTCCAAAAGACATAGACTATTAAATGAAAATCTAAGTGTGAGGCATGGGAAACTTCCTTATGCCTGTTCACAGGTACTTCCAATACAATATGGGCTCTTGTCATTGCTCTAGATTGCCCACAATAACCATGGTGCTGAAGATACAATGCAGGTTGGTTGTGGGATGCAGAGAAATCAAGCTGCAAACGGCCTGAAAAACTTCCTCCCCACTGGCTAGTTTTCATAGGGTCGAAGTTGCTATTCGGGTGATGGTTTTACCCAGCAGCAAAACCTTCAAAGCTATAATACTGAGCTTCCAAGAAATATGTGCCCTCTGGTGCAACAGTGGAATGAAGATTATATGGATAACTGATTAGAGTCCCCAAGAGAGAACTCATGTCTGACACTGTAAACCTAGTCTGAAGCTCAGGAGGTCATAGACCCTAGACTACTAGGTCATACACATAGTCATAAGTCATAGATAACCTACTACTGTTGTTTTGTTAAATTGACATACTGCTAAGCTGCCTTCTAAATATTTAAATTTATACCCTGGGCGCTGAACCTTGAAGAGAGAAGCTTCCCCTTGAGTGAGCATCAGTCAATGCCAAGACTCACACTTGGCCAAGTTGCTGAGAATGAGTGACTGCTGAGTGCTCAGCCCTAAATGGGACACGACTGTTCCCACAGCTCAGGGAACACTGGGGAAGAAGCAGCAGAAAGGATGTAAGAGCTAGGGAATAGGGAGAAGTCCAAAGTGCTGTCTTCTGGACATGACTAGGCCATTGCCCTCACGAACTCTTTACAGCTATGGTTGCCTGCCCTAGAGCAAGCCATCCAGATCAGTTAATATTTCAGAAGGTAGCGTCAGTTGGGCTCAGTAGATTACAAAACAAGGAGAGGGGGATGACATGAAATCAAGAATGACATGCTGGAGTTTCAGAGAAGTGGGAGGGGGAGCCAGGAATGGGTAGAACAAGATATAGTGTATGCATGTAAGAAATTGTCAAACAAAACTCTAAAAGCATCTTCTATTCTCTACTAGCTACTTTTCCCATTATATATGTCTATGTATTCATGTACTTGACTGTCTCCTTTCAAATACAAACTTAGAGGGAATGCATGGGGTTTGTTCATAGTTACATCTGAAACAAAGCAGGCTCTCAGTATGTATCACTAAACAAATGAACCAATGAAGGGGATTTCCAAACACAAGGAGATCAAAAGATGCTAGGTGTCTAACATTTCAACAAATACTCATTACAAGAGCCTCTGGGGGAAAACACAGACCTAAACACAGCCTGGAGAGACTCAGAGACCACTACCCAGTGGAAGTAATGTTAAGAGCTGGACCACCAAGAGGCTCAAATTAGACGAATGGAGATTAGGAGAACAAAATTTAAACAACATGTGGTTATTTATAGTTTGTTCTTACAGCTCTTCAAATTATCCATCTTTGTCCTTTCTGGAGAAGGGTGCTCAGGCATGGACAAGTGCAGCTTATAGATCAACCACCAAAGATGAAGATACAGAAATCCTGTAATTTGTAGTATTGTGGCTTGAATTTTAAGTGCTCTCCAATAGGCATATGTTTTATTTTATGAGTATAGGTGTTTTGCCTGTGTGTATACCTGAGTACCATCTACATGTTCAGTGCCTATAGAGGCCAGAGAAGGGCATCAGAATCCCTGGAACTGAACTTATAGATGGTTATGAGTCACCATGTTGGTACTGGGAGCCAGATCCACTAAGGCGTCTCTCTGATCCCCAGGATCATGTTTTAAATATTTGCTTTCTAGTTTGTGGTGCCACTTTGAAGACTGTGAAGGCTTTAGGAAGTTTTGCCTGCCTAGTAGAAATAGTTCACCAGGGATGACCCTTTAAATAATGTTTTACTCTTGTGTTCCAGCTCTGAGTTCTCTGCTTCCAGGCCCAGACCCAATGTGAACAGCCACTGCTGTGTACTCCTCCTCCACAAGTTAATCCTGAGATTTGCTAGAAAAACCAACTCCACCATTTTGAGCCAAATTTGAAGCAAGCTTCATTAAATATTAAATACTGATCAAGAGACTTTGGTCAGGACCATTCTGTGGAATTTCCCAGTTGGAATGGCTTCGAGCCACGTGCTGCAAGGGGCTTATGAGGACAAACCGGTAGGCCACCATATGTTGCCATGAGGCTTTGTTATTTCCCAAGAACTACAATTCCCAGCATTCCAGGGAGTTAACTGGTTCCTGGGCAGATGGCACTTATAGGTTAATTTGGGGATTATAGTTGCTCTGTTTTACCTTTCTCATCATGATGAATTGTGACCCTCTGAAACCACAGGTCAAGATAAAATTTTCTCTCTTAAATTAGCAACAAGAAAAATTAGCCAATACAAGTGGCAACACAGTGCAGACCAGCCTAAAAAATATGATATTATAGAAAACTGGTAGGGACAGACAAACCATAGTGTATGATATGTGGCACTCAAAATAAGATTTCATAGAAGCAGAAAATAATAATGGTGGCTTGTAGCTGGACATTGGCTACTTTGTGGGTTCTTCCTTTTTCTACCCTTCTCCACCCTCCTTCTTCCACCCTTCCAACCCCCTAACACTGGAGAGGAGAGGAAAAAGAATAGAGGAGAAAGGGGATGATTCCATCATTAGACTCCTTCCTACTTGTTAGGGTCATCTACTTCCTCAGGACAAGTTTGATCTTTGCTGTTAGGACATCTGATTTCTTCTTTCTTCTATGCACATGACTACTGAATGATTCATGACCAGCAACAACCAACCAATAACTAACAACCCACCCCTGGTTCTTGCACTTATGTGCCCTCTGAAAAGTCCCCACAATTTCAAAAGTCACACAATCACAGAAACCTGTTTACTGCTGGCAAAATCACACCCCTGCTAGAGCACGAGGAAATCATAGTCAGCTGCTGTGGCAATCTGAAGCAGCCCCATTCCCACACATGAGATTACAATGAAAACATATTCTTGTAACATTTCTGTTTTTTCTTTTTTTAAAGAAACCAAACTTCAAAATTGTCATTACAGTTACTAGAGAGAGGTTGATTAAATAAATGGGTTCATAAATTCCATGGGATAGGAGTGACTTGTTAGTGCTCTATGGCACAATACAATAACTCTAATTAACACAGATTTGTTGTCTGTTTCAAAACAGCTAAATGAGAGAATTTTAAATGTTACCAACAGAAAGAATAAGCATCTGAGATGATTAATAAGTTAATTATCATGATTTGATCATTATAGATTGTATATATGCCTCAAAATATGCTGTCCCCAGAAAGATATGTCAATATAATGTGTCAAAAATTGTTTGAAAATTTCTGAGACAGTCTCCCTATGTTGCCCAGACTTGTGTGTGTGTGTGTGTGTGTGTGGGTGGGTGGGTGTGGGTGTATGGTGTATGTTTGGATGTTTGGGCAATACACCACATGTGTGTACCTACATGTAAAGTCTATAAGTTGACACTATTTGTCTTCAGTTGCTTTCCACCTTATTTCTTCGAGCCAGAGATTCTTTCTAAACCTGGAACACGCAAGTTAGACAATGCTCTGGCTGCCTGAAAACATCAGGGATCCTTCTGTCTCTACCTCCCCAGCACTCAGATAGAAGTTGAGCAGTATTGTGCCCCACTTTTTTTGTAGGCAGAATGGGGCCTCAAACTCAGGTCTTCCTTTTTGTGTGGCAAGGAATTTTTGGGCTGAACTATTTTCCCAGTCCCTTGGGTTAATCTCAAGACTTGAAATCCTCCTGCTTCAAATTCTCAAGTAATGGATATGTATCTCCATACTTGGCCTTTGTAGACTTTTCAGAAGGACAAGATTCAGAGCTCAGAAGTTGGTATAATATGATTAGTTTTGTCCTAAGAGGTGCACACAAATGTCACCCTTGTGGACCAGAATGGAAGCTTTCAAAAAAGACATGGAGCCAAGAAGAAGGAAAATGGAGGTGGCAGATTGGAGGGAGAGGAGGAGAAGGAGGAAGAGGGGGAACAGCTACTCTGAACATTAGTTTGGAGACTAGTAATCAGGGCAGCAAGAGAATAGAGATCAGGCTATACAGCAAATGAGTTTTTCTTTGGCATGATGGTGCTTGTGTTATTACCTGGATAGCTTTGTATTTAAGTGATTATGTTGCTATAGAACTTTTCATAATTCATCAAAATTCATAGGCCGTAGAAAGTCATAAAAAAAGAGTAGGTGGCAGGATTATTATTTGAAGTTCAATTCAATAAATATAATTTATTTTTCTATAGAGTCTTTTATATGAAATATTGCCAGTGGCTTTATGGTCTAACAAGACTGACTTTGAATGACTCAAGTTATTTGCTTTCAGACCAAATGAA
This sequence comes from Rhynchomys soricoides, assembly GCA_019843965.1. Taxonomy (NCBI): domain Eukaryota; kingdom Metazoa; phylum Chordata; class Mammalia; order Rodentia; family Muridae; genus Rhynchomys; species Rhynchomys soricoides. Next base: position 7,349,076 of record JADRCH010000042.1, read on the forward strand.
CATTTTAACTTCCCCCTGCACTAAATGACGTGATACACAGAAATTCTTGATATAATTTCAGTCACTTGCTGTCTTTTGTAGCTTCAGCTCCCTTGCTGAGCTCCAGAACAACATGAAGTGGTAATTGCTGCAGGTGTTCCTCATGGAAGGGAACAACTTACCTTCCTCAGCCAATCACCCTAGAATGACTTTTTGCACAGTGCTAAGCAGGGGTCTTGGGAGAGAAGCAAGTTGGTGAAGATACCACTATCTGGACAGTGCCTTGGACTATGCCTGCCACTGTATGCAACTGATTCAGTAGGAACCATGGCCCAAACTGGGCTCTAGATCTTAGAGATGCAAATGTGACCCAAATACAGCCTTCTCACCCTGCCTTACCACACCTCCTTCTGACACTTGAATGAGCAGTCGTGAGAAAGGCAATTTACATATTTGCTACACTCTCTGCAGAAAATGACGAGCAAGAAAGACCTGCACACTGCATAGCAAAACCCAAAATCCTTTCTCCAGCCTCCCTCTCTCCTCACTCCACGCTCCCTAAAACTTGCTCATAAATCAAGCCTTCATGAGCTTCCCAAGTCTCCCCACCCCCACCAGCGCTTCGATTCTGCTCTTTCATCTTTCTTCATCATCCAGATACCGTATAAGAACAAGGCGGGTCTGGGGTAGGGGATGCTGCAAGGATTTATGCTAGTATATTTTTCTCCTTCCAGGAACTGCTATTCTGAGCACATCTAAGCTATCAAATGCTGTTATCACCAGCACTTCCTGTTGCCTTAGAAATAAGTCTTTGAATTAGACCTCCCCAAAAAATATAGAAAAAAAAAAGAAAAGAAAAGCAACCTTATATAATTTAACATGAACAACAAATATTTAATGATCTTCCATGCACTGTGGGATACCCCCTTCTGTAAAAATGAAGGATGTCCCAAGCAGAATGGATGTGACCTTTTCTCGTTCTCATACCAATGACCAGTTCTTTAGAATCAGCCTAGGAGCCAAGCTGACTTTATTTTTTTTAAGTATGGTAAAATACACAGGACATAAAATTTGTCATTCCAGCCATTTCTAAGGGTACATTTCTTACATCTATGGTGACTCAACTTTCCCCACCATCTGTCTCTAGAACTTTCCTGTCACCTCAAATGAGAGCTTTGTCCCCATTAAACACTCCCTTCTTCCCTCTTCCCAGGCCCTAGAAACCCCCATTTTGTCTCCATGAGTTTGACAACTCACAGAACAGGATTCATACATCGTCCGCCGCTCTTTTGAGGTGGCATATTTCATATAACACAACATCCTGGAGACTCATGCAGATTGTAACAGGTGTCAGATTTGTACTAAAACGGAATTACATTATTTGCATGTGTGCATAGTGCCATGTTTTCTTTGCTCATTCTTCAGTAGCTGGACCTGAAATTGCTGCCACATTTTACCACTGAAAATGATGCTACAATGAACACAAGTGATTTAAGTCATTTTTTTTTTCTCCACCAGAAGAGTCTGAAGTTCATTCTGTTTCTCCTGGACTTTTTATCCGGTATAAAAATAGCACCACAATTATTGAAATGTTTCAACCTCTCCCTACTACCTCATGAAGTAGATGTTTGTGAGCACTTGCTGTTTCTCCAAGAACTTCTTCCCCATCATATCTGACAGACTAGAGCTCCCTCCAATATAATTGGCTACATCAATATCTGGAGATGTATAACTGAGTGGGAATCAAACCTGGTCAGGGAACACCAAGGTATGGACTGTAATAAGCCAATTAAACTTACAAGTTTAGAATCAGTACTGGTTGGGAGGTTGGGCTGGTTAGTGTTGAGCTTTGTACTTGTACAATATTTGTACAAGTTGGAAAAAATGGAGACTCACTTAAACCAGCGCCTCTCCTTTGAAGATAGAAACTGGGGAAAGATAATTCTGAGGAAGAAAGGCAAGCTTTATACAGGAAGAAAGATAGGAGGTCAAGCAAAGATGAGAAAATTACACACCCCCAAACAAGGCACAGACACTAGAATAGCATTTCTCATCTTGACTTGGCTGCCCAAGTAGGGTACATTTCTCAACCTGGAGGTTACAAGAGATTCCTGCATACCTTTCCAAGGAGTTTCTAATTTGCTTAAACCATCTTGAGTTACTGCTCTTCTGTGTAACCCAATGTGTCAAGATATTCTATTCAGATATTCATTTCTGTCTTGTTTCTCGCCAAAGGCAAAAAATGATGAGAGGGTAATTTTCTCTTTCCTTCCAACTCCTAGAACAATAGCTGTATTTTTTTGTGTATATGTGCAGCTGTTCTTGTCGAGGTATATTTGAGTGTGTGTTTGTAACAAACTTGGGTGTCATCCTTCCAAACGTCATCCATCTTCTTTGAGATTGGGTCTCTCATTGGCCTGAAACTCACTGACCAGGCTAGACTACCTGGCTTGAGAGCCCCAGGTATCCACTTGTCTCTACATCCTCAGCACTTGAGTTACAAGCACATGACCACCATGCCTAGCATTCTTAAGTAGGTTCTGGTTATTAAACACAGATTCTTGTGCTGGTAAGCCAACTGAATCACGTTTTTAGTTTCCTTTATTATTGTTACAGTTCACTGTCCAATATGGTAACTATAAATCCTGTGTGTCTATCATGTTCCTGATGCACGGTTCATCTGTGTAGAATATCTAATACATGTTAATCAGTACCAAAGTTGGACATGAAGCATGGCATAGATAACATTATGTTGGTTGCCTGTTGAAGTGGAATATTGGTTACTTCCCTTGCATGTGACCAAATACTTAACAGAATGATCTTAAGGGAGGAGAGGTTTATTTTGGCTCACAGTTTTGAATGCACAGCCCATCATACTAGGATAGACATGGAGGCTGCCAGGGAAATATAAAGCTCAGCCCAGAAGCAAAGATTTAGGTATACATATCAAGGGCCCATCCTCAAGTGACTCACCTGCACCAGCCATGCCTTCTGACCCATAGCCTCCCAAAGCCAACCATCTACTGAGATGGTATTCAAACACGTGAGTCTATAGGGGACCTTTAACATTCAAACTCTAACAAATAACTTGAATACATTCAGTTAAATAAAAGTCTATTTACAAATTTCATTTTACTGTTTTTAATGTGACTGTTAGAAAGCTTTAAATCACATAAATGGTCATGTTGTATCTCTCTTATACAACGTTGATGGATGGTCAAGATCAGTCTCTTGGTCACAAATCGGACACAGGTGTTGTTGTTGTTGTTGTTGTTGTTGTTGTTGTCATCTTCACTGTAAAGTTTAGAAACTCTCCCGAATGAAGCACTTACTCAGTGCTAAAGTTGGTAGTGAGACTGACCATGGACTCCAGCTGGAGTTCAAGAGTTGGGCTGGTGTGTGAGAGAGAGACTAGTGCTGCCAGGAGATGACAGGGTGAAGAGGCGGAGTCTACAGTACAGGAAGCCTGTGGTTTTCTCCCCTGCAGTGCAGTAAAGGCAGTAAGTTCTCATGTGCTGATGCATGAGCACTAAAAGGAGTTCATCACAGACCACCGGTGCTGCAAGCTGAGGTCTTTGCATCTAAGCCATAGCTTGGCTCTGCCACTGGAGGGAATGCCTCCCAAAACAAACAGCTGAAAACTACCCCTCTTCCTGGCACCAAACTAAGATCTGGGATTTGAGATAGGACAGAAATGTTATACCTCATCAGTCATGTAGGTCAGGGACTCACAGCCAGGCTTAATTTCATTTAGAAAAATAAACGTAAAGTTTTCTTCACCCTACCAGTGTGGAATACATTTGTAGCTGTTTCACAGACAGTCTTTGGCTGAGAATCCATGCACCTGCAAATCTTCAAAAATATATGCAGGGAATCTGAAGCCAAAAGGCTCTCAGCTTTTGTGCATCAGCTGGCTGCAGGTCTTGTCCCATGTAGCTTTCATTAGAGAAGCAGGATCCATGCTTTGCAGGTGCATGTATTCTTAGGAATCTATGCATAAAAGCCAATGGTTGGGAGTCAAGAAAATTTTTCCACTAATGCAGAAGTTACCAATAGACTTCTGAGTCTAGAAGGATCTTAGGGACACGATAGTGCAATATCCCCTTTCTGCTGGGGAGAAACTTGAAGCTAGACAAGAGGATAAGTAGGATTTTCTCAAGGTCCACACCACTTACCTTAGTTAGGGTTTTACTGCTATGAACAGACACCATGACCAAGGCAACTCTCATAAGGACAACATTTAATTGGTATTGGCTTACAAGCATAGAGGTTCAGTCCATTATCATCAAGGTGGGAGCATGGCAGTGTCCAGGCAGGCCTGGTGCAGGAGGAACTGAGAGTTCTACATCTTCATCTGAAGGCCACTAGGAGAAGACTGGCTCCCAGTCATGGTTATAAGGTTACCCATTTCCACAGTGACACACTTCCTCCAACAAGGCCACATCTCCTAATACTGCTACTCCCTAGGCCAAGCAGATTCAAACCACCGCACCATCATAGTGGAAAAGTCCTTTGAACTCCTCATTATCCTATCTCCACTATCCCAAGTGCTGGGATTACAGGTAGATACCACAACACCTGGCTTAGAGCTTCTGAATCTTTATTGTAGTATTCTTTATGTTTTTCTGGTGTACAGGGAAACTCAAAGCATGCATTTGGCAGAAGGCCAATAGAGAGTGAGAAGGCAGATCCTAGAAGTTATGGATATGGATCTCTGTGTAGATCTGCTATTCCACTACAATGGTGGCCAGACCTCTAGAAGTTGTATAGAAGACCACTCCTTTTAACTCACTTACGTATTCCAAGTAATCTTACACCTGAATCATAAACATGTCAACCTCAGGTCTTTCTATCCCTAAAGAAGCTATAAGATTGGTAAGATTCCTGGTACAGCCTTTCTACCCAGGTAACACACAGGTATCTCATTTGAAACATTTCCTTTTTATAGAAAAAGGAAATGTATTTTACCAAAACTGTGCATGTGCATATGTTGTATATAGTTAAAATTCAACCTGGTATAGATGCTGCAGTCATTACACAAACACAGAACAACATGGCCGAGATAGGTGTTCATTATTATCTTATGAAACAATCTGTAATAAGAAGTTATGGGCCAGTAAAGAAGTCCCCATATACCTGTGCTCTGGATCATTCTGTCTTGTAGCTCTTCCATACATAAGAGATTATTCTTCATTCTGTGCCTCAAGAAAGATTGTCTCCACACTGCAATCCAGCCAATGATGGTGGAGATAAGTGAGGAACGTGAACAGTTCCACCTTGCCTCATCTCTTCTGCTCCCCCATACAGCCTAGAACTTGGACACATGGCCATCCCTTATCACAGTAGACATGACAAAAAACACAAAACAAGCAAACAAACAAACAAACAAAACCCACAGTCATGATTCTGAGAAGCTGTGCACCCAGAAATGAGCCTATTACCATAGAAAAGCAGAGCAATGGATTCAGGAGAAAGCCAGTGATGCCTTTCTCATTCCTGTGGGTATAGCTGTTCATGCATATAAACAAATGAGCTCAAATGTAAACACACACTTTCATTCTATAAACACGGTGTCGGTACAACCATACATCACTCAAACACGTGCAAATGTGCACACTCGGATTCTGTGCATATTTGCATATCCATTCACACATTGGTTTATGGACAAATACGCCAAGCACAAATAGAGTAATATAGTTATGCACTACTATATCAATAAATACAGAGAAGGGGAAGCAACCAAGTCCATTACTCCACTCTGCAGTGCAGTGACCATCCCATCCCAGTCAGCTTATTCCTAATTCAGTGAAGAAGCCCCCTTGTTAAGCATACGTTTCTTTTCCTGTGCTCCAAAAAGCACATAGAACAAGAGTAAGAGATACAGTACAATAACATGTAAAGCAAAAAAAATAAAAAATCATGAACATATGTCTACAAAGAAATCCATATCCATAACTAGGGAAGCTGCTTCATTACTCTCTTTTGGCCTCTGCCAAACACATTCTTGAGGTTTCCTATGCACCAAAAGAACATGTAGATTACCTAAACAAAGATTAAGAAGACCCAAGCCACGTGTTGTGGTCCACACCTGCAATCCAAGCACTGGAAAAATTGAGGCAGGAAGACAAGGAGTCCAAATGCATCTTCCACTGCAGAGTGAGTTCAAAGCTACCTTGGGATAACCTGACTTAAAAATAAATACCACCACCACCAACAACAAAAACCCATTGTAGACTAAATTCTATGTGAAGGGGACAGAGTTAGATGGAACTCCAGTGAATTGTATAAAACTCAAATGGATTTTATTGCCTGACATATAAGCCGATGGGTGAGTGAAGGAATAGATAGGAAGCTGGATGGATGTGTAGATGGATGGGTAAGTAGATAAATGTATAGATGCTCGGGCAGGGTTGTTTGGCCCCCGCCTGCAACCACACTACACTGCAGACTGCTTCCTCTTAAAGTATGGTGCAGGGAGCCTTGTTTACATCTTGCTGTTCTGACTCAGGCTTCCAGAGCTCTACACACCCTGTTATCCTCACGGTATCCTTAAAGACACCTCTGCGGACCCCTACGATTCCACAGTGCACGACACAAAACAACAACAAAGAACAAAAAGTGCTCCAATCAGTGTGGTCCTCCAAGGCTCTTCCTAACCCTGTGCTAAGAGGTCTCTGTATACGTTACAAAATGCCTGTCGGGACCAAGTTGAAGAAAGAAAGGCTCATTCAACTCATAGTCCCACAGGATGGAAGAGAAGGCAGGCTAGAGTCCATGATGGGGGGAGGCAGAGGACACAACTCACATGGCAGTGGCCCAAGAGGGAAAAATCTCTGGACAAAACCAAAAGTGAGTATAACTTTCAAGTTCACTCCTAGTGACCTCCCCCCAACATCCAGGTCCCATGTCTCAAAGCTTTCATAAATTTCTAGAACAACGAAGGACCAAGTGTTCAAAGATATGAGTCTGTCTGTGGGGGCACACTTCTGATTCAAACCATCACTTAGCCCATCGCAGTTAGAGGCAAAATTCCATCTCCTGAAATCTCCTAGATAGCAGGAATAAAACACTATGGCTTTGCTACCAAAATCCAGACAGACCTGGACCCCACTCAGTCATCACGTGAAGCTTCAGTTTCCTCTGAAGTGAGTGGCAAGTGGATGGGCTCAATACTTCCAGCTTCACAGAGTAGCATGCAGCAGTCACATGAAATCACGAGTGTCTCATGCACAGTCCCTATAACAAATGCTCCTTAAAAGCTAGCTGGTGATAGAAAGGGGATAAGGGGAGTCTGCCTCAAAATAGTCTAGTTTTCCAGAACCAGGAGTAGCAAACTCTTGTATTCTTAGTCACTTTCAATAGCATGAAATGGTTAAAGGTAAATAAAAAAGAAAGGAAAGAAGGAAAAAAAAAAAGGAGAGAGAATTGGATTTAGATTAAAATGCCCCATCAGTGGTTTGTTAGCTGGGTGATTCCTGCTGAGTCGCTGATCTCTGTGCTTTTTCCTTACTTAAATATGGAGTATGCTCTTTAACTTTCCTGGTAAGAGGCAAATGAGGAGAAAATATGGCGCTGAGGAAGATGAACAAAAGGATACAACCCCTTCTCTTGTTGCCCAAGCTTAGGGACTCTGAGTGGGGGCAGAAAGTCACACAGGAAACCTATAGGTTTACTCCTTGGAGTGTGGATTTCCAGTCAATTCTCATCAATCGTCTCATCAAAGCCTGCCTTCAGTCAGGCTGTTGCAAGACACTGCCCCTCTGTTATTTATCTTCAAACCAAGGAGAAAGAGTGGGCTGGCTCTTGCCTTAGGCAGACAATGTTGAGAAATATAAATTGCTCCCACAGCCAGCCCTGACAAAGAAAGATTTGAGGTCTTGTATGAATGAACTGCAAATTTCTGCCCCATACCCTTGGCTCAGGGGAGGACACTGGAGCTTCATCATCATCTGGCTTCATGGAAAAATAGATGAGTCGCTGGGAGTCCTGGAAAATGACAGGTAGGAGGAGGCTTCTGGGACAAGCAGACAATTTACTTACACGGTAGCATCTAAATAACAATGCCCAGTTGTCCTTAGAAGGCTCCCATCATCTCTGGAAAAGGAGCTCTGTGCAAGGGAGGCTGCTGACAGCAAGTAATTAACTGCCATGTCTGCTCTGTCATTGCAGAAGGACAGGGGCTACTCTCTCTTTCTCTTTGGCTTGCATATGCTGTAGTATATGTTGGCATGGGGGAGGGAGATGGTGGAGGGCATGATCCTCTAAGCTCAGTGTGAAGGAGAGAAAACCATTCCTGGTGTAATATTTTCTGACTGCTCTCTCAAGTGCCAAGTGTCCCTCCAATGATCTTTTGCAAGGGTTAACTCACCTAATTCTCCCAGCAGCTCTTGTGATGTGGGTAGTCTCCCACCTTTTTCCAGTTGTGGAGAATGTGGCTTCATAGCTTCAAAAATTCCAGCCCATAGCTACTTGGCCCTATTGCCTTTGGCAAGGTGGCAGCTCATGAGTAAGGATTGCTTACCTCTGGATAACCAGGACATCATACGTAGAGTCCAATGCCCTCTTCAGGGACAGGCCCTCATGACTTCACTTCTTTGCACTAGTCCTCACTTCCTACTGTTTCTCTACTGTCCGCTTTGGGGGACACCCAAACTCCAAATTACAACAGAAAATACTGCCAAGGACTCCTTCTTCCCCAAACATTACATGACATGGGACAGACAGGACCTGAAGTTAAACCGGTGGTATGTGACTCAAAAATCATGCTTTCAGTATGTCTGAATGGTACCCTGGAGTCATTGATGGAGCCCAGATGCCCTGCAGTACTAAGATCCTGTCTGATGGGCAAAGCAGCAAACATGTCTTGGATACCAAATAGGTAGTGCTGAATGCACTGACAGTGTGGGGATGATCAGATCAAGATGCTGCAGAGAGAGAGAGAGAGAGAGAGAGAGAGAGAGAGAGAGCTGCCAGAGCTAGCCATGTGCGCCAGCTGTCACAGCACAGCAGCCACTGGGCTGAGTACCATATGTTAACTGGCTTCTTTTTCACTAGCGCTTTTGCAAGCAGGTATAGCTACACCCCTGTTTCACAAAGGAGGCTAGTGGGGTACAAACATTCTGTGATTTCCCCAAGGTTAAAGTCAGCAATGGCAGAGGCAGAAATCAAAACCAGACAGCATAGCTACCAAGCCTGCCTCCAGCTAGTCCATACAGATCAAGATATGGTAGGTCACAGAACTATCCAGGTAAAGTGCCAAAGGCCTGCAAAGGACCCCAGGAACAGCTTTACAGATCTAATATTGCTTGGGACACCTTGAAAGATGGGAGCATTTCTAGACAGATGGAGAAGGGAGACAGGAGGTGTTCATGCAGATGATATAGCACGAGCAAATGAAGAGACAGGGACTGTTTGGGTTCTAAAAGTGGGCAGTGTGCAGCCTGGCTTCTCTGACCAGTAAGGAGGGATCAAGAAGAGAAATTTGTTTAAGAGACCACTCAAGCACAAAGCCAAGAGCCTTAGACTTTGAGCCATAAGTAGGTTTGAGAGCCATTATCTCTACTCTTAGAGGTGGTGATGGGTAATAGGAGCCAAGGAGGGGCTCAAGATGAGGAATGAGGAGAAAGGTGAAAACATTTAGGAGATTTTTCTGGAAAGACAAGGGAGAAGGGTGGAAAGATGAAGAGACAAAAGGAAGGGAGATATATGCTAGGGGGAAACAGGCATGGGGAAGAAGAAGGGAGATGGGAAGAAAAGAGTAGGGAGAAGGAAAGTATAGAATAGAGTTTATCTGAGGGATGGGAAGGGGGGTGAGAAGGGAGTAGAGGCAGAGGAGGAGAGAGAGAGGGGGAGAGAGACAGAGAGACAGAGAGAGACAGAGACAGAGAGAGACAGAGACAGAGAGAGACAGAGAGAGAGGGAGAGAGAGAGGGAGAGAGAGAGGGAGAGAGAGAGGGAGAAGAGGAAGGAGGAAGGAGGAAGAAGATAGAGAAAGAAAGGGATGAGAGCATAGGGGGTCAGAGAGAGAAAAGAAACAGAGAACGAAGAAAGGCCAAACAGTCCCTTTTATAGCAAGCCAGGGCTACCTGACTATTGTCAGGTAACTAACTTTTGGGCAGAGCCTAGAAGGAATGCCAACAGGGTTCACAATCTGGTGACTGGTATACATCATGGATGACATAAACAGATACCTATCCATGATAGGCAACATCCTTCATCCTACAGGAGGAAGGGTGCCCCCTAAGTCTTCCTCACCTCTGATTATACCAGAGAGCTGAATTTTAGATCTAACAAGCCTTTGGTACCCTTCAGTGCTAGCTGCTTTTCCTTTTGGAGCACTGGAGCTCACTGTCTTCTGCGAGTCATGCTACTGGTGTTTGGATTCTTATTTTGAATCAGCTAGATCAAATGCCAAAAAGTTGTTGCCCAAATGACCAAAATGTTGACTTTTCACATGCAGCTATGTTTAGACTCCTCCAAGCCTCTAAAAACATTTATGTCTAGGCATATCACAAAGAAATTCTATAACATGTTGAGATGGACCATGGTATCAAGATTTTTCTAGGACTCTCTGAGTAATTCTAAACAGCAGCTACAACCAAGAGCCAATAGATTTAGTCTTACAAATGTCTCATTTGCTTGCTTCAGTCAGCATTGGGACATTAATGGAGACAACACTCTCCCTCACACTTCACACCATCGCTGAGAACGAGGGGATCCTGGTTTGAAGGTCAGATTAATCTCTTCTATAATGATATATATCTCTATATCCCAACCTAGTCTTTGTTCTAATACCCTGGGGGTTGAGAGCAGACCACAAAAGCCCTTCAGCGTCTTCTGCCTTAGTAAAGACTACATCAAGTCCCCACATATGAAGGCACACAAGGTTTGGAGATCTTGCCATCCTAAGCCACATGCACTTTCCAAGCACCCATTGAGCTCTGGTGACATTGCAATTCAACATCCTCGATGAGGAGCCAGGGGAATCCCCTATCCTCTCCTCAACCCAGCCCAGTGCAGCCATCCCCAGTGGAGCAAGCCAGCATGTGGTGTTTTTTTAATTAAGTCCCACAGCAGTGCCAAGTGCTTCCAGAGAAGCAATGTAGGAGTTGTCTCTGAAGTATGAAGCAGGTTGGCAAGGTGGGGGTCATGATTGATCTTTCCACAATAGAGCCAATTTGCTTCTAATGACTTGACATGCAGCCAGCATCAATCCAAACTCACAGGGGCCTCCATGATCCATTTGTTTTCTCTGCAAAGCAGAACCAAGTTTTCACTCCAGGGAAGTCAGTTCATAAGGATGCCATTTCTTGAGACATATTAGTCTGGAAAGCAGAGAATGCAATCTCAGATGCTTACAGAGGCCATAGAAGAAACATAAATAAGTGGAGAACACCAGAGCAGAAGGTAGGAGGAGTCGCAGCTTCAAAGAGCCAGTCTCCAAAACTCCCTGTCCATTATCTAGACTGTGACATGAGTAAATAATAAACCTTCACTGATTGTGTGTGTGTATGTGTGTGTGTGTGTGTGTGTGTGTGTGTGTAGGTGTGACTGACGGTACCCTCATTTACTGGTGGTTTCGTGATTCTTACCATGTGACTGTCCATCAAATCAGCTTTCCTTTCCATTTGACTCAAGCTAGGCAAAATGAACGGTGTCGCAAGATGTAGAAAGACTTAAAGCTATTGACTGTGACTTATCTATGGGAAGTTCCATAACAAAGACCATCTGCCCACTCAGTCCTGATCCTTGCAGCCTTTAAGGGTCTCTGAAATCTGTCCTTGAAAGCCTGGAACAAGATGATGGAATTCTTGACCTTACTGATCCACAGGATTTATTCTCTAAACCTGGTGTTATAGTCCATTTTCTGTTGCTATGACAGAAGACTCCAGACTGAGTAACTTACAGAGAAATATGTTCCTCACGGTTCTAAGAGTTGAAAAGATTAAAGTTAAGGGCTACATCTGGTACCTTCCTTGCTGGTGGGGATTTTGTGGTACATCTTATTGCAGATCAGGGCATTGCGGCATGCTAGGGAAAGGAAATTCTTATAACAAAGCCATTTCTTTCATAAGCCATTAATCTACTAATGAATTAATTATTGGTGAGGTTGCCTTCACACCGGTTAACTTAGAAGACAGGTGTGCTTTGGCTAAGCTAGTAGAAGCTATTAGAACCAGTTACAGTGATGGATACAATGAGATTCACCACCACTGGGAGCAATGTCCTGGGTCCTAAATCTGTGCCTCGCATTGCCAAGCTGGAAAAGGCAAAGGCCAAAGAATTTGCAACTAAACTGGGTTAAATGTACACTGCTAAATTTTCTGTATATAAATATAATTACATAATTATCTTCAAAGACCAGAAAGAAAGAAAGGAAGGAAGGAAGGAAGGAAGGAAGGAAGGAAGGAAGGAAGGAGAATGCCTCCATAACACCCAGCTGTTGGGCACTTTCTTAGTTGGTTATTGATGTGGGAGACCCCAGCCCATTATGGGAAGTGCTATTACTAGGCTGTTTGTCCTGGCTTCTATAAGAAAGCAGGACAAGCAAGTCATATTGAGCAAGCCAGTAAGCAGTACCCCTCATAGCCTCCGAATCAGCCCCTGCCTCCAGATTCCAGCCCTGTTTGAGTTCCTGTCCTGGCTTCCTTCAGTGATGGCCTAAGGATGTGGAAGTGAAAGCCAAATAAGTCCTTTCCTCTCCAACTTGCTTTCGCTCATTGTGTTTCATAATAGCATTAGTAATCCAAAGTAAGACACTGACCCTGTCAAGGAATTTGTCAAGGCTGTTACTAGGGGGTACTGGAGAGATGACTTAGAGGTTAAGAGCATTGATTGCTCTTCCACAGGTCCTATGTTTGATTCCCAGCAACCATATGATGGCTCATAACCATCTGTAATGGGATCCAATGCCCTCTCCTGGTGTGTGTGTCTGAAGATATATATCCGGTCTAAGCTACTATTTTGCTAAGTTACTACTTTGCTAGAGGTAAGCAGTAAAATCAGCACACAGGAGAAGGAAAGTTTGTGATGTGCCTAGCAGTGCTCTTGAATGCAGGTTCCATTATCCCCCAACAGCACTGTGAATGATGGAATAGCATCCCCAATTAGCCCAAGAAGAAACTGACTCTTAACAAAGTGAGAGAAATTGCTAAAGGTCTTCTTGCTAATTAGAGTAATCAAGCTTTGCAACCAGGTCCATTTGATTCCAAAATATACTGAACCTGACTGTGTGTTTTCTGTGTCTCAGGGAAAGTTTAGCTTTCATAAAGTTCCCTTTGAGATGTGTGTATCCTTAAATTTAGAAAGGAGTTAACCAAGGCTCCTGAGCTAATCTGGTCTCCCACATCCAAGAGGCTCATAAGGATCGAAGTGGCTCAGAGATCCAGTCTGCTGACCACACAGTGTTTATTCTTGCCCAGGGTCAATCTACAGAGCCTGAAGTCCTTGGTTAGTGACAAAATCTTCTTCTCACTAGCCACGTCATAGCTCTGCCATAGCAACTGACTGGTCCAGATGTTTTGACAGTAATTTGGCTTTGAGGACACTCTGAACAAGCCTGGATGCTTCTCTCCATGCTATAGAGAAAGGCTAGACCTCAAAAACTGAGGGGTGAAAATGAAAGCATAGGATCTTCTTCACTTATACTAAACGTGTGTTCTTCTAAAAAAGAAAAAATCTTATGCTTCTGAAGAGTATGCTGTTTGCAGGAACCATCTCCCAAAATGACTGAGAAAGACTTGAAGGGGCCAGCTTTGGCAGCTGATTAATTGCCTGTCACCTGGTGATACCAGGAGCTGCTGAGTCTGGTCCTGTCTGCCCCACAGATAAGAGATGCTGCCAATATCAAAGTTCCCCTGCTCCCCTTCCTTGGAAGAGAGGCCAAGGCCAGCCTCTGCCTCTGCTTACCCTGAGGGAAGCCAGCTTCTCAAAAATATCCAAATGCAAGACAAGGCCTTCTGGATGTCAAAGATTTCCCACATGTACCCCTTTCTGCAAAAACCATGCAAGGACAAATCATAGAAGGTTAATGAAGCAAAAGCAAACATTGAGGAGACATGCAGCTGTATCCACATTCCTAAAACAGTGGGCCTAGAAAGCTCTCAGACAGAGTAGAAACGGGTGCAGAAAAGGAAGGAGTAGCTATTGGCCCAGGTTCCCTGAGGCCTTGCCCTTCCAGACAATGTCTCTGCATCATAGAAACCTTGCTATCCCACACACTGGCATATGCAAGATCACAAAAGAACCAAAGAAAAGGCCCCTGCTATTTCAGGAGCACATAAGGCAAACTCCACTAAGCAAGGAAGCCTTGATGTTTTTTACTTTCTTAAGAGGACCTCCTGTTTTCATTCCCTTAGCTTGTTAATTGTCCTTCTGCAGCTGGGTGCTGCTAATTACAAATGAAAGGTATTTATTCATTATAGGAGACCAGCAGGAGAGTCTCTACTTAGCAGCACTGTGTTAATTTGAGTTTGGCTTCAGAAGGTCATAAAGCTGCTTTGAATGAAAAGGTTTACAGAAAGAGCCCTTTCCCCACCTGTCCTTCGCCTTTCCCAAGGAGACCCAGTCCTATCTGTCTCAGATCATGTTTATTAAAGTTTGGTTTGGATGTTTCTTCCAGAGCTCAAATGTTGAGGATTTGTTCCTCAAGCTCATGCTAATGCCCAGTGATGGAACTTTTAGGAGGTGGGGCCTAGTTAGTGGAAGTGAGGTCATCCAGAGCATGCTCTTTTGTTTTGGGTTTGCTCTTTGTTGTTTGTTATTTGTTTGCTTGCTTGCTTAAGACAAAGTCTCATGTCCCACGAAAGCCTCAAATTCACATATATCTTGGATGACCTTGGACTCCTGACCCTCCCGTCTTTTTTGCCTAACTATTAGAAGTATATTATACACCCAGGGCATACTTTCAAGGGAGACTGTGGGAACTGCAGCCCCACTCCCCTCTCTCTGCTTGGATTGCCATGAGTGAGCAGTCTAGTTCTGCCACATGTTTCTTGGGTCACCATGCTGCCTCCCTCTGGTCCACAGTGACACAGTCAAGCAACCATCTACTGAAACCAGAGTAGTCCTTCCCTCTTGTAAGATCCCTTGGGAAACTTTGTCACATTGGCAGAACTCCAACTAAGCTCACTTTACCAGGCTCACAGTAGATCCTGCTGATCCTGCTACCGCAACCACATCTTCCTCCTCTCTTATTTGCTCCTTCAGCATCTGCACTGCAGTATTTTAGATCCTTCCTCACACCAAAATTTTTGTTTGTGTCCCCTGTGCCTATTGAATGGTAAGTCTGGTCAACTGTTTTAATTGGCAAGCTATGTGCCTGTAAGGAAGGAAGCTGGCTGAATAGGCCCCCATCTGACCTTGGAGCTGTAATCTCATTCTAGTTTTTATCAGAGAATGCTGACTTTGGAGGCAGCAAGCATCACCTAAAAGCACCTGTAGTGTATGGTGTCCACTTGGCAGGGCTGGGAACACAGCAGGAAGACAGCAGCTGCATCCCTGTTACCATCTTCTCTTCAAATCTTCCCATCTTTAGAAATTACATTGTAATTCCACTACAGTATCTCAGCTCAAGGATGAAATTTTATTTCTCACATGGGATGCCATTTTCTAACTCTCAATAATAATAATGGATAATTTGTATCCCCTTGATCTCCTTTTGTTGTCTAATTGCTCTAGCTAGAACTTTGAGTATTTTATTGAATAGATAGGGAGAGATTAGGTAATTGCTTTTAGTTTATCTCCATTTAGTTTGATGTTGGCTATTAGCTTGCTATATATTGCTTTTATTATGTTTAGGTATGTGCCATGGATTCCTGATCTCTCCAAGACTTTTAACATGAAGGGGTGTTGTATTTTGTCGAAGGCTCTTTCAACATCTAATGAAATGATCATGTGACTTTTTCCCTTGAGTTTGTTTATATGGTAGATTATGTCGAAGGATTTTCATATATTGAACCATCCCTGAATTCCTGGGATGAAGCCTACTTGATCGTGGTAAATGGTGGTTTTGATATAGTCTTGATTTGGTTTGAGGGAATTTTATTGAGCATTTTTGTATTCATAAGGGTAACTGGCCTGAATGAGGTAACTCAGACCCAAAAGGACATGCATGGTATGTACTCACTGATGAGTGGATATTAGCCCAAAAGTACAGAAAACCTAGGATACAACCCACAGACCATAAGAAGTATAACAAGCAGAAAGTCCCAAGTGAGGGTGCTTCAATGCCATTTAGAAGGGGGAAGAAAATAATCACGGAAGGCAGAGGGAGGGAAGGACCTGGGTGGGAGACGTGAGAGGGAGGGGAAAACGCTAACAGGATCAAGTATTGGAGGGGGTACAGGAGAGGAGACCAGAGGGCCAGGAGAATTAATGGAAATAAGCAGCCTGGGTTACACGTGAGGGGACCCTCTAGAAAGTACCAGAGACCCAAGAGGGGAGGAGAGAGACTCTCAGGACTCAATAGAGGTGACCTTAGCCAAAATGCCCATCATTGGGGAGAGGGAACTCGAAGAGTCCACCTCCAGTAGATAGACAGGGCCTCAAGTAGAAGGGCTGGGTTACTAAACCACGGTAAAAATTCCTCACCCAGAATTGTTCCTGTCTAAAAGAACTGCAGGGACAAAAATGGAGAAGAGACTGAAGGAAAGGCAGTCCAATGACTGGCCCAACTTGGGATTCATCTCATGGGGGGAACACCAAGGTCTGACACCATTACTGATGCTATGATGTGTTTACAGATGGGAGCCTGGCACAGCTGTCCTCTGAGAGGTTCAACCAGCAGCTGATTGAGACAGATGCAGAAACTTACACCCAACCGTTGGACTGAAGTCCAGGACCCCTATGTTGAATTAGGGGAAGGAATAAAGAAGCTGAAGGGGAGGGTGACCCCATAGGAAGACCAGCAGTCTCAATTAACCTGGACCCCAGGGAGCACCCAGAGACTGAGCCACCAACCAGGAGCATACACAAGCTTGTTTGAGGCCCCTGGCATATATGTAGCCGAGGTCTGCCTAGAAGGCCTCAGTGGGAGAAGATGCACTTGAGACTTGAGGCCCCAGGGAAGGTAAAGGCCTGTGGGGAGAAGCACCCTCTCGGAGGCAAGGGGGAGGAGGAATGGGATGAGGAACTATGGGAGGGGGAACTGGGAGGAGGGACAACAACTGGAATGTAAATAAATAAAATCATTTTAAAAATAAAAATGGACAATTATTTAGGCCTCAGGTATTGCTTTCTTTAATTTTAATGTGTATTGTCTCTTTTCTCTCAACGTTCCTAAGAGGCAGAACTATTATATTTCCCTTTTCCAGATAAGGAAAATGACTCCCCAGGAACTCAAGCTTCTCTCTCAAATTTGGATTACTATTCAAATATGGGAGCAAAAGTAGACAGAGCCTGACTACAGGGAGCCAGCTGTCTATGAATAGCCAGGGCCTTTAAGTGGAAGAAAGAGGGAAGAACTAGGAAGACAAAAGAGTCTACACTGGAAACTGAACAACTCAAAGTCCAAGGTTCCCCAGATGACTACAACACTGGCTGCAAGCCAAAAGCCAGCAGTGTCCACCAGGAGGGGTTTTAGAAACTTTTTTTTAAAACCAATAACATGTAATCCATCAAAACATGGAGGAATTGGGGTCATTGTGAGGACAAGATTGCAAACCTAAAAGACACGCTGTCTTCCCTCTATGAGGAGAGACTTCATCTGAAATGGAAGAGACAGGCCGAGTGTCGGCCATATCCTTCAGGTCCCCAGGTCTAGCCACACCTACAGGTTCACCTCTCCTCTGAATTACATTAACAGATGGCAGTGCAATGCTGCTCTATCCTAGTAATTTATCATCTGTGAACTAGTTAATTTTCTGACCTCAATACACAAGCTAACACATTCTTATTTATTAAATAATGCAATGTTCAGGAAGATTTCCCCTGTGTCCATGTGTTCGAGGCTCTTTCCCACTTTCTCTTCTATTAGATTCAGTGCATCTGGTTTTATGTGGGGGTCCTTGATCCACTTGGACTTGAGCTTTGTACAGGAAATAAGAATGGATCAATTTGCATTCTTCTATATGCTGACCACCAGTTGAACCAGCACCATTTGTTGAAAATGCTGTCTTTTTTCCCACTGGATGGTGTTAGCTCCTTTGTCAAAGATCAAGTGGCCATAGATGTGTGGTTTTATTTCTGGGTCTTCAGTTCTATTCCATTGATCTACCTGACTGTCACTGTACTAATACAATGCAGTTTTTATCACTACTGCTCTGTAGTACAGCTTGAGGTCAGGATGCTGATTCACCCACAGGTTCTTTTATTGTTGAGAATAGATTTTGCTATCCTAGGTTTTTTTGTTATTCCGGATGAATTTAAGAATTACTCTTTCTAACTCTGTGAAGAATTGAGTAGGAATTTTGATAGGGATTGCATTGAATCTGTAGATTGCTTTTGGCAAGATGACCATTTTTACTATATTAATCCTGCTTATCCATGAGCATGAGAGATCTTTCCATCTTCTGCTCTAAGATCAAATATAGACAAAAGGGACCTCATTAAATTGCACAGCTTCTGTAAGGCAAAAGACACTGTCAATAGGACAAAATGGCAACCAACAGATTGGGAAAAGATCTTTACCACTCCTATGACTGATATAGGGCTAATATCCAATATATACAAAGAACTCAAGAAGTTAAAGAACTCCAGAGAACCAAATAACCCTATTTTGAAATGGGGTAGAGAGCTAAACAAAGAATGCTCAACTGAAGAATATCAAATGGCTGAGAAGCTCATAAAGAAATGTTCAACATCCTTAATTGTTAACATTCTGTCTAAACTCCACCCCACAGTTACCTGGCAACACTCAGGTATGCTCCACTCCACAGTTACTTGGCAGCAGCCAGGTAGGCCTGACCCACTATAAAAGGAGCTGCTTGCCTTCTGGCTCCTGCTCTGCCCCTCTCCCCTTCCCCATTCCCTTCCCCTCTCTCTCCAAGGTGCTCATGGCTGGCCTCTACTTCTCTACTCTATGTCACTCTGTCTTTCTCTGCCTCGACTACCCTCTTAACTCCCCTCTCCATGCCCTGAATAAACTCTATTCTATACTATACCTTCATGTGACTGGTCCCTCAGGGATGCCTTGACATGGGCCCACTGAGACATCCCCTTCCCCCATACCTCACCACACCCCCATAGAACATATCATTTCTTTCTTTATCTTTTTATAAGCCCATCCTTAGTCATCAGGGAAATGCAAATCAAAACAACCTTGAGATTCTACCTTACACCAGTCAGAATGGCTAAGATCAAAAACTCAGGTGACAGCAGATCCTAGAGAGGATGTGGAGACAAAAGAACACTCTTCCATTGTTGGTGGGATTGCAAGCTGATACAATCTCTCTGGAAATCAGTCTGGTGGTTCCTCAGAAAATTGGACATAGTATTACCTTGGGATCCAGCTCTTCCACTCCTGGGCATACACCCAAAAGATATTCCAACATATAACAAGGACACATGCTCCACTATGTTCATAGCAGCCTTATTTATAATAGCTAGAAGTTAGAAAGAACCCAGATGTCCTTCAACATAGGAGAAAATGTGGTACATTTACACAATGAAGTACTACTCAGCTATTTAAAATAATGACTTCATGAAATTCTTAGGCAAATGGATAGAACTAGAAAATATTATCCTGAGTGAGGTAACCCAATTACAAAAGAACGCACATGGTATGCACTCACCGATAAGTGGATATTAGCCCAAAAGCTCAGAATACCCAAAATACAATTCACAGACTACATGAAGCTCAAGAAGAAAGAAGACTGAGGGTGCTTTGGTCCTTCTTAGAAGGGGAAACAAAATACTCATGGGAAGAAATACAGAGACAAATTGTGAAGTAGAGACTGAAGGAAAGGCCATCCAGAGACTGCCCCACTTTGGGATCCATACAGTCACCAAACCCAGACACTATGGATACCAAGAAGTGCTTGCTGACAGGAGCCTGATATAGCTGTCTCTTGAGAGGCTTTGCCAGAGCATGACAAATACAGAGGTGGATGCTCACAGCCAACCATTGGACTGAGCATGGGGGCCCCAATGGAGGAGTTAGAGAAAGGACTGAAGGAGCTGAAGGGGTTTGCAACCCCCTAGGAAGAACAGTAATATCAACCAACCAGATCCCCCAGAGCTCCCAGGGACTAAAGCACCAACTAAAGAGTACACATGGAGGGACCCATAGCTCCAGCTGCAAATGTAGCAGAGGATGGCCTTGTTGGGCATCAATGGGAAGAGAGGCCCTTGGTCCTATGAATGTTCCATGCCCCAGTATAGGGGGATGCCAGGGCAGGGAGGCAGGAGTGGGTGGGGGAACACCCTCATAGAAGCAGGGGAAGGGGATGGGATAGGGAGCTTCCAGAGGGGAAAACCAAGAAAGGAGATAACATTTGAAATGTAACTAAAGAAAATATCTAATAAAAAAGGGGGAAAAATGACACAATGGACTTTGTCATTTGTGTTTACAGTATACCAGGTTTATTCTGTTATTTTATCTTTATTATTAATATTATTATTATGCTATGGAACATGGCTAGATTATTTAGCTCTGGACTAAGAGGTTACTCACTCACTCAAACTTCACTTCTAATCAATACCAACATTAATTCCAGATCACAGATATACACCTAAAGCTATAAAAATAAAATTTCTACAATAAAGCACAAGAAAACACCACTGAAATAAAAACCTTTCACAGCATTTTTAAAATGTTAAAAGGATATATATATCTATATATATCAATATATAGATATATATATATATAAGGATATATATATCGATATATATAGATATATCGATATATAGATATATAGATTAGATATATAGATATATAGATAGATCTTGAAATTAACTTCCAGCCTTTGTGTTGTTTTTCTGTTACTATAACAAAGATAATGAGCTGAAATAGAAAAGTATCCACTTTGTCTCTCAGTTTGGAAGACATTAGTTGGTTCCATTGATTTTGGACCTGTGGGGAGGAGGTATGGGGAGTGGAGGATAGACTACTTGGTGCCATCTCAGACCCTGGCTTGATGGTTTACAAGATGCCAGTTCAGACCCGGGCTTGATGATCTACCTGATGTAGACTCCAGACACATTAGTAAACCTTCCTAGGCCTTCACCTATGGTAACTGAACTTACTGTGTAAGATTTATGGGGAATTTACAAAGCTAATGGTGTTGCATTGAATGATGTTATCCCATCCCTTCCTGTCTCCTCGAGAATTCCTGTCAGCATAGAACTGCAGAATATAGCCCCATTTTAAAAATAGGGTATTTGCAGGTATAGTTAAGGATTGAGATAAGATCCCTGGGTTAGAGTTGTCCCTATATCAAATAAAAGTATGAAAGTAGGAGATAGCAAAGGATTCTCTGGACACAATGGAGTTATATGCACATGCAGAGGTGGCACACACAGCAACCAAGGACATCCAGGTTGCTGCATGTCATGGCCACAGTAGGACACTAATCCACACAGTCATTATGATGCCCAGTGAGTGGATTATTTTGCTGGTAACCATTTATCCTTATTCCTAAAGAGCAATTCCTAAACCCTACTCTACATTCCTGAAGAGGCCATGAAGCACCTAGCTATTCTCTCTTTTCCCAGGTCCAATAGCAATTAACACTTTTGGCCAGTCCATTTAATAAGCACAGATGAATTCCCTCGCATGGAGTAGTGGCTGGAAGTCTTTGTCCAAGTTGGAGGCAGGGTGGTTTCTTTTGTGGCTTCTCTCCTGGGCTTAGAATCAATAACGGCTCTCTTTCAGCATTTCTTCCTCTTGCATGCCTGTCTATGCTGGATCTCTCCTCTTATGAGGTCACCCATTTCACTGTAGAAATGGTCTCATTTTGACTTAATCTCTTTTCACGTCCTTTTTTCCATGCAGATAGAAAAATACTAAGGATGAACACTTTAATGTGATGTTTGAGAAGACACACTTCAGCCCTTACCAGGGTTGATAAATGCTTGTTGTATAGACGCATCAGTGCATAGAAGGCTATAGTTTGCAAAGACAGTTCAATTACATCATACAAGGATTTATGGGGATAACTGCATAGACCACAGATGTGTCCTGCTCAGGTCCTGCTGCACAGAGTAGGCCTGACTCAGAGCATCCAGCCCGCACAGTGTTCATGTAGCCACCTTTGGCTGGGAAACTCTAGCTAATGAACTGCTGAGAGAGGGAGGAGGGGAGGAAGCAAAGCTAAGGACCTCAGCCATTCCAACAGCTTCAAATTCCTGTCTGAGAAGGTAGTGACTTCACTGGGTTTCCCCATTAGCCTGGTAGACACCCCACCCCCAGCTACACCATGAGCTGAAGCTCTCTCTCTCTCCCTCTACCCCATCACTCTCTCTTTTCCTTGCACAAATGTCAGACCTGCATCATAATTGAAATCTTTCTTCATTGACAACAGTCTCTTCTCTTTTATCCTTCATTAGAAATCTCCATTGAATAAATCTTTCATACTTTGTCTTAGTCTGCCTGGGTTGCTATAACAAAAGAACAAAGAAACAGAGTGGGCATTCGAAACAGCACCTGGTTACATCACACAGCCCTGGTGACTGAAGTGTGAAATGAGGTGGCCAGCACAGTGAGATGTCAGTGAGGATGGCAGATACTCCACCATGTCCTATGCCTCAATGTTCTGCCTTACCTCAGACCAGGAACAGTGAAGCCAGCCTACCACAGCCTGCAGCTTCTGATGTCATCAGTAAAAATCATCCTTCCTGCCTTTAAAATAATTTCCTAGGTATTTTATCACAGCAACAAAAGTTTGACTAACAGTTTCTATAACAAAATAGCAGAGGAACATGAACTTTATAAAGAAGAAAGGGTTGCTTACCTCACGGTTAAGGCTGGAAGCCTTGCATTAAGCATCCCATTGGTTGGTCCTCTAAGGAGAGCCTATGTGAATTGTGGCAGGAGCCAAAGAGCAGCGTATGAATCTCACAAGAGAAACCTTAATTCCTTCTATGGCAGCACCCCAAAGACCTAAGGACCCCCTCTGGGATCTTCCCCTAAATAATTCATCCCTTCATGCCTCAGTGCACTGAGGAACAAGCTCTCTCTGTCTGAAGCTTTGAGGCTACTTCACATCCATATACACCTGTATACCACATATACACTTCAATACCATATATACATGTGTACAGTAACCATAATGTCTGTGCATGACCACCCATCACCTCCCTCTGCTCTCCCCCATCACACCTCGATACCTCTCTTGGAGCCACAGATCATTTGACTGCAGTCCTATCTATCTCAAAAGATGGCAGCTTCCTGAGAATGGTCCTGCTCTTCCCTGTCCTTGCTTGTCCTTTAAGAAGGAAATGCATTGGAGCACTTACTATGCATTTGATGCAAAGTCCATCTCCACAACCCCAACAAGGACAAATGCCCACCTCATCTTCCAAAGGGAACTTGGAGTTCCAGAAAGGCAAATCCATTTGACCCAGGTCCCATAACTTCTGAAAGATGTGACATGGGCCATAATTCAAACTCCCATTCTTCTCCCTAATACCAGCCCCTCCCCCTGACACCCCATACGACCACAGTACCCCTGCCAACAGACAGCTGGGGTAGATTGGGGTGGTTATCAGAACAGTCATGCCCTTCCTGCATACTGAGGGGGCTGAACTAACAGATATTTAGCATCTTGCCTGCACTGACATTTTATTCTAGGTTTCTTATCTTTCCTTTTGACACCACCTGCACTATTGGAGACAAGTCGCTGCTTTAAAAATAATGATAAAACTGCCTGTCAGTGGAAATAAGCTGCACACACTATCTTGCTAATAGAAAGAAGCAGGGGAATTTCTGAGACACCTCTGTGAGTTCGTTAGGCATGCAAGATTAAACTCAAATTCATCTCGACCAGCCAGACGCATTCAGAAACTGAATTGCCAGGGATTGAATTTTCAGCCTCTCTGCATTCACCATGAAGATGAGGAGGACCCAGACAAACAAGTAGCAAGCTGCCCATCAGAAAACAGAGTCTATGGACCAAGGAATCTAACTTGGACTCATCACATGTAAAGCTAGGGTACACACAGCTCTACCGCCTGCTGTGAGTCGCCTAAAGTCATGTCTTGATTCCTCAGTTTCCTTGCTTGTAAAATGTAGAAAATGACAGCATGCCTGCTGCTGTCTGTTGTGAAGAACAAACAGCTACTTATGAATAGCAGGCCTGCTGGTGTGTGGGGAATGCTCAATGATGTAAGTCATAATTATTCTATAGGGTTTTTCAAATGTGTTCAAAAACCCAGGATCATGCTTCTAATATCATGTACCCCCTGGGCCTGTGTCTTGCTTCTGGCTCTCTCCCATCCTATGCCCCCTCAACTAGCCTCCTCAGCATCACTGAGCCCTGGTACCAAGACCCCTAAGGATAGCATCATTCAAAGATGCTCAAGTCTTATATATAAAGTGGTGTGCTGTTTGCATCTAAGCTAGGCATATCATCTACAGATGTCAAATCATCTCTAGATCTTATTGTTCTGGCTTGGATCTAAAATGCTCATGAAAGGCCACATGCTAAGAGCTTAGACCCAGACTACTACGGTGCTTCAGGGAGGTGGTGCCATCATTAGGAAGTTGGGGGGGAAATTTTCAAAAGTGGTGGGGAATTTAGAAAGTGGTGCCTAACTGAAGGAAATGAGACATTTTTGCCCCTGCAGGAGATAATATTGGGATAGTCTCCCTTACCCATTTATTTTTCTATATTTCTTTGCTGCCACAAAGCAAGCAGCTGGCTTTTTCACATTCTTCTACCATGATGCATATCCACTGCATGGACAAACAGCAATGGGGCCAAATGACCATGAGCCAAAAGACTGAAACCATGAGCCAAAATTAACATTTTTCTTAGCATGTCGTCTACTTTGGTTATTTTGTTACAGAAATGAATTGCTGATACATATATGTCTCATATACTGCACATGCTACATCCATGGTTATTATACTGTGTTCTTCTGGGAACCATGACAAGGGGGAAATTCTTACAAGTTCAAGGTAGACTGTTTCAAATCTTTCAAATCGTGGCAGAATCCACAGATTCAGAGCCTTCAGCTATGGAAGGACAATTGCCCTTGTGGAACCCCAGATACTTTCTACTCTCTCCTCACATCCAAACTCCTATTTACACCTTAGGGGTTACTTCCCCCAGGAATCTTCTCCTGCCTCCCTGCCAGGCAGGAAGACTAGATTTGGGTCTGCATGGAGATCCCATTCAGCATATGGCTTGGGCCTATGGTCAGAGAGTTGGCACTGCAGAGAGACAGACCCTTGGTTCACCTTGTCTAAGTCAGCATGTGGGAATACACTGGTGGAGACAAGGTGTACCTACAGTGGTCAGCTGTAGTAAGGGTCAGAGTCCTCCCACTGTCCAGAAGGGGTGGCAAACCATAGCAGTGGTAAAGATAGCTTCACTGAGGACCAAACAACACCCCTTCTGCCATCTTAGACAAAACTTGGGAACCTTCCTGCGGACTTGGAAAACAATGAGATTATTAATTTCTTAGTCATCAAATTCTGTATTATCTGTCTCTGACTTCTAGCATTCCATACTTCCACCCCATGCAATAGCATCACCTTCAGGTACCACACAGAGCGTCTCATGATACTTTGCATTTGCCTCTTTTGGTCCTCCCTATGTTGTATGTGGCTAGCTTGTCTCAGTATGGATCCAAGAACTAGTCCTCAACTGTTCTGATATCAGATTCTCCATTTTTTGGCTGTGTGACCTCAGGGGAATTATGTAACCTTTCTGAACTTTAATTTCCCTGTTTGTGATAATACTGTTACCTTTCTCATAGTGTTGCTCTCAGAGCTAGATGCGTTAAGTAAAAAAAAAAAAAAAACTCTCAGAATAGGGTCCAGTGTACAGATATTTTCCCCAGCAAGCACTGGGAATGATTAGTATTACTGATAATCCATGTGTCCTTCTCCATCCATGACCCCATCCAGAAGACTAGTGACTATCAACATCACTACCTTGCCCCCAGTCCAGGGCATAAGATAAATCAAGGACAGGAGATCAGAAAGACAAAGGACCAGGAAAAAGAAGAGAGATGGAAGAGAATACCTCTGAATGGAAACACTACCTCCTGGGGAGGCTCAGAAGATCTGGAAACTCACTGTGAGGCTCAGAAGACTCCAGAAACAATAAACTTAAAGGGACTAGCCCTGAAGCTACAGAAACAGGCATCATTTGCTAGGGGAGAAGAGACACTCCCTGAGCTGTCTGCAAGTAGACAGAAACTCCAGAGATGCAGCTTTCTGGGTGGTCACCCAAGCTGGGGTGGGCTCTTACAAACTCACTGGTTCCCCAAACTAGACTGGGGTGGAAGAGTTATTTTGCTCTGTTGTTAGTACCTTGTCTGGAGTGCAAAAGTGTTTGTTCTCATTTCAGGAAATGCCACACAACAGAAAGGGGACAAAGACCAGGATGAGGGACAAAGCAAGGGGCAGGAGAAAAAAAGGCATAGTGCATTCCTCAAGCTTGGTTGACTGTAACACATATGCCAAAACTTCTGCCATTGTAGGAAGTCTAATAAATTCTATCCAAGCATAACTGGTCATTCTGTTACTTTGCCAAAAATGTAGCTGCATTAAACAGCAAAATATTTCAAATCCCTTACTATGAGTTCATCATTTCTCCTTTTGAAGGAGAGATGATTAGACAGTAGAAATCACTTGAAAGCTGAGTCACATGGTACAAGATAACTCCCTACAGTGGGCCAGGATGCAGACAGTCTTGCCAAGTCCTTCGAGAACACATTTCAGTTCCTATGCAGAGAGCAGGGGCCAGTGGTTCCTCCAATGTTTACCACATGGTTGGTCTCATACACTCACCTAAGCTTAGTGGGTCTTAGGTATTCAGTTCTTCAAGTAATAAATAACAGCATCACTTCCAGTCTCATCTTGAAATTCATATGATGCACATCCTCTAGATTACTGCTTAAAACAAAAATATGAATTGACCAGTTTTCAATGCAAATCATTGCCACATAGATCTCTTGTCTCTGACTCTATGTAGCCAGCATTGTCTCCAACTATATGATGGTTGTCTACTCAGAGTGAGAGGCGTTATAGGAATCAAATACTCAGCACCACTGAGATGTGAAGGCTGACTTGCTTATCTTACAGCTCAGACAGTCTTGCTCTGGATTGCTTAAATTTCAACCATTTAGGCGCACCTACACAATTTTCTGTTGTACACACTGGTATCAATATCTGTGATACTGATGGAGAGCTTCTGAGGAAGTCATTTATAAGTAGGAGCTTAGAGCTGCTGAGGGCTATGTCTTCATAGCAAGAGGCAGTCTTCTTGGCCATCAAATAGTTCCTCAGTGGCTTTCCTCCTTTGTTTCAGTCCAAGGTTTCAAAAGTTCTGTTCAATTGGCTCTATTGTGTCTGGGCCTGATAAGGCAGAGCATTGTTGTTGGGGCACATAGTGAGCAAAGCTGAGTACTTCATGGTAGTCAGCATGGGGAGAAAAGGACAGGCACAGAAAGGAATGGAGAGAGGAAATTTTATGGTAAAGACCCTCCTTCCCAATCATGTAAGCTAGGCATCTATCAATGGATTAGCTGGCTGATGAGATCTAAGTCCTGATGCAATCACCCTCAAAGGTCCCAACTTTGAGTACAGTTCTGTTGCCTTGAGGAGGATCAAGCCTTCAATACAGGAGCCAGGACACTTAAGACACAGACTATAACAAACCAATGTTTAATGTTTTTCTAGTCAAATGGAAACTGAGAGAAGACACCAATTATATAGAGAAATGTGAAAGTGTATTTACTTATAGAATTCTGCAATTTTAAGTGTTGATGTTTTATAAGCCTAGGCCATCTACTCTGGAAATTTTGACCTATACCAAGTATGGCTTATGCTCAGATTACCAACCATTCAGGTCACCTGGAAACAAGGGAATGCCTACCCAGTCCACCACTTTGCTAAGGATCTCTTGGTACCCATTGATAGAATGCAAATTTTCACTGACTATGAACAAATAATACAAATGTCCTTATAGACTCCAAGAACATCAGAATGGTCAGTATGGATACTTAAAAGTTATCTTTTCCTCTCTTTGTCAAGGTCCTTCTCCTTCCTCATCCCTAGGGAGTTTTATCAGCAGCCAAATTCATATCCATTTATTTTATATCTTATACAACTGCCTTCCCTGAGTAAAGCCCCATTCAATGGTAAAAACAACTTACTTTCAATCTGCCCTTTCAACTAGAAAGTTAGCCCTTAAACAAATTAATTTATATGATTATATGTCAGCTTTCTTGATAAACAAAGCAATTTATTTGTATAATTCATTAATGAATATAAATGAATAAAATTGTGAAAATTTTTTCAAAAATAAAGTGCTAGGTAAATACAAATAAAAAGGACAGTGTCATTGAAATATAATTCAATGTGTTTTGTTAAAGGTAATGAAATTGAAATGTACTCTGTTTTGTAAAATCAACAAAAAATACAGGGTAAAAAATGTAGGGTTGTTACAGCACTAGACAGAGACTTTCTCTTTGATATAAAGAGATGCATCCTTAGCAAGAAAACAGTGTGTGAGGGGTAACATTAAGACAGTGGGAGAGAGGAATCGGGTGCTGTTTGATGTTGCTTCAATGTCCTCAATAGGATATCACACATCACCAATGATATCCCCAATCAGCAGGAATGTGAACTGTGTCAAGGAAATCAAATATTCAGCCAGTATTACCCATGAATCTCTGAATCCTGCTCAACCTAGAGATGGTCTTGCCAATGCAAAGTCCCCTGGACACCTACAGGATACAAGCTGTGCATCAAGAACTGGTGACTGACATCATACTCAGTAGCAAGACTGAAAGCCAAATAAATGAAGGAAGAAGAGACATTCAGGTTGGACCTGGTGACACGGGGCTGTATCTGTTCACATGTAAGGTGAATTTGAGTAGTGAATCCTGAAAATCCCCCCAAATTAGTAAAATTAGTATATTCATTGAAGTTTTGGGACAAATAATCAACATGCAAAAATCAGTTTGATTCCCTGTACACTAGTAATGAAAAATATGAATAGAAAATTAAGAGAACAATTATAATAAATAGCATTAGAAAGACCAATGTACTTAGAAATAAACCATAAAAAGACGTACTCTAAAAATTACAAAGAATTACTGAAAAAAGTTAAAGACAACATAAGTATGAAGATGCCCCATGTTTGGGAATATGAAAATTATTACCCCTAAGCCATCAGCAGATTCAGTGTAGTCCCTATACAAACCCCAAGAGGTATTTTAAGTCTAAAATATTATCTTAAAAGTCTTATGTTCAAAATTCTCAAATGACCATGAACAACCAAGACAATGTTTAAAAGAACAAATATGGATAAGTTACACTTCCTATCTTAAAACTTGCTGCAAAAATAGTTATAAGAATAACTTGGCACAAGACTACCACACAGACTGACAGATGAGATAAGAAGACCACCACGTAAACCACAGATAGGATAAGGAGTCTAGAAACAAATACATCTATAGTCAATTAATTTTCTAAAAGATATACAAAAGCATTCAATTCAGGAAGATAAAAAACAAGCAAACATATTTTTAAAATTGAAATCTTATACCTTATTTTTAAAACTCAAAATGAAGACATAACTTTAAGAACTAAAATCCATAAAATGATCGTGGTTGAGAAGGAATAGAGGAGAAAATGCATGATATTGCATTAAATGGTGCATCACTGGATATGTCAAAAAGCATAATCAACAAGAGAGAGTTCACAAAGACCAGCTTTTGTATGTAAGACTCTATCAATAGAAAGAGAGGAGAGTAAACAGAATGAGAGAAGATAATCGGAAGTTACATGTGTCATAAGGATTCATATACAGAACACATGAAGAACCTTCATTGTCAATAAGTAACAGAAGCAACCCAGTTCAAAAGCACATAAAGGACTTGATAAATATTTCCTTGTAGATACAGAAATGTCTCATTACCATATAGAAAGACACCCAACATCACTAGCCATAGGAAAAAAATGTTCATTAAAGCTATGATGAGATACCATGTAATACCTCATATGACAGCTTTTAACAACAACATCTATAAATAACAAAGATGGGAATGTGGAAAAATTGAAAGGTGCCTTTGTGGGCTGCCAGCTGGTCTGTGAAAATCACTATTTCCCATGGAAAAAAGTATAGTGATTTCTAACAAAATTAAACACACACACAAAAATACCACATACTTTAATAAATCCATTTCTAAATACAAATCCAATTAAAAGCTAGGGAGATAGAGAATGGTTCAGCGGGTAAGAAGTCTTGATGCTTTCTTTGAGCATCCAAGTTCATCTCCCCGTACCCACATGACGTGGCTCCAGCTCCAGGGGATCCCATACACTCTTCTAGCCCCTGTGAGCACCCACATGCATATGCACACATACACACAGACACATAAACATAATTGTAATAAATAATTATTTTTTAACAAACTTGAACTCAGTTCTTCTTAGTGTTCATAATTCCATTATTTACAACTTACAACAGAGAGAAACATTCTAAAAGTGTCTATCATAGAATGAATGGATAAATAAAATGTCCTGTGTGTATGTGCATATGGAATGTGGTATAGTGCAATAAAGAAATAAAAGCATATCACAATGTACAATGTAGATGAATCTTGAGAAACAGACTAAGTGAAATATGCTAATCACAAACAGGGAATTAGTACAGAATTCCATTTATATGAGAAGCCTAAAGTAACTGAATTCATAGAGGCAGAAAATGGGGGAAAGGCAAACTGGGGCAGCAGAGATGAAAATTAGAGATTATCATTTAACGGGTCCAGAGTTTCTGTTTAAAATAATGAAAAGTCTTCAGAGTGAATAGCAGTGACTGCAATGGTTAGTTTTGTTTGTTTGTTTGTTAACTTGACAAGCTAGGATCATCTGAGAAGAGGGACCCTCAATTAAGATTGTGCCCCATCAGATTGACCGGTAGGCAAATCTGTGGAGCATTTTCTAGATTAATGATTGATGTAGGGTGGTCCAGCCTACTATATAGGATGTACCACCTCCTGGACAAGTCCTTGGTTGTATAAGAAAGCAGTCCGAGCAAGTAATGGGAAGCAAGGCAGTAAGCAGCTTTCTTCAACAGTTCCTGCCTCTGTTCTCACTTGAGTTCCTACCCTGCCTTCCCTCAGTGATGGACCATGATCAGGACATGGAAGCCAAATAAACCTTTTCCTCTCCAAGTTGTTGTTGTTTTTTCCGTAGTGTTTTATCATAGCAACAGAAAGCAAACTAGGCTTCAAAATGGCTATGCAAATGGTGAATATGTTTATGTCACAGAATTATACATGTTTAGAAATTGTAATTTTGTTTACATACATGCAGAGAGAGAGAGAGAGAGAGAGAGAGAGAGAGAGAGAGATCTACTGTCCAATCATACAGAGGAAAATGGATAAGAATCTACAGAAAAAACTGTCAGGAGGTTCAAAATTTCAAGACTTAGTAACACCCTGTCTCAAAATATAAATAAACAGGGAGAATTGGCTCAGTGGTGAAGAGCACTGGTAGTTAAGATGACCTAGATTCAGTTTCCAGCATCCACGTAGTGGCTAACTGTAACTTCAGTTCCTGAGGGATCTAATATCCCTCTCTGGCTTTTAAGGGCATGCCATGCACATGGTGCATAGACATACACACAGGCAAAATACCCATACTCATAAAATAAAAATAAATAAATATTTTTAAAATACAAATAAATTAAATCAAAAGTGCTAGGAATAATTAGTTGTCTCATTGCTGTGACAAAGTATTTGACAAAAGACACTTAAGGATGGAAAAATTGGTTTGAGCTTGTAGTTTGAGAAATACTGTCTACCATGGAAAGATTTAGCTAAAGGAGCAGGAGGCAACAGGCCAAACCATGTCCACAATCAGGAAGCAGAGCATGATGCATCCCCATGATCAGCATATTTCCCTTTTGCTTAGCCAGGATTTCACTCTGTGACGAGTGATTTTTCTCTTTCAGTTAATGTAATCTAGATAATCCTTCACAAATATTGTTTGAGAATGAAAGAAAATGCCCCTTATAGGTTTGTATCTTTGCATGCTTAGTTCCCAGTTGATGAATTACTTCAAAAAGATTATGGGATGTGGCCTTGTTGGAGGAGGTATGTCACAAGAAGTTGGCTTTGAGGTTTCAAAAACCCACACCAGGCCTAGTGTCTCCCCACCCCTGCCTGCCTTTCTGTGTATCAGGATGTAAAGCTCTCAGCTACTTCTCCAGGACCGCACTTGCCTGTATATCACCATGCTCCCCATCATGATGGTAATGAGTTTACCCTCTGAAAGTGTAAGGAAGACATCAGTTAACTTCTTTCTTTTATATGAGTTGCCTTGGTCGTGGAGTCTCTTTACAGCAGTAGAACAGTAGCCAAGACAGACATGCCAAAAGGATTATTTCTATGGCATTTCTAAATCCCAGTGTAGCTGACCCTTGAGATAAAATAACACAAGGTCCTGGTTTGAATCTCCAGTGATGTCAAAAAAGGGGAGTCTGAAGGTACAGCTCAGCAATAATAATGCCTTCGTTTAAAATGTATATTTATCTACTGTCTGTTTACCACTATGTGTATGTGTGAGAGAGAGAGACAGAGGCAAAGATAGAGAGACAGAGAAACAGAGAAAGATATCTCTGTCTTTGTGTTGGTATACACACACACACACACACACACACACTGGCTGATTTCAACTACACTATGGAATTCTCTAATGGGGCAAATTATTTTTATCTGAACAATATCAGAAAGTGGTGACCTGGGAAGGTAGAAGACTGGGAGAGCTTGGTAGCAATTGGACTATTTTTAGGGTAAAAGAAATACATTAGATCTTTCTACTGGTGGCGTACAAAATTATCCAAGTTCATTTAACCAAAATGAAACTTTTATTATGTGTAATTACATCTGAAAGACAAAGCAAATTCTACTGGTCACAATCTCTCTCTCTCTCTCTCTCTCTCTCTCTCTCTCTCTCTCTCCGTCTCTTTCTCTCTCTCTCTCTCTAGCTGAAGGTCCCAATAACCCCTTGCCTTTCTGCTTTCTGTCTCCATGGCTACACCATCCATTGCCCATTTTTGTTGATGACTACATTCGTTCCTCAGCACTGTCAATATGTTCAATCAGATTCTATTATCATTTCCCAGGTCTGATACCTACTCAGTCTTCTTACAGTGATTTGTCATGTCACTTTCCCGACTCTTACAAGGTTATGCAACTTCCTTACATAATCCCTCCAAATCCTCCTTCCTAGAATGACCACATTTGAAGGATTTTCTTCACTATATTCCAAATGCTAGCCTCTGGTATTTTTTCTAGTATTTGAGCACAGTATTTTAATTTATCGTCAGATAGAATGATTAACTTGGACCACATGGTGATTCCATATGGCTTAACAGTAAAGGTTGAGAAATGAATAATTTCCAACTTTTTATGGTGGACAAGTCATTTTTGAAAATATTAAAAATTTCAAACATTTAATAAGCAAGAACAAGTAATTAGGCAATTTAAAACTGAGTTTTAATGATAAGCAGAGCTAAATAAGTTCAGCTAAATAGCAATAGCTAGCTTGGGCAATCTGTTGAAACAATGGAATGTAGAAGACCTTTTGATGATCACATGCATAGTTGCTCCTGGTGACAGTATTCTGTTAATGGTCAGCTTGCAAGCCCCAGTGTCTTACGCTTGTCTTTCTTCTCCATACCCACTAGAGTGTGTGAAGCATAAATGTTCAAGAAAT
The DNA here is from genome assembly GCA_019843965.1 of Rhynchomys soricoides. Classification (NCBI taxonomy): domain Eukaryota; kingdom Metazoa; phylum Chordata; class Mammalia; order Rodentia; family Muridae; genus Rhynchomys; species Rhynchomys soricoides. The sequence goes on from JADRCH010000042.1 coordinate 7,382,896, forward strand.
ATGCCCAAGGAGGGCAGAGCCAGGAGGATTCCACCCTAACCAAGAAAATGTGAGTCAAGGTCAGAAATGTGATCCTGCTTCAAAGGAATAGACAGAGAGTGAGAGAAGAGGTCACTCTGTGCCCTCTCCTGGTTCTTCAGAGCATGTTCAGTCACACACACACAGAGAGAGAGAGAGAGAGAGAGAGAGAGAGAGAGAGAGAGAGAGAGAGAGAGAG
>JADRCH010000042.1:7383122-7407453 GCA_019843965.1 Rhynchomys soricoides
GAGAGAGAGAGAGAGAGAGAGAGAGAGAGAGAGAGAGAGAGAGAGAGGTGCATGTAGGCTTATAAACATACATAAATAAGTACTTACATAAATCTTTTTAGAAAAATAGAGACAGGAGAAGATGGGTGATCTGATAGTAACCAGAGTGTCCCAAAGACACAGCTGATATAACTCCTGCTTGTGAGTATTTCATTGGCTGTGAGCAATATGGAGATCACTTGGGGGGATGCTTATGAGTGTGACAGAGCTGTATTCAGAGCTCAGCTTCTCTCCTTCTGGACACTTGTGCACACATAGGCTCTTTAACCTCTCCCAGCTCCAGTTGTTCATCTGCTAAAAGGGGTGGTGGCCATTAGACATTCATTCCCATCAACATCGCTCTGGGGCTCCAACAGCTAACAAAATCAATCAAAAGATCTGCCCTCCTAGAGCTGCATTTGAGAGAGAAGAAATGGTAAATTAAGTGCATAAATTATAGGCTGTATTTGAAAACAAGGTTTCAGAAGATAGGGCTTTCTGAGTGAATGAATAACTTTGAGCAGTCATCAGTGATAGGGTAAAATCTCTTGTAACAATGAACAGTTTAGAGAAATTACCTATGTGGATTTTAAAACATGATTATTGTTAGTTGAATGGGCAGATTAGAACAGTGGAATAGGTAGACTAACAGAGCAGCATATGGATGAGGGGGAGAACCAGACAGACAGACAGACAGACCTAACAATATTGACATAAGAGGTGTTCCCCAGGAGCATTGCAGCAACATCTACTAGGAGAATGAATCCCTCTTGTACTTGTCTTTGTGGCTAGTGGGTGGGAGACATTCATCCCCCTTCTCCACTGAGCTGTGTGCATCCTGGTAAAATCCTCTCCATCCTTCAAGGGGACCCAGAGGAACTGGACTTTTCTGGAGTCAGTACCACACAAAAGCCACACCAGACACATTTTCCAGCAGCTCTAAGAAAGCTGTCTGGAAGTCAGCAGATGTGAGTTTTGTTTCAATGAAACCAAGGATACATCCTTCACCATTGCCCTTTCCAGAGCACTGAGTGTAGAGCAAGCACAGAAAGCTACTGAAAAATTATTGGTGTTCTGGGTGTGATCATGGCATCAGAGCACTGGAGAGAAAGAAACATCCTTGTCTTTGATGTTTGCAATAATGTCTGGACCTCACTTGAGCAAACTTCAGCCAGGAGAGACTTCTGTTTTTCTTAAAAGCTGGAGGTTTTGATAAAACAGGCTTGGCAATCTATGGTTTGGGGAGCTTGAGCATTGGGGCATAGAAGTTTACTCGGTTTCCCTCCACCATTGGATGTGCTGGGAAGTTTTCATGACAGAAAGTTAATGGTATAGCCTCTCCATTTATTATCAAAATAGAAAAGGCTTACATAAAAATTCACACAGAGAAGTGCACACAGAAACTTGTTCTTGGAGCATTTTTCTAGCTTTTGGGACTAATTCTGTCGGTCAGCAGAAAGCCATTCCATTAAATGCTTTATGGTATTTAAAGAGCAGTTTAGCTCCATTTAATTATTAATTGGCTGCCTTAAATTAACTGCTACCTAAGACTGGAAAAATGAGAGTTAGGGCAAGACTGTAGGAGAAGGTGACAGTGAGTGGTTCCAAGTGTAGCCAGCAATTTAGGGTGAGCAAGAATAACCCATCCTTTGAGAAGGATGCAGAACAGAGCTCTGTAAAACAGCCCACCAGCCACTGTTTAGGGCCTGAGGCTCGTTAAACTTCTTCCCAGATGTTCCCAAACAATGTATGTTTATGATATAGAGGAAATTTTAAATAACCAACACTAAACCTTACATGGCTTCAATATTCTTTCACTGCACAGTTACTCAGGGTCTCCTCTGCACCATACATAAGGGATACATGCTAGTAAACAATGCAGTGTTCCAACGAGCTGTGCAGTCCAGCCAGGAGGACATTCACAGTAAAGTGACTGCTTGCTGCACAGCACCTATAGATGTTCATAGACCCCCATGACATTGTGATAAGCATTGTTTCACAGGATGCCCCAGTCACAGCTCATTGAGTCCCATGAACATTATCAACTGCCTTCTTAGTGAATAAAAAGGCCACAGGGAGGTTAAATGACTCATCCAAGGAAGCCTGCTAGTTACTTGTGAACCTATGAACCAGAAACTATACAACTTCACCTTCTAACCTGTCTACTGCCCTGTCACTCAAAGCAAGAAATCAATGACATGCTCAGAGAGGGCCCTCTGAGTACTGAGCTGCTCTTGAACCTGGAATAAAGCCCAGGGAAAGGCCAAGCCGCTGCTCTTCAGGAGTGATCTTCGGGGAGAGTCAAACATTTAAAGATACATCGGAGGGTTATGAAAGGTGAAAAGCAGTGAAAGGGACAGGAAGTAACCCAGAGCTCTCAGATAAGGGAAGATCCCAGCAGAAACCAGAAAGTAATGTTGAGGGCATGTGGGAAAAGAACATTCCAGAAAGAGGCTGCAGCATTCAGACTTCAGGTGGTGAAGTTTGGGGTAAGTCAAAGGTCACTATAAGAAGACCCTGAAGGCAGAGGAATGAGAAGAGGTGGTGGGACCTGAGCTCAGAAGGTTACAGCATTCAGGAAATATCCAGTGTTGCAGGTAAATGTAGAAGCTGTGACTTCTACCTTGAGTTCATGAGGAGCCCCGAGGGTTACAAGCAAAAGAGAAGTAGGTTATGGAATTCTTTTTGAAAGTGCATTCTGCTTTGGGGAGCAAGAGAGGAATCAGGGACAACTTTTAGCAAGACAAGATCTTCTAACAATTTAGCTACTCACCATAGTGACTTAGACCCAGAGATAACCCTGGCAGAGGATGACAAGTGGTCCTTCTGATTGCATTCTGAAAGAAGACTGATAGGACTCTGGCAAATTGGATGTGGATGTGAGAGACAGAAAGCCCTGGAGTATATGTTCATCTGTACAGCAGAAGTTTTAACTAAGGGGGAGAAGGCTGCAGAGCTCTACTTCAGGACTTTGAACAAAGGACCTGGAAGCATGCAGGAGACAGGATGGATGGAGAACATCATTTATCAGGTGCACATCTGAGTGAGATGTAAGGTCAAGGTAGATGCAAGGATTGTGGCAGATAATTAGGACTGTCCAATGAGCAAGAGTAAAAAGTAGTGTCCATACCCATGCCTAAAGGGACTTCATGGCCTTCAGACCATCTGGAGTGCCTGGCAGCCTTGAAAGCAGCACCAGGGGATAAGCAAGTCAGAAAGACAAAGATGTGCTGGCAACCTAGCATACACAGTACAGAGAAAGACATGCCCTTCACGTGTAGACTACTTGTGTCCCCAGTGACCATCTACAGATGAGGCTCCCAGGGCCCCATTTCACCCTTGCTCAAAGAATGAGCAAGCTGGTAGGCAGAGAGGATTCCTCTTCCTGAGTCCCCCAGGCAGAACATTATGCCTGATGGGGAAAAACAAGTGGTGGAGCAGCTGCACCAAGTCACCCCCTTCATGGCTTGGCTGTTTGGGTTGTAAAATTACTGATGGAGCTGAGCAAGTGGAATCTGGGGAGTAGCAACTCAGTTTAGTGATGTCTCAAAACTTGCTTAGGCATCATCATGGCTTCTAGAAAAGAATATAGACAACCCTTTCCCCACAGCTCTCTATGTCTTTGCTATTCAGCCCAGCCATTGGACCTGCTGTTCCAGAAAAGACCATGGCCTCTGAAGAGCTGGGGAAGAGCAATCAAGAATAACACTTCAGAAATCCATCCAATGATAGGTATGTAAAAATTATTTAATAGAAACTAACTGTGCATAGTATTACTCAATTCTGCATCCACAGAGCAAGATATGTATCTCAGCACATGGGGTGTCAATCAATATTTGCTTTGTATAATTTGACTCGATCATCATCACCATCTTCAGTTAGCATTCAGTTCTTCGTGATGTGGCTGGCAGACACTTGAGGTTCTTGGGCCGGGGAGAGTAAAAGCTTGAATACTGAGGACATGAGTCAAACACCAATTTTGGGTAGATACTCAAAGACCACTTTCTGAAGCAGATGTTGGTCTTAATCAAAGCTAGAGCAGTAAAGCAAAGAAAGGTGAGAGGACAGATGGGCTGGGGAGGATGGCACTCCCAAGTACAAGAGTGAAATTCTGAAAGTTTTAGGGATTTGGATATATCTAAAGTAGGCCATTTTCTTTTAAAATTGGAGCTAGGCATTGTCTAGGCAGTCAGTGTGTTAGCTTTAATTCAAGACAGACATGTTTTCTACCTTCCATAAACTCATTCTCTCCTTCTGTCTTCCTTTTCTTGCTTCCTCCCTCCCTCCTATCTTTTCTCCCTTCTTTCCTTTCTTCCCTTTCCTCACTGCCTTCCCCCTAAGGAAAAGAAAAAAGGAAAAATACAACAGTAACTGAGCTCTAAATCGGACTCCAGTGGACTGAAAGCAAACTCAGCCATGAATCCCCTAAAAGCCTGTTTGCCAAATTTGCCGTTCATTCAAGTGAAGTCCCTCAGATGAACCTACAGTGTGAAAACCAGGCACGGTAGAGTTTTGTCTGTAACTCTGTCCTGGGGGTCAGAGAGGTGGATCCTTGGAGCTTGGTGGTCAGCCAGCCTAGATGAGACTGTGAGGTCAAGGTTTAGTCAGACACCCTGTCTCAAAAATAATCAGGTGGAAAGTGACTGAGGAAGATACTCAGTGTTGACCTCTGGCCCCTACACTCACACACACATGCATACATGCCCACACACAGGCATATATGCATGCATACACAAATTTAAAATGAAAAGGGAAGTACCTGAAAGTCATTTTCTTAGAAAGGATCTAAATATAGAAAGAAGTCCAATGGAGTTGGAGTCACTTAGCACAAATCCCACATTGAGAGAGAGGAGAATGTTTACTGACTGTCTCATTGGAAGGATTTGTGCCACTCGTAGTTTCAGAAGGCCTCAGTCAGTTGTGGCAGGAAAACCATTGAAAAAATGTGGGGCAGTCTATGGTGGTGGGGGCTTGTAATGGACACTTTTCATATGGCATCAGCAGGAAGCAGATTTAGGCCAGGATCAAAGTGGGTATTATGTTCAAAGACCCACCCTTAGTGACCTAGTCTGTCACCCAAGCTCCATTCTCCATAACCTTCAAAATACCACAACAAGCTGGGGACCAAACCCTCAAAATGTAAGCTCTCAAAATAGCTCCTGTGGGAGCCATTCTAGTTTCAAAGTATACTGAGGGGTAGCTACAATGTAAGGGGAAAAGGCTGCAGACGGTAAAAGCCCAGAGGTAGAAATCCCCAGCTGAATTTAAGTCCATAGCTCTGTAATTGTATAGGACCAGCATGACGCCTGTGGGTGAGTCACAAGTCACGAGATTGTCTCTGTCTTCCCTGTCCTTCTATCTTCTGGATCTCCACCTACCTTCCTCACAGCACACCGGGTCTGCTAATTGATCCTACAGACACGTGGTGTGCAGCTGATTAAGAGTGGACTCCAGAGACAACATATCTCAAGACTTTATGCAAATCTTTATTTCATTGTGCTTCACTTTTCTTCATCTGCAGGATGGCAGGGGAGATAATGAGAGCCTCGTGGGTCAGTTTGTGATGACAAAACAGATTAGTGCTACAGAGTTCTTAGACTCCTTAATTCACAGTAAGTGACCAACACACAACAGCATTGCCACTGCTGGGTGAGCAGCTAAACTTATTAGTGAATTTTTCTTTTTTAAATCTGCCAGTTATATACATTTGTATTTATTGATGAATTTTGCTTGTTCCACAGCCTCCTTCACACAATTGAATGAATCCATTCAGACCAAGACAAGGGAAAACAAAACATTAGGAAGAGCCTTTGAGATGAATTCCTTCAACACTGATCGGTAAGGAGGGGAGTTAAGTGATGAGGGGCACGTGGGTTTTGGGAGTGATCACTGATTTCTAGATTAGACACAGTGGCTGAGTATTTGAGAGGAAACGGAGAGTGGAGTTTCAGTAACTACAGGGAACCTGTAGTTAATGAGGAGTTGTCATGATCCATTTCAGAGAATTCTAGGGGGCAGGAACGAAACCACTGCAGTACTGGTTCCAGGAAAGTATCTAAGAATGTGTACCGGGGAGTTCTTTTGAAAGGGAAGCAGAACTGTCGAGTACTGATTCTTTTCGGCCCCCAAAGCTAGAGAGCCCCATTTCAATTGTCTATTGGATTAGCCTTTGACCCAGTGATGGTGAAGACCAGCTACATTGTGTTTCAAGGGAGAGTCTGCATCTTCCTCTCTACACGTGTTTCTTGTTCTTCCTCAAAGGAGAAGAGAATTTCTGCCCTTCCGTATGCCATGATCTCTGGTCATTCAATTCCAGGGTGGGAAAATTGCACAACTGGCATGTGCTAGCTCTGTCTTTCCAGAGGTCACTTCACTGCAAGGCAAACTTACTTCCTTCTGCTTTGTGTGGTTGACCTTCTAGGATTGGTCTCAGCAATATCTTCTTCCACTTTCTTCTACACACTCTGGAAAATGGATGGAGAGTTTTACCATTTCCCTTTGCTCCTGGGACTGTATGTAGCCAGCCTCATAGAAGAAGTGATAGTCACTTCCAAACCTGTCTTGGGTTCTGCTTACATCCATGTGTCACCAAGCCACCGTTCTACATAAGCATAGTTTGGTGTCTGAGTCCTCTCAACCTCCCTACTTCCTCGACATTATATCAGGGCCCTTCCTAACTCTACACAGGAACCATTGGTGTGGAGCCACACAGGAAAGGGAGGTGGGGATTTAGATACTCAGTTCCATTCTCCCTAATTACATACATTCTCCAAACAACAGAGAATTCCATTAACTTTATTGATGGGAAAACAGGGACCCTAAAGACATAGAGCTGAAATCAGAGATCAGAGATCAGGTGGGGTGTCAGGAGACTGTTTCCTGTGTTCAAAATTTAAATTCCCTTACTATTTTATCCACTGACTAATCCAGAATCATTACTCTCTACTTTGATAATCAAGCAACAAATCTCTATACATTCACTGATAAATGTGTAAATATATAGAAGATTTATTTTTGTTTTAATTGCGTGTGTAGGGGGATGCCATGTGCACATGTGCGGGCAGGTGCCTACAGAGTCCAGAAGAAGGCATTGGATCCCCTGCATCTGGGGAGCAGCCTAATGTTGGTGTTCTTCAACATCACCTGGTTTGAACTAAACTCTGGTCCTCTTAACCACTGATCCAATCTCTTTAGCCCCAACATTATTCATATGTGTTTATAGGTGTATGTAGCCATATCAAATGTATGATTGAAAGATAACTATAGTATACAAAATGTACAATAAAATTACAGAGTCTCCCATCCAGCATGTTTATGCAAAAAGAAATTTGAGGAGATCAAATAGTGCTACCTTCCATGTAGACTTACTAGGTTCAGAGTTGATTTTCTGCTCCCTAATTTACAATAGATGCTCTCAAGACACCAACTCTGCCTCCTCCCTTGTCCCTCAGAGTGGCAGCCAACTTCTGAGCTATGTTCTCATAAGAGCCAATTCCACATCCAGTGCAGTACCCAGCCTTTGAACACAGGATCACATCACAGAGTTCTAAGCTCTGCCAGCAGTTTGGATCAGTGAGACATATAACATGGAAGCATGAAATGCTCAGGGTGTGCCCAAAAGACGAAACCATTGAACATGGACCTAACCAGACACAAATAATAGTGGTGCTCTGCACAAGCTGAGGGGCTAGAGCTTACTTTTCCCTCCTGGCTTTGGAGCAGGGACCTGGGAGGAAGCAGGCACTGAATGAGATGTTGAATAATGGGTGCAATAATGGCAACTGGTCTACCAGGTGCTCTAGGGTCAGATTTTTCTCAACTAGCTCATTAATGTTTGTATGACAAGGATGGCATGTGCATTATGTGCTGAGTAAGCAGGGCAGAGCTTCTGCAAAGATAATTCTTATCTTCTCTGTGGGGTGGCAGAGGCTTGAGGAAGGTACAGATGGAGGCAGCTACAATGAGGAAAAAGAACAGCAGCATTGGAGGCAAAACCTGAAGTTGAATCTCAACTGTGTTTAATGCAAGCTACAGGCCTTGGGGTAAGTCAACTCTGGGCCAGAGCTTCCCCACCCTCACATGTACATAAATTATACGAGTTATACATATTATTCACAGGGATAGGTTCCAGGATCTTCTTGCATGCTCAGATTCTTTATATCAAATGGCTTAATGTGCATAGCATGCTCACATTTTCCCACGTATTTAAATCACTTCTAGGTGACTTTCAATGCCTAAATACAATGTAAATCGTATGTAAATAACTGTTAGAATCTATTGTCTATCAAATTCTGAGAACACTGTCTATACATATTCAGGAACAACAAATCTTTTCAAATATTTTGGCCAGGATTTGGTTAAATGCACAGCTCCAGAACTCTAGGACCTGAAGGAGCAACTTTATGTTCTTGCTTACATTCTACTATCTGTCCCTGCCATCCTCCACCTGCATTATGTTGCCACCCATTCTTGTCCTTCCTGCATTTCCTTGAAGGGTTGCAGGCCTGTTGTCATTTGCTATCTTTCTCCAGTTTTTTCCCTCTACCTGAAAAGTTCCCTCCCTTTTTCTCTGGTCAATGCTACTTATCTTGCACATCTCAACTGAAAAATCATTTCTTCCAAGAACTTAACTGGACCACTCCCTGCCCTACACCAAGATTCATCCAAGCTACCTGGGAGACACATAGCCAAGCAGCTATAGAGCACAGGTTTTGGGGTTATCTGGCCTGAACCTGGACAGTCATAGGTTCTTGTACTCTTGGAAAAGTGTTGTTAGATATCTTTGTCTCCTGGCCTATAAAGCAATATTAGGTGCACACCAGGGGGCTGATGTGAAGGCAGAAGCCTCATTTCCAGGAACCATCAGAGAACTAAGGAAATCTTATGCAACTGAATGCATTATAAGCCATTAAATGCCGCGAAAACAGGGTGGTTCCTCCCATCATCTGTGAGGTGCAGAGGGACTCTCAGACCTCTGAATGTGCCAGGAGGAAGAGAAGCCATGATCTTCTTGAGAAGAAGAAGTAGGAAACAGATAAAGATGTGGAGGAGTGGCAGAGAAGGGCAGTTGAGCATGGTGGCCCAAGGGAAGGGAACAGTCAGTGTCAATGAATGGCATAGTCCCCACTCACAGGCTGAGCATCAGCTACCTCTGCCTGGAGAGAAGATATAGGAACATCTTCTCCCTCTGAGGACTGACTTCCCCAAGAAGCTTTCATTCATCCCTTCAATTCATTCATTCATTTGATGTTTATTAGTTTCTGACTTTGTTGAACACTCATTGTGTAAACTTCAAAATATAAGGAGCGTAGGAATGATTAATACAGACTAAGGTGTAGCTGTTGTGGAACTCTAGCAAGTCAGTCTCCTCCTACAGACAACCATGTCCAGGAGGACAACGCTACACAGAAGGGTAAGGAGGGATGATAGAAAGAGCTGCTTTATAGAAGGGATCAGAGGGATTCTCTGCATGTGATCCATTTAAATAGAGGTAAATTGTATAAGCTATGAGGAAATCTGAGAGAGCAGGTGTCAAAGCCCTTGGGTGGGAGCATGTGTGCTATATTTAGGGAATGAAGCAGAATGAGGAAGGGAGTGTCATCGTGTGGCAGGTACTTGATCATGTGGAGCCGTGTCATCCACATGGTGGTATAATAGAAAGAAGATTAGCATCTGATGTAGTTTTTACAGGTCACTAGATGCCTTGTAGAGATGAACATGGGGGAGAAGGTGGAAGAATGAGACAGAGGACATTGCTCTGATCAGGGGAGGCTTTGATGGCACCTGGGACCAGAGTAGTAGAGTAGATGGACATCTCTTCAATGGGGCTTTTCTTCTCTTCATAAGGGCCTTATATTTGTATCAAAAATCATAGTTGGAACCATTGGGGACCTTGACTGTCAGATGGCATAAGCATTCTCATCGAGACAGTGAGATTTCTCCCAGGCCCCCGGTTTACATCTTTCCACCTGGTGCCTCCTTAGTGGTCTTTGTCATTCTCCCTTTGGTCTTGGTGGCTTTGAAGAAACAGAGCCACAGAGAGCTGCTGCACATTGAGAGGTTGAGGGTAAAATTAAGACCAATTTGCTTTTCATTTATAATTCATGCACTCTACACCACCTACTTCCCAAAAGGATTTGAGACCGCTTACAATAACAGTCATCTACAAGCCATCTGCACAGCCCCTGACAAACATGTTTTTCAGAGAACCCGGAATGGCACAAGGAAATGCTCAGAACATAACTTTCAATGAAAAAGGCAGGATACAATGCTTTATTTACTATAATATTGTTACGTAATACAAAGATAGATGGGGAGGGGTAAAGCAGAAAGAGAGAAAGGGAAGGAGGAGGGGGGAAAGGACACTGTAGATGAAGGAAGAAGAGGAAGTGGGCCAGGAGGAAGGAAAGAAACATCCATGGTGAGTATTTCCCTTCGTAACACTAAAGGTTAGACCTCATCGCTTGCACAAGAGTCCCCCAGAATAGTTTGTAAGGGATTTTTTCTTTCTAAAAATAAAACCACGTGCACAAATAAACATAAAATTTTGAGTGTAGATTCTGCACATGAGAGAAATCCCACATTTGTCATCCTGAGTCTGATTTATATCACTTGAAATAATGGTCAGTTTGCACCCATTTTCCTGTGAGTATCATAATTTCATTTTACTGTATGGCTGCCTAGAATCCAAGCCCATAGGTTTTTTTATTTCTTCATTTGTTGATGGACATCTCAGCTGGTTCCATTCCCTGGCTGTTGTAAAGTGTGCAACAATAAAAATGAGTGCACAGCTATCTCTGTGGTGTGTTAACTTACAGGCCTTTGTTATGTACTCAGGAGTGGGACAGCTGGGTCATAGAAATGAGATGATTTTCAATGGCACTCAAATTTCTTTGGTATGAATAGTCACACATTGAAATGAGATGAGTATTTTTTTAATTGGCTGACATATGCTGTGGAAATTTCCTCAGCCTTCCGGGTCCTTTCTCCATAGCCTCTGCCCTGCTCTGAACACAGGAATCATCCTGGCTCTCTAGCTCTGAGTTACTTTGGATCAACATGGATTTCAGCTTTAGAAAAAATTAGAAGACAGTAAGGGACAGTTGCTTTGCTACTTCACCCCCTCCTCTTTGCCTGGGCTCTAGGATGGCTCTGCTGCCTTCATTTCACGAAGCTTGGATCCCAGAGCTGTCCTCAAGTTCTTTTAATTCTTCTATTTGCCTTGCAAGTCCCTGGGGGCCTGTCCCTTCTCCTTCCCTTTGCCACTTTTTTAACACTTTAGCACAATGGTTCTCAACCTGTGGGCCACAACCCCTTGTGGGGTCAAATGATCCTTTCACAGGGATCACATATCAGATGCAATGCATCTCAGATATTTACATTTCAGTTCATAACAGTAGCAAAATTACAATTATGAAATAGCAATGAAGTAATATTATGGCTTGGGGGTCACAGCAGCATGAGGTTCTATATTAAAGGGTAGCAGCATTATGGAGGTTCAGAACCACTGCTTTAGCACATCACAAGGTTCATTTGTACTCATAATCATCTGGGCAGAGAGGCTTGCTAAACCTTAGGTTTCTATACAGTCTCGCTGAACATGATCATCATGCTGTGTAACGCAAACAGAAGCCTCAAATGGCCTCTAACTCTTGGTTCTCCAGAGGTCTCCACATCCCAAGTTCTGGGACTACAGGCATGCGACAGCACATTGGTGTCCCCCTAATTTTTAACTTTGCATCTCTTGGTAGGTCTCTGATTATCCCACCTCCTCCTCTTTGGGGAAGGTGGGGCTCTGATAATCTCTCTTCTACATTCTAAGGACAACTGCTTTAGAATCTACAGATGAGAGAGATTGTGCAGTATTTGTCTCTGTTTCTGGTCTATTTTACTAACAGTACTGCCCTAGACTTCCACCCATGCAGTCACATATAACAAGGTTTTGTTGTTGTTATACTTAGATAGTATCCCATGGTACATATATGCAAAGTCTTCTCCATTTGCCTATTACAAAGTAAAGATAGTGATGCTCTCCCCACAAGAAAGTGATGAATGCTCGTAGCAATGGGTATTCTAAGCATTCTGGGTTGATCATTACATAAGTATGCATGTGTTGATCATTTGGGGTAATATTGAGAAGTTAACCCAGGGCTGTGAGTGTGCTGGGAAAGCACTCTACCACTAAGCTATATCTCCAAATCTGTGTATGTGTATTGGGTTATCACATTGTGCTTCACAAATATATACAATTATTAAAGTCCAATTAAAAATAAAATTTACATTAAATACAGATTTATCTTTGGTGATTCCATCCTTGGAATCTGCAACAGATAGAGATTGTAATTCGGGAGCTTCAATGAGCTTCCTAGTGATACTTCTGCATGCCACTGTCCCAGAGGCCACATTCAAAGCAGCTGTGCTTTTTTTCATTGTAACTGTCAAGCATGTTATCTACTCTCTGAAAGCTCCCTAGATAATCTCTGATGAAAGTGTCTCAACAGAAGCTCCTGTAGTAGTCAAGATACATTTTCTCATGTGGTAGCTACAGCCAGAAATATGGCCCATGTCATTAAGGAAGTGATTCATTCTTATTAAATTTTTTGTTTCTTTTGTTTTCTGAAAATCTGTTTAATTAAAATTTGACAAATTCTCACATGTGTATTGTGTGTTCTCAATGCTCTCACCCCTCCCTTCTTGGACTTTCCTTCCATTCCTATAAAAACCCTTTCTCCCTGCCAGTCCATTTTTCACACTCCTATTCTGTTTTGTGACTGACTTGGTTTATCCAGGCCATATATGTTATCATGGGGTGGAACTAAACATTAGAACTCCAGTTTGTACACAGCTAAAGACAATGATTCCCTTCCCACAGCTTCCACTAAGAATTCTAATAATTCTCTGATCCACAACTGTTGACATGCCCAGTTTTGCACAAGCCTAGCGCAGACAACTCAGCTGCTCTAATGATTACAATGTCTGTGCCATACCTAGAAGAAAGCATTCCACAGCCCTTCTTCCTGTCATCCAGCTCTTACATTCTCTCCATGCCCTACTCCATGATGTTCCCTGAGCTTCATAGGGATGATATAAAAGTTCTGTTTAGGACTGAATGCCCACTGGTCACTCATTTATCCTCAGCATCTTAAGCAACTAAGAGCCTCTAAATTCATTGCCACCTACTGTATAGAAAGAGAAGCTACTTTGATCAAAGCTGAGAGTAGCATTGTCTATGGGTATAAACATAAATATGTAGAAGATGGTTTGATGACATATCAAGTTATCAAAACAGTAGTAAGTTCTTATGGCCTCCATAGCAATGGGTACGGTTATTGTTTCTCATATTTACAGTACCAGGCATGGATCCCCTCCTCCACAGCAGGCCGTCAATCCAAACAAACAATAACACCACCATTGCACCAGTGGGCACATCTAGCCTGGCAAGTTGGTACTAACACTCAATGTCCAAATCCAGGTGAAAGCATTGGGGAGTTTCCTCTTCCAGTAGCCTGCACAGCGCCTGTTGGCACTATACACACCAGCCTTCAGGGATGGGGTTTCCTCCTGAGTCCCAGGTTGATTCCTCTGTTTCCTGCAACTAAGGCATGTGATGTCTGCAGAAATAGTAGTGTCTCATTACCTAGCAGTGACAACCAAGAGCAACTGCAACACTTTGTATTGTTTGAGGGGCCTCTTTGACCTTCCTGACAACTTCCAGGGAAATATCTCGCATCCCATGGATTCTAAGATTGATATTACCAATCCATGCAGGATACCTCTGTTCAAGCTCCTTTAAAGAAACACATTTTGATCAGCTTATACAGTAGCATGTTTCTGTAAGTCTTCTTATTCCACTTTTAGCTTTAGTTAACACTCCCTTCAAACTTTTCCCCATTCTTGTTCTCCCAGCCCCTTCCCTGCTTATCCAAGACCACACCAGTACTCACCCAGTCTCTCTATTTTTATCTCACATGAGTTCTACTGGATTTTCCTCTGCTTCAAAATAGTTAGGTTTGGGCTAATCAAAGTCAGGTGACATTTTCCACACCCTGCCTGCACATCTCCTTAGCCAACTGGCAGCCTCATTATGTGCTATCACTATCTCCATGTTCACATCTACTGCAGGGGATAGGTTTGTTCATTGTCCATTGAAGATGATCCTTCAAAGCCCCTTTCTCCTACCCCCAACAGTACCATTTTTACCACTACTCACCAGCCTTCATGGATGGTCACCTGGTGGCATCTAAACCTCTGCCCAGCCCTAGAGCCACTGCCACAGTTTAGTCTTATAGGTATCAACTTCTCTTTTCTGTATTGCTACAGCATAAGCCACCTTGATTTAGTGCTTTAGGCATCCACCAACTTCATTCACCCTCTTGATTCTTTGGGCTGGAAGGTTTTCTACTACACAGTTCTTCTGCTCTAGATGAGATTGACTGGACGGCACCATCAGAGAGCTAGGCTAGCCTGGACTATCCAAGTTGGCTTCCTCCCTGCTCTGGAGGTGGAGTAACTAGGTGGGCATCTCAGGTGGAACTTCCCCTCAGAATCCAGGTAAAGAAATAATTTTGGAAGTTGGGGATTTAGCTCAGTGGTAGAGCACTTGCCTAGCAAGCAAAAGACCCTGGGTTCGGTCCTCAGCTCCGGGGGGAGGGGGAGACAAAATAACAAAAAGACCAAAAATAAACAAACAAACAAACGAAAAAACAAGGTAACTGGCACACACAACCTTTGCTGGGCAGTGGAGACGCACGCCTTTAACCCCAGCACTCAGGAGGCAGAGGCAGGCAGATTTCTGAGTTCAAGGCCAGCCTGGTCTACAGAGTGAGTTCCAGGACAGCCAGGGCTATACAGAGAAACCCTGTCTTGAAAAACCAAAAAAAAAAAAAGAAAAAAAAAGAAAGAAAGAAATCATTTTGCACAGCTAAATTTCAATCTACATACCATCCCTGTGGACACGAAATGAAATGCATACTGGTTTAATAGACCCAACTAGGTCCGAGGAAGCTATAGTCTTAAAATTTGACCCTGATACAGGCAATCCACGGATCATATTTTGAGTGGTAACAAAGTGGAATGTTTAGTGGAAACACTCTGGGGTTTAGAACCACAAGGACTAAGTTTAAAGAATGTCTCTGGCCCCATTTTTGCTTTGAATTATTGCTTTAATTATTGAATATCCAGCTTTGGTGTCCCCAACTACTAAAACGCAACTTAGAATAATTCTTTAGCATCAATAGGAAGGAGTTTGGTGTAATATTCTTTGAGACTCTTACTTGCTGTGTGCCTTAGGCGCTCACATTTTCCCCTCTGAGTTTTATTTTAATAAAATTAACATGGGGATGGGAATGGTGATACCTACCCCTCAGGGTGGCTATGATAAGTGGATAATACATATGTGAGAGGAGGCTGGGTATGTACCAGCTGCTTTTTCCATTTGCCCCTCTCAGCCCCATCACAGGTGTCCTAGCTGTCAGTATTTGCTGCTGTTCAGTGGGAGATCAGGAATGAAAGAAGCAGGGATGGAGCTTTTGAGTTAAGTGAGGTTGGAAGCTAACCAATGGGTCACCTCAAACAATGACCTCATTACCACAGAACAGTGAGAACTGACTTTGCCTTCTCCCCCAGGAAGCTGAAACCAGAGATAATAACAGAGAATGATGCTTCCCCAGTGTTTGTGGTCTCAGCAGCAGGCATGAATCACGGTCCCTGCTGGGAAATTCAGCTGTGGGCTTCTGACAGCTGCAGAGTCATGAGACACGATCTGCTAGAATGTTCCTGATCCAGTTCCATGTGAGATGTTATCCTGTGGAGATTCTCTGGCTATGCTGGAGAACTGGGTATTCTGGAGCAGTAAAAACGGTCCACATTTGTTGAGTTCTTTGTATATGTCTTATATTCATCGAGTCCTGTGGACAATTTAAAATGATCATCAATCTTTGAGATTATATTAGAGTGTTAGTTAACCAAAGCCTCCATACCTGGAAAGAAGGTAATGGCAACTGTTCATTGCACACTTACTCTGTGCTAGGCTCTGAAGTAAGTAGTCATGTGACCCTGAATGATGGAGATATTCTGAGAAATGTTTCATCACTTCGCAGACATAAAGTACTTAAACTAAGAAAACTACCATGCCACTAGGTGGTAACAACTTAGGACAAGGCTATTATCTACATGATTCATTTATGTTTTAATGTATTGTATGTGTCTATTACTGTTGTGTGTGTGCAGGTGCTGGGAGAGGTCAGAAGGGGATGTGATATCCCCTAGAGAAGGAGTTATAAGACATTTTGAGCTGCCTGATGTGAATATTGGAAACTGAACCAACCCAGGTCCTCAGGAGGAGTAGCAAGTGCAGTTAATTGCTGAGCCATCTTGCCAGCCACTATGTGATTCAGCTTGATCAAAATACCAAGAATGTATAGAAGTAGACATTGTCTCCTCTCTATAGCAACCCCAAGAAGAAGACAATGTAGAAGCATGTAATCACAGCATTTGAGAATCTGAGGCAAGAGCATATCTAAATTTGAGTTCTAGATTACCCTGGGCTATATACAGAGTGAAATCCTACTTCAAAACATATAAAGCTTGCTCATAGAGAAGGCTCACTGGATAATAGCCAAGTCTGAGGTCCTGAGTTCTCTCTCTGGATCCCACATGGTAAAGGAAAAAAAAAACAAAAAAAAACCCCACAATTCCCGTGCATTCCTCCCTGACCTTCATATGCTGTGACACATACATGTGCATGCACATAAATACATAATAAATAAAATTTTAAAAATTAAATAAACAAACACAAAACTGACATTTTCAGATTAACAAACTGAGTTACCTGAAGTTGGAACAGCATGATCAAAGTCACAGAGACACACAGGGCTCAGCCTCAGATTCAAGTCTGGCTAATATCTGGTAGTTGTAAGATAGCTTTTAAAGGCTGACGAATTTGGGCTAGGATAGGAAGAGAGCAGAGCCTTACAGTTAAGAACAGTTTCCTTCTGATCCAGTGTGTATGTACACACACACACACACACACACACACACACACACACACACATACTATTTAAGTAGGTATATAGGAAAGCAATTCAGTTTTTTTGGGCAAAGCAGAACAGGAAGAATCTATTCAATCTGTATGCTCAGGCCCATGCTTTTGGGGCTCTGTATTAGTTCTTTTGGTAGCCATTGGTCCCAGACTGGACACACTACATGAACAATGCTGACACTGTACTGTCTGGTAACCACAGTGCCTTCCTCCACAGTCAGCCCTCCTGTCACAGCTATGTCTCCCCTGAGGACCCAGTTCTTACTGTGTTCTTCTCCCAGTCCTTTCATTGTGTGGCACAGATGCTTGGAAAAGATTCTATTCTCTAGCCATTCTGTCCCTAGCTGAGTCTTCCTCTAGCTCATCTTCTGGAATGATCTCTACAAATGCAAATAAACAATATCACTTCCCAGTTTGGAAATTGCTAGCAGCCTCCCAGCACCCTCAAGGTCCTTCCTTAGCTCACCTGCCACCACTTCCTTTTCTATACCTGGCCCTCACACCATGCCCAGGTATCCAAACCATCAAGAGCTTCTGTAAGCTGCCCCACTTTTGATCCAGCACCTTCTTAGGCTTGCAAAATTCTTTCCCCAACTCCTCTGAGATACAACTAACCATCACTATAGGGAGCCTGATAATAATCCCTCCCTCCAAGGTGGTTGGAGAATTAAGGCAGATGGGATGCATGTATAAATGGCTCTGGCAGCCATCACTAACTTCACCTGAGAGCGGTGAGGCGAGTTGAGTCTTTGTCCTGACTCTCTTTTGCCAAAATCACCTTGGTCCAGTTTATATTTTGCCAAAGATGCTTTTCACACTCTTCTGGTCCCTAACACAAAGCTTATTTTCTCCCCAAAGACCATAAACTGTGTGATCAACAGAAGATAAAGAAAAGGCATAGAATAAGGACTATCATTCTACCTGGCTTTGCCTCTAGCTGCCATGCTGATCTGCTGGAACTATTGCTGCCCATTACTATGCTGATATCAGAACTTCAGAAATGGAGGCGGGGGAGCCTCTGTGGAACCTTCCAGGTTTTTCTGTGCCAGATTGGGGCTGCTGAGGTATTCAACATCAAGGAACAAGCAACTATTGGATTCTCAACCTCTTAGGTGTGATTCAGTTGTTGTAACTATTTAAATGTGTGGCAACTTAATATGTTTATTATATATATTGTATAGACATTATCCCATTGGTTCCGTTCCTCTAAAGAACCCTAATAATACAAACACATATATCGCTCAAATGTAAATGCTGTATAAATACCTTTGCAGAGAGAAATCTGAGGGTAACGGTGTATCTGTGTTGTACAGTATTTATTTAGCACACATAGGCCCTGGGCTCTAACCAATTAAAACTTAACAAAGTACCCCATTTTAAAAAAAAAAAAAAAAGAAAAGAAAGAAAGAAAAGGCATAGAGAGGAGGCTGGACAGGCTGAGGAAGGGAAGTCAGGTTTCTAAAGAGACCTGAGCATCAAAGACTCCATCTCCAACTTAGGGGCAGGGCATGATCACTTTGTTACCCTGCAGGAAAAGGCTAGAGAAAGCAGAAGAGTCTTACTCAAGACCATCCAGTACTTTCTTGGTAAACTGCTGTGGGCCATTTGCTGTCCTTGGGGAAAATATTAGCAAAGTATTTTATCCTAAAAGCCTCACAGTCTGTGAAATGAATCGCCTGCCACGCTTGAGCCACAGGGAAGTTTCACGCCGTCACTTGCCCAAAATCCTCATAAATTGTCAGCCTCAATGACTGGATGCTTAACTGAACTTGAGGGACAAGGAAAAGAGACATAAACACTAAACACATCATCTTTCAAGTCTGTTCTTTCATTTCCTGGCTGTTTCTTCTCCAAAGGGAATTGCTCACTCTCTTCTCTTTAACTTTGCACTAAGGAATCAGGGATCATCTATTTGATGTCTGATTCACTGCACAGACAATGGTGTTCTGGAAGGCAGGGTCCTTTCAGGAGAAGGCAGAATGTGAATTCATACAGTCCTGGTGGAGATGCCAGCATTGCACCTAATGACAGATTCAACACTGTATGCCTGTTTTCTCACCTGCAAAGTGGGACATCTTGTCTACCTCTTGGGATTATTGTGAAATCTACATGTGGGGCACTGATCCATTGATGGGTACATAGTTTCACAGGATATATGAAAGTAGAAACTTTAGTGGATGGAGCATGGAATTGGAGTACCAAAGATACGCCATGAAAAGACTTTGTGTCCCCCACCCTCCCCCATCTCTCCCTACTTCCTGGTAACCATAGGCTGCAAAGAGAATGGGCCTAGCATGGACTGAGACCTCTAAATCCACAAGCCTTGCCACAACAGAAAACTGGTGAACAGAACTGTAAAAAAAAGCTTAATGTGTAAGTAACTCGCAAGAAAAGATTAACAACAATAACCAATGAAACAGAACAACTCAGTAATGTATTGTAATAAAAGTTATTAGATTTACAAATTGTTTATTTCTAGAATTTTCTGCCTAGTATTTTTGGACCATGGCTGGCTGTGAATAGCTAAAACCTCAGAAAATGTAACCATAGATAAATGGGCAGCAATATGTGTGTGTGTGTGTGTGAGAGAGAGAGAGAGAGAGAGAGAGAGAGAGAGCGCACTTAAATACATTTGTGGAGATAACACAGCAGCAAATGACAAAAATAGTGTTATAGGCCAAGACTGACTCAAAATTTGTTCTCTAAATCCCTCACTCTGTCACTGTTTAACACCTTCTATCTGCCACCCTACTATGAAGCAGAATGGGCTGTGCACACTAATACAGGGTTCTCACCAAGACAAAAGATGAGATGCCTCTCCAGAGGACTTTCTTCCATTGATTTGTTCTTTTCAAGCCACCTAGACAAAGGACTTAGACTCCTAGAGTCTATGACATTCAGACTGAGGGACATGCTCTAGCAAAATTCACAGGCAACTGACATATAGGCCAGAATGAGTGTGCAGTAAATGTGTTCATTTACAGTGAGTATGGCCTGTGCCAAGAGGCCCAGAATACCTCTGCTAGAATAGACAGCACACTTGCTGCTTGTCTGAAGCCAAATTAAACTCAGCTATTTATTAAACCAATAATTACAGAAATCTACACTTGGGTGAATAGAAGCAGATGTGATAGATAGCTTGGTGACCATGGCACCAGAATCTACACTGGGATTATTTAGGTTGTAAGCAAAAGTGAGTGAGCATATGCTTGGTTAGCCAAGAAACAGCTTTCTACACATTGAAACAAGCATACAGAGGTTCTCACAGATTCCAAGAATGGAATGTTGTGAGAGACCCTGCCTCAAAGGAATATGGTAGACAGTGGTAGAGAAGTCTACCCATTCTCCTTAAGCAGCCTGGGGACTCAGAATAAGGGAGAGAGGGCCTGGCCCACAGGATGGCATCTCTGTTCCACTCCTGCCTTTCTCCTTCCCTGCCACAATACATCATCTTTCCCTACCCCTGCTTCATTCTTTGTTCCTATTCGTCAGAAATTTTGTTGGCACAGAATTTGATTATGACTAATTTTAACAAAAAGTGTTTGTGGAAAGATATCAAAGACTCAGGTTCTCTAGGAAGCCCAAAGAACAAAACAAAACAAAAAAGAAACCTACCAGGCTGTGGAGACAGCTCAGTGGATAAAGGCACTTGCTGTGTAGAGCAAGAATTAAGATCTTATTTCAAGTTTCCATCTGTGGCCAGAGACCTCAGTCTGAGCCACACGGCTCCATACCCAAATAGCGCAGGGAAAGAGCTAGCCTCCCAGGAGTGAGGACAAGCCTGTGAGTGGGGGTAAGGCCAGCACCTCTGCTCAGAGGGACCTGCCTGGAACCCTCAGGACACAGGGACCTACAAGCATCCTGGGACAGGAGCCTTCCAGTTTCCTTCTGTGGCCAGGGACCTCAGTCTGCGCCACAGGGCACCATGGCCAAATAGCCCCAGGAGAAAGCTAGCATCCCAGGAGTGTGGACAAGCCTGTGAGCAGAGAGCTCCCAGGGACTAAACCACCAACCAAAGAGTACACATGGAGGGACCCATGGCTCCAGCTGCATACATAGCAGAGGATGGCCTTGTCAGGCATCAAAGGGAGAAGAGGCCCTTGGTCCTGTGAAGGTTTGTTGCCCCAGTGTAAGGGAATGCTAGGGCAGAGGGGCAGGAGAGGGTGGTGGGTTGTGGAGCACCCTCATAGAAGCAGAAGGAGGAGGGATGGGATAGGGGGCTTCAGGAGGGGAAACAGGGAAAGGGGATAACATTTGAAATGTAAATAAACAAAATAACCAATAATAATAATAAACAAGAAAAAAAAAGATCTTATTTCAAATCTTAAGCATTGACATCAAAAGCCAAGCATGGCCATATGCACGCTGCCCTAACACCAGCACTGTCAGAGGCAGAGACAGTAGGATTGCTAGGGCTATCTGGCCACCAGCCTAGCTCTAGATTCAGAGAGAGATTCTGTCTTGGTGAAAGGATACCAAGTGTTATTTTCTGGCTTCTGCATGTGCACACAGGCATATATACACAAACAAGTGCACATATATCACACATACCACACACACACACACACACACACACACACATACCACACAACTCAAAATCATTGCATTTAGTATTTGAATTTCTCTGATTGTCTCATGAATATCTGCTTTGTTTCTTTGTTACATATGGATTAAACTAAGACCTATACCTTGTCATTCTCCTTTGTCTCAGAAGATTCTAGAAGTTGGAAGCTGGATCTTGAATCTTTGTGTGGTTCCAGTTATTCATGTGGTCTGCTCTTAGTGGGGTGCACTGCCATGAGAAGGCCCTGGTACCCCAGTTTCTGAACATGGGCAGCTGTTAGCAAGCACTTCTTAAAACCTTTATTTTGTGAGTTATGATAAATTTAGTTCATGTAACTCAGTAATAGGGAGCCTGTCTAGTATGTCCAAGTCCTGAGTTCTCTCCCTGGTGCATCCCTCAAAGTAACATTCTTCCAGAGCCTTTCATGTATTCACTAGAATACCTGTATGCCTTTACCTGCTTGGAGGTAAATTGTTACCTTGACAAACAGTTTATGCAGAAGAGACAGCCCAAATGCTTGATTGTGTGTCTTGTTTACCAGCTTTCAAAATGCAGTATTAGTCTGGTTCATCTAAAGGGGACCCGTAAGCTTGGAGGCTGTGGTTAGCATCATTATAAACTTCTAAATTCAAGCATATTACAAGTGCTTGCAGCTCCTTGCAGTATTCCTGTTGATTCTCATATTGTCCCAGCCTTGGCTACTAAGATCCCCAGAAAGTTGGCTCTTGGGTCCTCTTGACAGACTCCGGAGTCCTGAGAAGCTTCCTGGATTCCTGATATAAGATATTCCAGGTTCATTAAGGATTGTTCTTGTCTCAGACTAGATATCAGTCTGTCCTCCAAAGACTCCTATATCCTTCTAGTATGTTCCAATTTCTCTACAGCTTGTTTCCCAACTCACTGAGCACAGTAGGCTGAGGCTGCACCACTGATCCCAGCAGTGGTGGCACTTAAGGCTGGAAACCCCTGGAAATCCTGTGGCCAGATACTTCTTTGTGGCCTTGCTTCTGCTGAGATGACAGCAGAGAAACTCCCAAAGCATGAATAGAATATAGTCAGATGATGTTTGTCCCCTGACAATCCTGTTCTCTCCCTGTATAAAACATACTTGGCCAAACACAGTGCCTCTACAGTCACCAGACTGACACCTCTCCACCTCCAGCTCAAATGGCAACAGAAGCCAAGGCCCCATCTCTAAACCCTCAGGAGATATGGTCTGTTTGTTCCAATATAGTTCAAGTTTAACTAGCTTTGGCATAAGGCCTGGACCCTGCAGTGTCAGCATATCCATGGCAGTTTCCCACTGGACAGAGAAAAGGGAACCTGTTTGAGCTGATACCTTCAAAACACCCACTTCCTCTGTCAGAGTCCAGGACAAGTGATTAGAACTATAGAGGTTTTGACAATGGCATTTGTTGGGTCCTCTCTGTGGTTCCTAATATGTGGGACTCCAGGAATCACAACCTGATCTCTCTACAGTCTGGGTTTATCTAAGCTGGAGCGGGTCAGACACCAATGGCTGACCCTTCTTTCTACACAGCTCATACCCAATGCCTCACCAAAGGCCAGTCTCCCTCCTCCCTCTTGTGACCTCCCTTGTGTCTCCAACTCTTCGAAGCCTCCCTCTTGTGAGTACTGTGCCATTAGCCCACTTGTAGAGATGGAGCCAGGCTGTGACCCTAGGTGACCTAAGGGCCTGAAATCTGCAGCATAACACCATTCTTTAGCATATCCCCCATCCAAGAATATTGACATCTTCTTCGATACTGTAACCAGACTAATGCAGAAGGGAGGCAAAGAGTTAAACGTGGGAGACTCCTTTGTCCTGAGTAATTCTTCTTAACACTTCCATGTAGGTCAGAATTGTCACTGAAGAGGCTAGATAGGTGGATCCTTTATTAAAATGCTCATTGTTCAAGCTTGAGGGCTGAATTTGGTTCCCAGAACCAAGGTTGGGTGTGCTGACATGTGTTATAATTCCAGTTCTGAGGATGTAGAGTCAGGAGGATCGCTGGGTCTCATTGGCCAGCAAGTCTATCTGAATTGGTGAAGTTTGGGTTCAGTGAGAGCATGCATCTCAAATAAATAAGTAAATGAATGAATGAATGAATGAATGAATGACAGACAAGGACAGTGACTGAAGAAGTCATTCATTGTTGACCTCTGGTCTCCATATCTACACATACATACATACATATGCATGCATACACACACACACACACACACACACACACACACACTCAGATTCCTCCAAGATGACTGTGATGACCGTGTACACCTTTCTTTCTCACCATATACTTTTTCCTTTAGCTATCTGCATGTAAAAACCCAATTGTTTATAACTTTAAAAGCCTAGAGGACTTAGACAGATGTGCCTTCTCTGTCATAGATGCTCACTGTCATTTCAGACACTAGGATGCAGAAACCTCTGTTCACAACTGCCCAGCCCTTACTCCAGACATGTACATAATTTTTCCAGGAGCCAAGTTCAAGTGGAAGAACATTTTTCTGGCTGATTATCTCAGGTGAAATCCCAATATATTGCTCAGATACTGCCAGTCAATTAGTCAAATTCACGTGAGTCACCCTGGCACTTCAGGCCAGGATACCAGGACACATGTGGGGTATGAATGTGTGTGTGTGTGTGTGTGTGTGTGTGTGTGTGAGAGAGAGAGAGAGAGAGAGAGAGAGAGAGAGAGAGAGAGAGAGAG
>JADRCH010000042.1:7413472-7435063 GCA_019843965.1 Rhynchomys soricoides
CAAGCAGTCTGGTAACCAGGGGAGGCTTTCTTCTCAATGTGGCAGGAAGAATCATATCAGGTTGTTAAAAGATTCTGTCTACAACTCCACCTGTGCCTGACATGCTGTGACAACCCTCTTTGGTAAGTATCACTGTTCCCTACTTAACCAATGAGGATGGGGATCCACAAATAAAAGAAAGTCAAACAATGTGCCGGAAGTCACACTGTCCGATTCCAAACCACAGGCTTTCCCACCACCCTCCCACCACATCACCACCTCCCCTCATCTGAATTGTCCAATCCCAGCCTCTCTTGCTCGCCCTCCTTTACCATAACAGGCATCTAGCAGGGCTGTTTGGAAAAGGTGATTTTAGACCATGGTGGACAGAGGAGGCATCAGACTTCTACCTCTTGAGAACAGATGTCAGAACCCAGTGACACAGCACTCAGTTGGCCCTTCTTTCCTATTGAATTAGCACTGCGCTACACAATCCTTCTCTGGCCACTTTAACGGGATAAGTGGCTAATTTGATTGGGTTCAATGAGATGTAAATGATTGGATTCAATAAAGGAGCAGAGAGTGTTTCCCTCCAACAATGACCTCATTTCTCATTGAAGGTACAGGTTTTTGCCCAGCAGCACCAAGAGTAGAGATTGAAGACCCTGACAGCATCCTCTGAGCAAAGGAGACTTGACGATGCTTTCTGCTAGAGTTTGTATATACTGCAAATGTCCTCTGAGGTTCCTGTGCTAAACTTTAGTCCCCCATTGTAAGATATAAGAGAGTAAAGATGTGGCTTAGTCATTCGACCACAAAACCAGGCTCCCATGCCCTGCTCCATATAAAAGCAAGTGTGGTTGCTCATGCTTGGGAGGTATAAGCAGAAAATCTGTATTTCAAGGTTATCCTCAGCTACATAGAAAATGCACAACTAGCCTGAGATATGAGATTCTGTCTCTTTAAAAAATAAAAGTAAAAAAAGGATAGAGACATAAAGAGACATAATCTGACCACAAGGGTAGCCTTTGAGGGTGATTAAATTTGTATATGAACATGGGGTCGGTTTTCCTAACTTGCCATGGTGGCACAAAACAAGACAGACACACATACACACACACACACACACACACACACACACACACACAGTCTCTTGCCTTTATCTCTGGGCCACCTTCAGACTCTGTGGGAATGAAGGCCTTCACTAAATGTGGGCCCTCTACCTTGTACCTCCATCATTTATGAGCCCAAATAAGCCCTTTTCCTCATGATTTGTATTCATGAAGCAGACAAGGAGAGAGCTTAGCATTAAAACCCTGAGTACCCTTCAGGCTAGACGGTGGGGTTAAGGGTACAGCCAGTCCATCGGGTTCTGTGAACCAACTCGAATTGCATGACATGGGAGATGCTGCTTACATTCTCTGAACCCAAGTCTTCTTTCTTCAAATTGGGGGCATGTTAATGCTTCAGAGAATGATAACAATGACCATGGCAATGACCAGTGGAAGGTATGCACACCTCATACATCACAGAACAGAATGAACACCAGACCTGTTAGTGCCACCATAAGAACCAGTAAAGCTAAGGGTAAACAGTACTTCAAAACAGAAGTTAATACTGTTACCTGGAAGTATAAAGTGTTTGCACACAAAAGAGATTTGAAACAAGGCTGCGTCCTTGTGCTGATTTAATGGTCCAAGAAGAGTCCAGACAAGAACTGATTTCATAAGGCCCTAAATCATTCCACAGAAAGCTTTGCATGCCCCGCCCCCAGCATTCAAAACCTCCCTCCAGCACTAAGCCCAGATGCCAGCAGTAGGCTAACTTTCATGGACTGTGCATTTTATCAGAGATAACTCCTCAGGACTTTTTGCAAGATGTGAGTCAATGGCTCAGTCACTAGCTGGCATGGAGATGGGGCTGGACAATGGAGCCGCAGACCTTTACTTGGAAAACCTCTCCTCCCATCTCTCCCTGGCCTTGGAATCCGTGGCTGCTGCAGAGAAATCTCCTCCTCTGGAAGGAGCTAACAGGATGTGGAGAAACTGTCATGAACCCATTCCTGTGTCTAAAGGAGTCCCAGCTTAGAGTTTCTTCCAAAATTCTCCTGAGGTTTTGAGTATTTACCAAAATTGCATCCCTGACTGCAGGGTCAGGCAAACAGCACATGCAGCTGTGAGGACAGTTTACATGGAGCATCAGTCACACTGTTCATGGTTCACCACAAGATGTTCCCATTCTTTCTAGGAGTTCGCAGATGTTTCTTCCTGAAGAGTTTACTTAGACTAATCAGAAATAGTCTCGGGCAGTGGTTCTCAACCTATGGGCCTCGCCCCTTTGAGGATCAAACAACCATTTCACTTGGGTCACCTAAGACCATCAGAAAACACAGATATTTATGTTATGATTGTAACAGTAGCAAAATTGCAATTATGAAGTAGCAACAAAATTAACTTTATGGTTGCGGTGACCACAGGATGAGGAACTGTATTAAAGGGTGGCAGCTTAGAAAGGTTAAGAACCCCGCTCTAGCATCCTGAGCAGATTCAGAGAGCTGTTGATGTGACCAAATAGAAAGGCACTAGTTAGTCCCTTGTCAACCTAATCCCACTTCTTTGAGGGCAAAAGAACAGACCACAGTCCACAGCCTTCTTGCATTTAGGTGTGGCCATGTGACAAGTCAAGCAGTGGCTATGGATAGAGTGCTCTATCTGTTACGTCCTGCCCAAAAGGGACTTCTTCCCTCCCAGTGTCTCTGTGTTTCCTCCTTCATCTTCTGGATACACATAGAAGACATCATGACTTCAGAGGCAGGAGCAAAGCCACAGAGAAGAACCTGAATCTTGGAGCCATCCCATAACTCCTCCCTGAGGGACGAGGAAATCTACATTGAACTACCACTGAAGGAATAATGTTCAAGGCTACGGAATGTTAAGCATTTGGATTTGAAGACTGGTTTTATTTGAGGAGCGAGTGCCACAGCCAAAATCTGGAGAAACCACTGTAAACCCCATCACATGCACCAGAAGGGAAAGAGAACCGGACTTCTCCTGGGATTTGTGAGTCAGCTTTTCCATCTGCAAATGTGAGGACATTTTACGTCAAAACTGCCACCAGAGCTCTCATGGGACATTAATCTATGAAGCGATACTACGATGACATCTGCACTGCTGTGTGATCACTGGGTGCCGAACTGTAATAAGGACTGCTTGTGCTCAGCCTCAGCTGTTCTTCATGATAATCACATGCAACAACAGTATTAATCCCATTTTACCACGGGGGACTGGAGAGCCAGTGACTTTAAGTACCACGTTCTCTCTTGTACAGCACAATTTGGCTCAATGTAATCAGACTCTAATCTTTCCATTTCTGCAAGAAAGGAATCAGGTAGTTTTATGTCCAGTTTTCTGAGGGTCCACCAAACTGATTTCCAGAGTGGTTGTACCAGCTTGCAATCCCACCAGCGATGGAGGAGTGTTCCTCTTTCTCAACATCTTCACCAGCATCTGCTGTCACCTGAAGTTTTGGTTTTTTTCATACTTAATTTACTTTCCAAATGTTTCCCCCTTTCCAGATCTCCCCTTTGGAACCTCCCCATTTCCTCCCCCCTCCCCCAGCCACTATGGGGGTATTCCCCCACCCACCCACCCATCCACTCTCATCTTCCCTCCTTGGCTTTCTCCTATACTGGGGGATCTAACACCCTCAGGCCCAAGGGCCTCTCCTCCCCCTGATAGCTAACAAGACCTTCCTCTGCCACATATGTGGCCAGCACCATGGGTCCCTCCATGTGTATTCTCCACCAGAGATCTGCTACAGCTGATAAACACTTTCAGCAAAGTGGCCGGATACAAAATTAACTCAAGCAAATCAGTAGCCTTCCTATACTCAAAGGATAAAGAGGCTGAGAAAGAAATTAGGGAAATGACACCCTTCACAACTGTCACAAACAATATAAAATATCTTGGTGTGACTCTAACCAAACAGATCTGTATGACAAGAACTTCAAGTCTCTGAAAAAAGAAATTGAAGAAGGCCTCAGAAGATGGAAAGATCTCCCATGCTCATGGATTGGCAGGATTAATATAATAAAAATGGCCATCCTGCCGAAAGCAATCTATAGAGTCACCTGAGTTTTTGATCTTAGCCATTCTGACTGGTGTGAGGTGGAATCTCAGGGTTGTTTTGATTTGCATTTCCCTGATGACTAAGGATGTTGAACTTTTCTTTAGGTGCTTCTCAGCCCTTCGAATTTCCTCAGTTGAGAATTCTCTGTTTAGCTATGTTCCCCATTTTTTTTGGTTTTTTGGGGTGTTTGGTTGGTTGGTTGGTTTGGTTTGGTTTGGTTTTTTTTTTTTTTCTTTTAGGTTTTTTGTTTTTGTTTTTGTTTTTCGAGACAGGTTTTCTCTGTATAGTCCTGGCTGTCCTGGAACTCACTCTGTAGACCAGGTTAGCCTCGAACTCAGAAATCTGCCTGCTTCTGCCTCCCAAGTGCTGGGATTAAAGGTGGGTACCACCACTGCCCGGCGGTGTTCCCCATTTTTTGATAAGGATATTTGGTTCTCTTGAGTCTAATTTCTTAAGTTCTTTGAATATATTCGATATTAGCCCTCTATTGGATGTAGGATTGGTAAAGATCTTTTCCCAATCTGTTGGTTGCCGTTTTGTCCTATTGACAGTGTCCTTTGCCTTACAGAAGCTTTGCAATTTTATGAGGTCTCATTTGTCTATTCTTGATCTTAGAGCATAAGCCATTGATGTTCTGTTCAGGAACTTTTCCCCTGGGCCCACGTGTTCGAGACTTTTCCTGAGGACCCAGCTATACCACTCCTAGGCATATACCCAGAAGATGCTCCAACATATAACAAGGACACATGCTCCACTATGTTCATAGCAGCCATATTTATAATAGCCAGAAGCTGGAAACAACCCAGATGTCACTCAACAGAGGAATGTATACAGAAAATATGATACATTTGCACAGTAGCGTACTACTCAGCTATTAAAAACAATGACTTCATGAAATTCGCCGGCAAATGGATGGAACTTGAAAATATCATCCTGAGCGAGGTAACTCAGTCACAAAACAATGAACACGGTATGTACTCACTGATAAGTGAAGCCCAAAAGTTCAGAACACCCATGATTCAATTCACAGCAACTGTTGGACTGAGCTTGGGGTCCCAAATGGAGGAGTTGGAGAAGGGACTGAAGGAGCTGAGGGAGTTTGCAGCCCCATGGAAGGAGCAACAGAGTCAACTGGCCAGACCCCCGGTGCTCTCAGAGACTGGACCACCAACCAAGGAATACACATGGAGGGACCCATGGTGCTGGTCACATATGTAGCAGAGGAGGGCCTTGTTGGCCATCAATGGGAGGAGAGGCCCTTGGGTCTGAGAGAGTTAGATGCCCCCAGTATAGGGGAATGCCAGGGAGGGAAGATGGAAGTGGGTGAGTGGATGGGGGAACACTCTCATAGAGGCAGGGGGAGGAGGAGGGGATGGGGGTTCCTGAAGGGGAGGCCTAGAAAGGGGAAACATTTGAAATGTAAATAAAGTATAAACAAAGAAAGGAAGGAAGGAAGGAATCAGTCTTCTCTGGAGTCCTCTAGAAGCCAATGGGAACTAGAGGAATAACTGGGTTCCTGTGCACAGACAAGGTAATGGTAAGGATGGTGAGGAATAATTGATGCCTGCACTAGTAAATGTTGACCCCAGGCCAATCCTGCTCCACTCCACATGCTTGATATAAGCATTTCATTTGTGTATTAGCAGCATCCACCAGAGACATTTCCTCTTCTGTGGGTTTGGACACTTTCCCCTACCCTGCCAAGCCAGCCACTAAGTGGTTCTTCTCTGAACTCTAAGATGCTTCATTTGTATCCTTCCTTGTGCAAACTCTTGCAAGTCACTCAAGCCCTCTGAACATCAGCTCTATCATCTATGTGATAAAATGAATAACCATGCCAACTCCTTTGGTTAGCTGTAAAAGCATAGGTAATATGCTTGGCACTAAGTGGCATTTAGTAAGCGCTCAATCAACTGGATGTATAGACACCTACAGAAATTCACGCTTTATATTTATTTAACCTTTTTTGTGTGTGTGTCAGGACACTTGCTTTAGAACACAACTTTCCAATCAGCATAGCATCTTACATCTAAGGAATATTCAACGATATGGTTTTGGTTTTTTTTTTTAGAATTATTTATTTATTTTAGGTATGAGTACACTGTAGCTGTCTTCAGTCACCCCAGAAGAGGGCGGCAGATCCCATTACAGATGGTTGTGCGCCACCATGTGGTTGCTGGGAATTGAACTCAGGACCTCTGGAAGAGCAGTCAATGCTCTTGACCTCTGAGCCATCTCTCCAACCCCAACAATCTGTTCTTAAGAGTTAGCTTTTATGTGCATTTGTGTATGTGTTCATGTGAATCTAGAACCCTAGAAGGCCAAAAGAGGGCGCTATACCCATGGCGGTAGAGGTACAAGTGGTCATCAGCCACACCCACTGTGGGTGTTGGAAACTAAACCCTGGTGCTCTGCAACAGCCGCAAGTGCTTTTAGCAACTGAAGCATCTCTCCTGCCCCAAAGATTTGCTTTATTTTTTTTTATATGTGTGAATGTGTATGTGCACAGGTATCCGAAGAGGTCAGAGGTTTGTCTGGAGGAGTCAATTCCTTGGTGCTTGGTGATACAGGAGTTTCTGAGCTGCCAAAAGTGGACGTTGGGATTCTGGTAGAGCAGTAAGCAGTTAACTGCAGAGCTACCTCACCCTCTCAACAATCTTTGTTGCTGTTACTATTTGGAAGTCACTCGGCATCAACACTGAGCTAAAATCTAGACATCTCTAGATTGATTTCTGGATCCCTGGTGAGGCTTCTTTGGCCATGGAAGTTCAACTGCCTACACCTCGATCTTTATGTCAATAAATAAATACATAAGGATAATTGTGCTCACTATACGGGGGTTTATTGAAGTATGAAATATTGTCTAAAATATTCTGAAGGTAACAACAGGATCTCAAAATGCACACTTATTGAGGACATGTCCTTTCTACTTCTTAATAGGAAAGCAGACTGTTTCCTTGTAGTACATCAGCATATAGCACAACACCTGGGACACAGTAGGTGCTCAATAAATGATGGGCACCTGACTGAACAAATGTATGCATGGGTGATCTAAACGCCTGGGGCTCTCATAAGCTTCCAGAACTTAGGTCTTTTGTCTTTGAAGCAAATTTCTTTTGAAACAATTATCTCTATAACCCACCAGGCCCAGGGCCTCAGGCTTGATTTTTGTAACAGTGGTGAGGACTTTCCAACCTCTTTCTCATAAGTGTAGCAATAATAATAATCGAGTGTTTTACTTCTAAAATGCCTCCACATGGACTGCTGCATTTTATTTTGTCAGCAGCCTTATAAAAGTAAAAATCATTATTTCTATTTTGCAAATGGAAAGCAAAACTGAAGTAAGGGATGGGAACACAACTTAACCTGGCAAGCCAACAGTCTCTCAGACATTTGTAGAAGAAATACAAGTTCAGTTATTCTGTCCTGTCCTCAGGAGGGCAGGTGTCCTGCTCTACTGCTCTCTGCCTTGCTACCCTGAGATAGGGTTTCTCACTGAACCTGGTGCTAGGATAGTGGCCAGCAAGCTCCACAGATGTCCCTGCCTTTAAATCACCTCCCCTCCCCCCCACACACACATGCACACACAGACAAACACGCGTGCTCATGCACACATGCACAGAACTCGGAAAACAGGTATATGTGACCATGCCCAACATTTAATGTGAATTCCAGAGCTTTGAGCTCAGGTCCTCATGTTGCTGAGCCATCTTTTCAAGCCTCCTCACAAATCTTGGTGCTTTGATCTAGAGGCTCAAGCCCTCCTCCCTTCATTCTAGGTCAGACATTTGGTCTGCTTACTAAACAGAATCATCTCCTACGCAATTGTCCAATATAAAAACTTAGAAATTCCCCTGAGGTGCTCCCTGTCTCCCATCACCCTATGCCAAATCCTTGCCTAGCCACAAACAAGAAAGCTGCTACGTTTCAACCATTCCCTCTAAAATTCTCTCTAGCACCATCTCATCTGTCCCCACAGCGGCCAGCAACCCAGCCACAGTTACACCTCAAATGGATGGCATCATGCTTGGACTGACCACTCTGTTTCTACCAGAGTCTTCCAGCCACTCATGTTCCAAGCAGAGCCATCACAGTCCAAAGCTAGAAAGCAGGTTCCAAGGTCTGTATTCTCTAATTTCCACCACTGCCTCATTCCTAGACCAAACTGGACACGACCAGCACTGAAAGAAGAACATCCCATACCTGGAATATCCCCTCATCTGTCCATCTTCAGAGTCTTTACATACATTCTGTGGCCATCTGTCCTCTAAGGCTTGGTGTGAATGTTCACAAGCTTGGTTTGTATAGAGGGAATCAGATGCTTTGTAGTTCCTGTGATCCCATTGCCAGCCATGAAATGTAAATAAGATTGTGTAGAGCATCAGTACCAGTGTCATCTTCCCCCATCCAAAGGTCTTCCAACAACACCAAAGCTCAAGAGAGGGGAGGAAATCTTTGCAGGTATCTCTCTCTAAACAGACTCCAGTGGAAATTTACAGCACTTCTTCAGTTTTCCCACCCAAAAGAGACCAACAAGAGAGAGGAATTGTTTGACTTTCCTATCATGTCTAGAATTCTTGAAGAAAAGCATGAAGCACACATCCCCCTGACATTTTGCTGGTGGTTTGTTGCTATTTCAGCCTCAGGGTCAGTTCCACTCTTAACATCCTCAAGAACATCTACTTCAGTGTCTCACTCCTTAAACCAATACGGTAGTGATTAGCCACATGTGGCTACTGAGTGTCTGAAATGTGGTTGATCTAAATGGAGACCCACCTTAAATGCTAAATGCACACCAAATTTCAAAACTGCTATATGAAAAAAGAAGGCAAATTGTCCATAAATAATTGATTTCATATTATATATATTGAGGTCAATAAATGTCAAAATAGTTCTGCCTGTTTCTTGCTATTTTATGTGGCTGCTATAATAGTTTTTATTTGCTATGAGGCTCACATTGTATTACCATTTCATGCTATTTGTCTACACCATTAAGCTCAATTATGGTGGCTCCTTCTGCAGGAGAAATTCCAGTGTCAGGCTTTCAAGACAAAGTTCATCCGTTATCTCCTCAGACACTGCCAGTTAAAAGCACCAGAGCTCAGAATTAAATCTTCCCTTAGTTTGTTTCCCTGGGGATAAAAGAGGACCAGTGTTGATTTGACAAGCACTTCCAGAGCCCTGCTGTGCAACAGGCACTGGGATTACTGGGGAGAACCTGTGAGAAGTGTGAGCCAAAAGGAGCTTCCTGAGCCTCTCTCAATTCAAACTGTCAGTAGCACACACAGCTTTAGGGCTCTACTTCCTTCCACTGTGGTCAGAGCATGAGGAAGGCATAGTCTTCAAATCTAAAGGTATTTTTCATCTAGACATGATAGTACATACTTGTAACCCCAGCCAACAGGAGAAGAAGCAGAAGGATGTAGGTGAAGGTCAGCTGAGTCTACCCAAAAGGAGTTCCATGTCAGGGTCTACAGAGAAAAAGTTCAAGGTCAGTTGAGTTTATGTAGAGGAAGTCCAAGCCAGGTTAGGCCAGAAGGAGAGAGCAGCTGAAAACCAGAGCAGACTCCATTACTCTAAGGCAGAACTGAGACAGAAAAACTTAGTTCATTTGTAATTTGATCCCTAGTATAAAAACTGTAAAGTCTACTGCAGAGTTGGGATTGTTTCAATTACATCATACAATATCCAAGAGACAGAGAGAGAACCCAGCATATACAATATTTTTTCACGGCTGTGAAGGGACATGATGACCAAGGCAACTTATAGAGGAAAACATTTAGGAGACTTGCTTATAATTTCAGAGGATGAGTTCATGATCATCATGGTGGGGAGCCTGGCGGCAAGCAGGCAAGCATGACACTGGAACAGTAGCTGAGAGCTTATATCAGATCCACAAGCATAAGACAGAGAGATAACTAACTGGGAATGATGTGGGTTTTTAAAACATCCAAGCTCACCACCAGTAACATACTGCCTCTATTAAGGCCCCACCTCCTAATCCTCCCCAAACAGTTCTACCAACTAGAGACCATGCATTCAAATATATGAGCCTGTAGGAGTCTTTCTTATTTAAACCACCACACTGTGATAAGATCAAGGTCAAACTGGCTTAGCCATTTCCAAGTTTAGGGATACTTGGGGTTGCTTAATGCATGTCATCAGGACCTGCTCCATTTCCTCAGACTTTTTCTTCTCCAGTGCACTCCAGGTTCTCAAAACTACTCTTTATAGGGAGGCAATATCTCCCTGGATAGCCACAGAAGCTTTGTTAGTGCTGAGTGATTTAAGGATACCATCTGACTCTTTATGAACTGATCACTGTGGTTGAAGAGACTGAGCGAGTGATCTGATTGACCAAACTTAGGCCATATACCTACTCTTAGACCTCAGGAATCTGCTTCATGTCCCCTGAACTTCCCAACCTGAGGTAAATGTTTCTTTAAGGGAAATTTGCAATTACAAGGAGCAACCATGGAATGAATATTGACAGGGAGAGCTCTCATAAATGTCAACTGTGAGCCTAAGACCTGAAGTTTCAAAAGTGAAAGGAAATAAAGCCCTTTGAGTGAAAGAAAGGATCTCACAACAGTTAATTTCAGAATTCCATCAGTGTTTCCAAATTATCAAAATACTTAATAGTATGTTCTGATGAGACAATGGGCATCAACTTCAGTGAATCATTTCATCTTTCAGAGGAGAAAGAACACTGCAGAGAGAAGATGTTTATGAGAAGGTGGGGATTTTTATCCCCTTTGTGTTATAATTTTTATTAAGTGAATGTCTAAATGCCTTCAAATTCTAGGGCAAGAAACTTCCCTGTTCTTTTCACTAGAGAAAGCATAGTAGGAGACAGGTGACCTTGATGTGGACAGCTCTGGTTCTTGAACTTTGGTAGGGAAGATCTCTCTACCACTTTCCCAAAATCTTCCCACAAAAGTACATGCAGCCCAAACAAAAGTTTCTTTTTCTATCTTCAGTTTCTTGTTTATGTTGTTAACAAAACCAATTCAAGGAAAATTCTGCCTTCTGTGAGCATCTGCCACCACTGATTAGAAACCGCTTAGAACCAAGCTATCTTCTATCTTGTCCAATGTTAACTGAGAACAGACCCTGTAGCCAAGTTCTTCTAAATGACTTGTAATAAACTGTGATGTTTCCTTAAGTGTTTTTGCAGATGGAGACGCCATATAAGATAGGGATGCCCGGAAGTGAGGTGCATATAGCAAATAAGGAGGTAGCCACATTTGTCTGGGATCTCTGAGAAATAGAACCAATAGAAAACATAAACATAAAGATATTTTACTATATGGAATTGGCTCACTATGGGGGAAGAAGAGTTGAAGATCTGCAGTTGACAAGCTGAGCATGTAAGAGAGCTGATAGCATGGTTCTATCCAAGTCTGTAGAGCTGAGAACCAGGAAAGCCAAAATGCAAGTTCAATTCTATGTCCAAAGATGAGAAGACCAATGTCCCAGTGCAAAGACAGCTAAACAGAAAGGTAATTTTCACTCAGCTATTTATTCTGTTCACATCTCCAAATAATGGTTGAGACTCAGCCACATGAAGAAAAGTGATCTACCTGACTCAGTCTACCATCCCCAAACACTCTCACAGATACCAAATTAATATATAACCAAATGTCCTGGCCACCTGAGGACCAATCAAATTACTATATAAAATTAATTTCTCTCACAGTTCAAATACCCACAATAGTCTACCTCCTTGAGATCTTATATATTTTATAATGTAAGTTTCTTGCTTTGGACCCCAATAAGTGGTGGAGTCTTAAACTATGCCATTTAGAGCCAAACACTCAGGATGGAGTAGATTTTTTTTAAGCTCAGAGATAATGATGTTCACTGTGGTCCAAGTCCTGAGGGTTAACATAATACAATAGTTAAGAGCTTCACCTTTGGGGTCAGATGGATCTAAATTTCCAGCTCATGACTTCTACTTTGTAGTTAATAGTCAAGAGAATATCTCTTAACTGAGCCTCAAGTCCATAATCCACATATCGAGATAATAACAGCACAGATGGTCCTTGGCATACAGTCTTTCAACTTCATGACTGTACAAACGTGACACACCTTCAGTGGAAACCATACTTCAAATTTGGATCTTGTCCTTGTCTAGAAATATACAACATAATGTTCTCTAGTTATGCTGGGCAACAGCCATGAAGCTACCAACCGAAGCTAGGGGAGCATGGGGGTGAGAACTGAGGGGCACCACCTACAATGTTGCTACACTGTGACATTTAGTAGGTTAAGTACATTAAATACACTTTTTACTTAAAATATTTTCAACTTAGGTTTTATTGAGATACACCTCATCTCAAGTCAAGGAATCTTAGCAAGTTCTCTTCTAGAACTTTCTAAACTCCATGGAAACCCCAAGAAAAAGTATTTTGCTCCCATCTTACAGATGAGAAATCCTAGGACAGAGAGGTTAAAAATTTGTCCCCAGTCATATATAGAGAGAAAGCAACAGAGCCAATGGTTAAATTCAAGATGTCTGGCTGAACAGGTCAGATTCTCAAGTAATTGTGCAGTACACAGAGAGGACAAAAGTAAAGAGAAGTCCTTGGACATGCAATAACAGCTCCCTGATTTTCTGATAACATGAAGATTAAGACTGTGGGTTCTAGGGTGAGATAAGCTTAACCTCCAATACCAGCTTCAACACCTTTCAACTGCATGACCCAGGCAAGCAGCTTAACATTTCTGAGCCCAGCAAGATGGCGCTGCTGATAAATTGTGGAAATGATGAAATGAAGTCATAGGCATATAGCTTCTATTCTCCTGCAATACATGGTAACAACTGTGATAGTAGCAAAACTGGCAGACATAAAAATCATATTGTACAGTAAAGGAAAGCAGGAAGATGAGCAAAAGAAGAAAGGTAAGAAAGAGAAAGTAACTGCTTTCATAAAGAGATAAATTCTACGGTGGGCGCTGAAGTGAAAGAAAAACACTATCAGAGCTTAGAATATTACCTAATCCAGTGGTTCTAGACCTTTCTAATGCTGTGACCCTTTAATACAGTTCCTCAGGTTATGGTGACCCCAACTGTAATTTTGCTACTGTTAAGAATTGTAATATAAATATCTAATATGTAGGATATCTGATATGCAACCTCTATGAAAAAGTCATTTGACTCCAAAGAAGTCATGGCCCACAAGTTAAGAACCATTGTCCTAGACTGTGGAGGGGGTCATGGGAACAGTTTATCAAAAGGCACAAGAAGCCTTGAGGCACACTTTTTCCTTATCATATGCTAAACACTAAGAAATGGGGAAAGAGTCCTGGCAGAGTAGAAATAAAAGGGGGACCTGACACCAGGAGCCAGTGCCCTAGTGTGACATCACTCTACAACATCAGAAGTTCTGCATCTCCTTCATATCCCATAAGACTCAACTTTCAACCATGTCCTCCTGACACATTCGTCTTAACTGAGATGCTGTTTTCAGGGAACAGTTGGAACATCTTCTCTGTGGCCTAATTGCCTCTGCACATCCAGACAGATACTACTTGTGTTTGAGAGGTTAGGTTTGCTCGGAGCAATTGAGCAGAAACTCAGACTCAGAGAACAATTTGCTACTCACAAGAAGCCATCACTCAGAAATGTACTGTCTGGCCTCTAAGAATTATCACCCAATGGCTCCTGTGGGACCTTGAGGTGTGAAAGTCTTCAAAATTAGAAACTAGGGACAATTTTTGCTACTCAACAAAGACAGTAAGGCTAGAAGCCACAGAACCCAGAATATGATGCAAAAATTCAAAAGAACAGGCAAACACACATGCTCTCCCTCTCTGGCTAGATCTTTCTCCATCCCTCTTTCCCTCTCTATCTTCTGCCAATGGCAAGTCAATATGTTGTATTCCTTGTTACTCTAAGCAAAACCTTTATCACCAGGGACTTGTTCCATAGACCGGCACCACAGCATCACCACAGATTCAGTCTATAGCCCAGCAACATTATGATAACACAGGAGCTCATTAGCAATGCAGAATCTCAGGCCCTATAACAACCTTACTAAATCAGAATTTGCAAATTCAGATTTCTAAGGGATACCATTCACATTAAAGAATGAAAAGCATTATTTGAAGGGAGTTGAGCCTTCTGGACCCAGAGAGTTAGAAACTAATCATATTAAACTTAATAAAAAGTAAAGTAGCCAAATGTCCATAGACAAATGAGGACAGCTGCCATTTCCCTGGGACCCATGAAATTCTAAATGTTCCATGTGGCTTCTCATCTGTCTTTCTCTCCATTTTACAGATGTCAAAACTAAGCTTTAGACTAAGTACCTTGCACAAGGCCATCAGCCAGTGACAGTTGAGCTAATTGTGATCTATTTCCCCCAAATATGAACATGTGATTCCCCTTTTCAGAGCACACAAACACTGTTTTTATTATCCATGAAGAATGGAGGGAGGTTTCCTTGGCTGGATGCCAGTAGTGTTTTTGTTAGAATGTGATTTGTCAGGCCCCAACAGTCCTTTAGGCCAGAGACTTGGTCCTCCGGATAACACTCTTGGAAGGAAGTGGAACTTTTGGGTCAGTCACCTCCAGATGTCACAAATACACTCCTGGAATCTATTCCTACATTCCATCTCTTTTATCACCATCTCCACTTGTGTCCCCTCTCATGGAGCATCTACAGAGGGCTTATGAAAGAAATTCCTTCCACCTTAGTGCCTTACCCCATTCAAGGTAGAAATCTTCAGTGCAAATACTGTTTAACACTTCCATCTCTCTACTGGTGGCCAGGTGGTCATTCTGCATAGCCAGCCAGCCCATAGACAATCTGAAGAACTCAGTCATAAGCTGAAGGTTTTCATCCTTGTAAAGTCCTCCTAAAGAATAGTATTAGGAGACGCAGCCTTTGGGAGGCAGTTATATCATAAGATAGATTTTAGAGCAGAACCCTCAAGGTTGGGATTAGCACTGCTAGAAAGAGACCCAGAGGGCTCTCCCACACTGTTTCTGCCAAGTGTGGTTACAAGAAGTTAACCTTTAACAGTCAAGAAGGGTGATCATAGCAGAGAGAGGCCATACCAGTTTTTGCAGCCTCCAGAACTATAAGAAATACATTTTTTTGTTGTAAATTGCCAGCATGAGTTATGTTGTGATTGCAGCTGAAACCTATCGAGACAAACCTCTATGGCTTAGATCTCTCCTATAGGCAGATAGGGTGCTTGTTAAGCCTGATCTCTAGTCAAAAAGAAGTTCATAGTGAGTGAATGCCATCTGTTCTCCCTGGGATAGAAACCCCATGCAGGGTTGATGCAACCTCAGAGACAGGATCTCGGAGGAGAAATAATGGGCTGGGGTAGAATGTTTACCTATGTGCAAGATCTTGGCGTTCAATTTCCAACACTTCAAAAGAAAGAACATAGATTCCTCCGTACCCAGTGTTACCGTGTTCAAATACCTCTCATATGGCTTCAGACTAATGTTTTAAAAATCAAAATCTTTTCATTTACATGACACATTCAGCTTCACATGTGTGTCTGGGTATCTGTCTGGGTGTGTTTTTGTGAGTCGGTGTGCGCATGTGCATGTGCATTCGTGTATGTATGTATGTATGTATGTATGTATGTATGTATGTCTTTATCTGTATCCATGTGTTTGTCTGAGTGTGTATGTTTTGGAGTGATATGTGTAGACAAGCCAAAGGTCAACACCAGGTGTCATCCTCGATTGATCTCCACTTTAATTTTTGTGACAAGATCTCTCATTGAACTTGGAGCTCACTGATTCAGTTGAATTGGCTGGCCAGCAAGCTCCAGAGATTCTCCCATGTCTATCTTCCTAGTGCTAGGATTAAAGCACACACTACCCAGCCTTTTTCATACAAATTCTGATCCCCATGGTTGCATGACAAGCACTTTACTGACTGAGCCATCTCCCTAGCCATGGATCCTTCTCTTTGCAAATTCTCTTGGGTTTCCTTTCTCTCTACTCCATACTGTATTTCTACTCATACATCTGGGCAAGACCTAAGCACACCGGACTCTACAGTTTCAACAGCAGTGTGTATGGAAAACAAAGACAAAAATAAACTTTAAAACTAGGAAGGCAAGTGTTGAGATGTAGCATTCTGTTCTACCTCCTAAACAACCTTCACCAGCAGCTAACATCAGTCATCAGTCCCTGCAAATGTTTCTTCTCTTCAGCCTTTATGCTGTGTCTATAGAACAAAAGGCAACTGCATTCAAATGTCATGAAGAGCTATCTCTGCGCCTCTGCTGACCTGAGGAACAACATTGCTCTGGAAGCCAGAGGAAATTTCAGAATTGAAAACACTTAGGTAAGGAAAAAGTACAAATGAATTAACTTGTTCCACCCTCCCTCTCAGATAACGGGAATGCAGTATGTTTTGCAAAATGAAGCATTGTTTTCTGCTGATGGCAAACAACCATTCTCTTTCATG
This sequence comes from Rhynchomys soricoides, assembly GCA_019843965.1. NCBI lineage: Eukaryota > Metazoa > Chordata > Mammalia > Rodentia > Muridae > Rhynchomys > Rhynchomys soricoides. Next base: position 7,430,023 of record JADRCH010000042.1, read on the forward strand.
TTTCAATTCATGTATTCAAAGGAACTGATGAATTAGCATACCGCTTACAACCATTGGACATGACGGCTGAGAAACATTTTGCAAAATGAAACGATTTGTATTATCTGACGTTTTTACATGTGTAGGTCTAGATTCCATTAGTGACAAATATGAAATATGGTTTCTATTTTTTACATTGACAACTGGCTGAACTGTGAACACTAAAATTAGTTAACAGGTTTGAATGGAAATTCTCAACACAGATGAATTTCAGTATTATTTAAAATAATGTAGTTTGGGTTGTAATGGTCATTGGTGCATTTTTACTTTTTAAATTTAATTTACAAATTAAAATGTTTAAGTGGATGAGTTACCCTTTGTTCCCTCAAACCAGCAAATACTCTCATGGGTGTTCTACAAGTCCAACCCTACTGGAATCTCTTGAGTTTGCAAATGCAGACACATCTTTCTTACACAAGTACTTTGCCCATGCTCACTCACATGGACTCTCAGGACTGCCCCTGGGTAAGTCCTCCTATTTGTAGCTTACCTTAAAGTTCTGGCCTTATGGGAAGCCTCCCTAATGTCTCCTGGCCAGGTTTATTCCTTTAACAAACACCCATCTACCTATTCCCCTCTGATATATCTGTTGGTTCAACACCTGCCTTCCCCCAGTGGACTGTGACCTTCTTGAAAGTGGAGAGCATGTCTCACCCATATGTTTGTCTCTTACCAGATTTACAGTAGATGACTGGTGACTATCAGGAGCTAATGATAGGCAGAGTACAGTGTGCCAGTGATCACGATTCACTGTAACTACTTGCTTGCACTTTCTAGCTGAATCACAATCCACAAGTCAAAAGCTGGCACCAGTGAACCATATGTCGCCTGCAGGTCACTGGTTTGGCAGGCAGAGAATTGTCTACACTTCAATTTTATAATTAACTGTAGCATTTAAGAACTGGGAAACTGCACTTTAAAAATCCACAGTTTCAGTTTCTCCTGAAAAGGACCAACAGCGGGCCACACCTCCTATGTAATAATTGTGCCCTGAGTTGAGCTATAAATATCCCATCCCTCATGATTCTGACTGACCCCAATGATGAGGCTTCAACATCCCTCAGAAGACCAGGTATTGTGGAAATTGAATCCACGGTACAACAGGAATGGGAGGTGGAACCTTCCAGACAGACTATTAGATCTTGAGGGTTCTGTCATCTTGGATGGGGTACTGCTATTATCCAAGTTGGTTAGTTACCATGAAAATAGTTCCTGATGAAAGGCCTTACATGTGTTCTCTCTCTCTCTCTCTCTGGTCCTTGTGACCAGGAAGCAAAGAACATGAGAAGGGGACTGGGGACTTGTTCTCTCACACATACTCCTGGTGTAATATTCTCCCTTGACACGGGTCCAGGAGCAATAGAAACAACAGATCATGAACTGAAACCTCCAAAGGCGTGAGCTGGAAATAAACCTCTTCTCTCATAAATTGATTGCCTCAGTCAAATCATATTGATTGGACACTCCCAGAAGCTTTGTGCCGTTATTGCACTAGTGTATCTTGCAGGCAGAACACCATTGTAGATCAGAAGGTTTGTAGCTGGTTTGTTGTTTACCTTTCTTCTTTGGTAATGTGCAGCGTACCTTCTGGGATCAAGAACACTGGTCAATAGGAGGTGAAGGCTGTAGGTAGGCACCATCTCAACCTCTCCCTGAGCTGTGTAGGTCTTGTTTTTCAGCAATGGAGCCTTGTTGTCAGTTAGTAGAGAGCAATCTATAGTGTTTTCAACAGCCTGCGTTGTTTGAAGGTTCCTTATAGGACCCCTTTGGCCAACAACTTGATTAGATGTAACTGAAGCCTCATTTGGTGGCAACAGATTTCCAGTTTGGGCTCTTCTTCCCCTGTTATTTGAGGTTTCATTTAGATTGCCGTATATTTTTTAAAGAAACTCCAAGTGTATTAGGCATCCATCAAATGAACACCCCCAAATGACTCTCAGTTTTCTCTGTCCGCCCTCTCTGTAGTCCCTCCCTTGCATCCCTCTTCTCCCCCCCTCGCCATTCGGTCCTCCCATTCCAGCATCCACCCACTCACCCAACTGTAACTGTCTATTCTATTTCCCTCTCCTAATGATATCTGTCTCTCCCCGCTAGTTCCTTACTCTATACCCAACCTCTGGGATTCTACAGATTGTAACTTGTTTATCAAAGACTTAAGAGCTAATATACACATATAAGCAAATGTATATCATACGTGTCTTTCTGAGATGGGTTACCTCACTCAGGATGATTTTTCTCTAGTTCTATCCATTTACCTGTAAATTTCATGGTGCCATTTTTAATGGTAGAGTAATATTTCATTGTGTAAATGTACCACATTTCCTGTTTCCATTCACCAATTGACAGACATCTAGGTTGTTTTCAACTTCTGGCTATTGTGAATAGAGGAACAATGAACATGGTTGAACAGTGTCACTCTAGTAGGATTACTGTCCAAGAGTGGTGCATCTGGATCTTGAGGTAAATCTATTCCCAGATTACCCATGAGCTGCCACACTGACTTCCACAGTGGCTACACAAGTTTGCACTCCTGCTAGCAATTGATGAGTGTTCTCCTTACTCCACATCCTTGCCAGCATGAGCTGTCATTTGTTTTATTGATCCTAGCCATTCTGACTTAGGACAAAATCTCAAAGAAGTTTTGATTTGCATTTCCCTGAGGACTAGGGATGTTGAATATTTCTTTAAGTGCTTCTCAGTCTTTTAGTTTCCTATTTTGAGAATCCTCTGTTTAGATCTCTACCCCATTTTTCAATTGGGTTATTTATTTTCTTGGTATTTAGGGGGTTTTCGAGTTATTTATCTATTTTGAACACTAGCTTTCTATTGGATGTGTAGTTAGTAAAAAATTTTTCCTGTTCTGTAGACTGCTACCTTATCTGAATAATCGTGCCCTGTGCTGTGCAGAAGCTTTTCATGAAGTCCCATTCATTAATTGTTGATCTTAGTGCCTGTGCTATTGGTGTTTTGTTCAGAAGTCCTTTCCTATACAAATGAGTTCAAATCCAATCCCCACTTTCTCTTCTGTCAGCTTCAGTATTTTATATTGGTATAATAGAGAGGTTATTTCTCCATTTGGAGTTGAGTTTTGTGCAGAGTGATAAGCATGGATCTATTTGGGATTCTTCTACATACAGCCATCTAGTTTGACGAGTACCATTTGTTGAAGATGTCTTTTTAACAGTGTGTATTTCTGGCTTCTTTAACAAAAAGCAGGTGTTCATAAGTATGCGGGCTTCTGTATGGGCCTTCAATTTGATTTCATTGATTACTGTATCTTGTTTTGTGCCAAATATTATGCCGTTTTATCTCTATAGCTTTCTAGTACAACGTGAGTTCGGCAATGATGGATGATACCTTCAGCAGTTCTCTGATTATTCAGGATTGTTTTAGCTACTTTAGGATTTTTTGCTGTTTCCACATGAAGCTGAAAATTGACCTTTCAAGTTCTATGAAAAAAATGTGTTGGAATTTTGATGGGTATTGCAGAGCATGCGTTTACTGCTTTTGGTAAGATAGCCATTTTTACTACGTTAATCCTAGTAATTCATGAATATGGGTGATCTCTCCATATTCTGATATCTTCTTCAATTTCTTCAATGACTTGAAGTCGTTATCACATCAGTCTTTCACTTTCAATGTGAGTTACTCCTAAGATATTTTATGGTTTTTTGTTTGTTTGGTTGGTTTTTGGTTTTTGGTTTTTTTGAAGCTATTGTGAAGGGTGTTGTTTTGCTGGATTTTGTTTGTTTGTTTGTTGGTCATTTGTATATTGGAAAAGTACTGATTTTTATCTGTTAATTTTGTATCCTGCTACTTTGCTGAAAGTATGAGCTGTAGGAGTTTTCTGGTGGAATTTTTAGGGCCACTTAGCTAGACTACCATGCTATACTATAGTCCCATACCATCTACAAATAGAAATACTTCTCCCCTTCCAATTTGTATCCCCTTCATCTCCTTCAGTTATCTTACTGATCTAGCTAAGACTTCACTCTTATATTGAATAGGTATGGAGAGTAGAAAACATAGTTATGTTCCTGCGTTTAGTTAAACTGTTTTGAGTTTCTCTAATTAACATTGATGTTGGCTTTGGGCTTGCTATAAACTGCCTTGGTTATGTTGAGGTATGTTGCTTGTATCCCTAATTTCTCCATAACTTTTATCACGAAGAGGGTTGAATGTTGTCAAAGGCCTTTTCTGCATTTAATGAGATGATGTCTTACACTCTGTTTATATGGTAGACTACATTTTTCAGTTTATGTGTGCTAAACCATCCCTGCATCTCTGGCATAAAGCTTACTTGATCACACTGATGAGTTTGCAAACATTTTCTGGAGAATTTTTACTTCTATGTTCATAAGGAAAATTGGTTTATAGTTCTCATTCTTTGTTGGGCTGTGATGTGGTTTGGGTATAGTTCACTGGACTTGTGAAATAAATTGGGCAATATTTCTCCTGTTTCTATTTTGTGGAATAATTTGAAAAGTGTTGGTATTAACTCCTATTTAAAAGTTGGGTAGAATTTTGCACTAAAAACATCTGGCCCTGGGCCTTTTTTGGTTGGGAGACTTAATGACTGCTTTTATTTCATGAGAGGCTATAAATCTATTTAAATTGCTTATCTGGTCATGATTTAACTTTGGTAGGTAGAATGTATTGAGAAAAATTATCCATTTCTTTTAGATTTTCCAATTTGATGGAGAAGAGGTTTTAAAGTATGTGGTTATGATTCCCTGGATTTTCTCACTATCTGCTGTTAGATCCCCCTTTTCATCTCTAATTTTGTTAATTTGGTTCTTCTCTTTGCTTTTTCGTTCATTTAGATAAGGGTTTGCTAATCTTACTATTTTCTCAAAGAACCAACTCCTTGTTTTGTTAATTCTTTGTTTTTTGTTTGTTTCTATTTCAGCCATGAGTATGATAATTTCTTGCCAGCTATTCCTTTTGGGTATAATTTCTTCTTCTTCTTCTTCTTCTTCTTCTTCTTCTTCTTCTTCTTCTT
>JADRCH010000042.1:7435073-7464001 GCA_019843965.1 Rhynchomys soricoides
TTCTTCTTCTTCTTCTTCTTCTTCTTCTTCTTCTTCTTCTTCTTCTTCTTCTTCTTCTTCCTCTTCCTCTTCCTCTTCCTCTTCCTCTTCCTCTTCTTCTTCTTCTTCTTTTTCCTAAAGGTTTTAAGTGTGCTGTTATGAGAATGGGATCTCTACTTTTTTTCTAAGGAAAGCACTTAGTGGCATGACCTTGCTTCAGAACTGTCTTCATTGTTTTCCATGAGTTTGGCCATGTTGTGTTTTCATTTTCATTTGATTTTAGAAAGTTTTTAACTTATTTCTTAATTTCTGACTTGACTCACTTTTCATTCAGTAGTAAGTTGTTTAGTTTCTATAAATTTAAAATCTTTCTGCTGTTGATATCCAGCTTTAATCCATGATGGTATAACAGGGTGCAGGGAGTTATTTCATTTTTCTTGTATCTGTTGAGATTTGCTTTGTGTCTGAGTATGTGTCCAATTTTGGAGAAAGTTCCATGAGCTGCTGAAAAGGTATCTTCTTTTGTGTTCAAGTGAAAAGTTCTATAAATATGTTAGGTCCATTTGGTTTATAATATCAGTTAGCTCCAGTATTTCTCTGTTTAGCTTTTGTCTGAACAACCTGTTTATTAGCAAGAGTAGAGTACTGAAATCACCCACTATCAATGTGTGGGGATCAATATGTGACTTTAGCTGTAGTAGTGTTTCTTTTATGAACTTTGGTGACCTTGTATTCGGTGCATAGATATTAGGAATGGCAATGGCCTCTTCGTATAATTTTTTCCTTTGATATTTATGTAGTGTCTTTCCCTGTCCTGATTAGTTTTGATTTAAAGTCTGTCTTGTCAGATAGTAAAATGACTATATACCAGCTTGCTTGTTAAGTCCACTTGCTTCAAATATCTTTTTCCATCCTTTTACTCTTAGGTAATGACTATCCTTGATATTAAGGTGCATTTCTTGAATACAGCAGAAGGATAGATCCTCGTTTTCACATTCATCCTGTTAGCCTATGCCTTTTTATTGGGTAATTAAGACTACTGATCTTAAGAGTTGTCAATGAGCAGTGTTTGTTGAATTCTGTTATTTTTTCACTTGTGTGTATGTGTGTGTGTCTGTCTGTCTCTATCTCTCTGTCTCTCTGTCTCTCTCTGTCTCTCTGCCTCTCTCTCTCTCTCTCTCTTTCGGTGTGTGTGTGTGTGTGTGTGTGTGTGTGTGTGTGTGTATGTTTCTCCCCTCTTTTGATTTATTTATTCCTTGTGTTTTCTTGAGTGTGGTCAACATCTTCAGATTGAAATTTTCCTCCTAGCACCATATATAGGGCTGAATTTGTATTTAGATACTGCTTAAATTTTACTTTATCTTAGAATATCTTTCTCTATCTATTGTAATAGTAAGTTTTTTTCTAAGTATGGTAGTCTGGCCTGTCATCCATGGCCTCTTAGAGTCTGTGGAACATTTGCCCAGGCCCTTCTGGCTTTTAGAGTCTCCATTGTGAATTCAGGTGTTAGTCTATCAGGTCTGCCTTTGTATGTTAGTTGGTCTTTTCCTTTTCTTTCTTTTTTCTGTACATTTAGTGATTTGAGTATTATGTTCTCAGGGGATTTTCTTTTCTATTTCAATCTATTTAGAGTTCTGTATGTTTCTTGTACCTTCATAGTCATCTCTTTCTGTTAGGGAAATTTTCTTCTCTGATTTTCTTGAAAATATTTTCTGTGCCTTTGACTTAAGTTTCTTCTCCTTCCTCTATTCCTATTATTCTCAGATTTGACCTTTGCATAGTGTCTCAGGCTTCCTGGAGGTTTTGTGCCTGGTTTTTTGTTTGTTTGGTTGGTTGGTTTGGTTTTGGTTTAACATTTTCTTTGACCTAGTATTTATTTATTTATTGTCTTCTCTGTCTGAGATTCTTCTATCTCTTATAATGTTTTGGTGAGGCTTGCCTTTGAGGTTCCTGTTTGAGTTCCTACATTTTTCATTTCTAGATTTCCCTCAGTTTGGATTTTCTTTATTAATTCTATTCCTGATTTCAGGTCTTAAAATGTTTTATTCATTTCCTCTCACTGTTTGTATTTTCATAGGTTTCCTTTATGGATTTATTCATTTCCTATTTAAGGACCATTATCATATTCATAAAAGCTATGTTAAGGTCCTCATCTTGTGCTTCAGCTATGTTGAATTCTCAGGGCCTATTGTAATAGTGCTGCAGAGCTCTAGTGGTGACATATTGTCCTGGCTGATACTGATTGTGTTTTTACATTGGCATCTAGACATCTACCTTTGGGATGATTTTAATTCTAGGTGCTGATGTCCAGACTTGTCTTTGCTGGGTGGATGATTTGTTCCTTCATTTCTTCTGATCTTTCTCATTCTAAGGAGTGTTTTATGGCTGTGTGTTGGCTGGTAAGGAATGCTTCTGAGTTCCAGCCAGGTATGATCACTTAGGTGTCCTAGGTACAATGTATTTCTAGATATTGGGAGTTGATATTTATGAATGGAGATAGCCTAGAAGAGGGGGAGGCTGAAGGCATCCACAGGAGGGAGGAAAGAAGGGTGTGCCACCAGAACCTGCTTAGTCCCCTGGGTGTAGGGGCAGAGAGGGAAGAAAGGCCACAGCAGGTGCTCTGTTACAGAGCTATGGGTGAGTCTTGGGGATTGGATTTGGAGAAGAGGAGAATTGTGTGTAAATGAAGTTTTGGAAAAAGAAGAGAGAAAGGCATTTACATCCCCATTATGTAGATGCAAATATTTCTCAGATTTTTATGAGTACCAGGCACCATACTAAAGACTTGACATGCCATAGCAGGCACTTCTTGTTTTCATCAACTCATTTTAACAATAGGATGGGAGTCTGAGTCTAGAAAGATTAAATGATTTGCTTAGGCCCTTATACCAGTAAAAGTCAGGCCAAGGGTTGAGTTATAAAAGCAAATTTGTTACACTGCTTAGCTCTTCTCACCCAGGGGCTGTATTTGCCACTATTCTTCCCATGCATTTTATCATGCATTCTCCCAAGCAAGGACTAAGGCATATCCATAGCACTCCCAGCTAGCACACAGCCTGACTGTTAGTGTATGCATGATGATTGAAGCAAGAGGAACAGAGGGAAAGAAAGATGTAATGACCCACTCAGAGCTATATAAGCAGGTTCCTCCTTGGCATGAAAAGCAAATGCACTTCTACTGAACTCAAGGCTTCCCAGTAACAATAGTAATATCAGCTACCATTTATTAAGAATTCACAGAAGAGCGAGTCTGGGCCAGTGCTCTGAGAAGACCTTGGGTATAAACTCTTCAGCCAGTCCTATAACACCCAGAGGAAGCTCTAACATGCCCGGGATCATAGGATCAGAGGTAAGGAGGACACAACATCTGTCCCAACACCAGGAGTAACTGGGACCAGCAGGATCCAGGGACACAGGAACACCTCTGGACCAGTGGCATGAGCTCCTTCCGGTCTGGGCCAGTGCCATGAGCAGACATTGGGCAGGAACTCCTCAGCCAGTCCCACAACACCCAGAGGAAGCTCAACTCCCAGGTGCTATAACACACCCAGGATCACAGGATCATAGACTCACAGGAGCTTGGTCACACCAGGATCTTAAGGTCATAGAGGCAGCTTGACTCCCAGGAGCTCTATCACACTCAGGATCTCAGGATCCCAGGATCCCAGAGACAGCTAGTCTCTAAGAAGTTTTGAAACAACCAGGATCATAGGGAGGACAGATAAAGGGACAGCAGGTAGCACTAGAGATAACTAGATGGCAGGAGGCAAGCATAAGAACATATGCAACAGAAACCAAGGTTACCTGGCATCATCAGAACCCAATTCTCCCATCATAGCAAATCCTGGATACAACATCACACTGGAAAAGCAAGATTCAGATCTAAAATCACTTCTCATGATGATGATAGAGGACTTTAAAAAGAACATAAATAACTCCCTTAAAGAAATACAGGAGAACACAGGTAAATAGCTAGAAGCCCTTAAAGAAGAAACACAAAAATCCCTTAAAGAATTACAGGAAATACAACCAAACAGGTGAAGGAGTTGAACAAAACCATCCAGGATCTAAAAGTGGAAACAAAAATAATAAAGAAATCACAAAGGAAGATGATGCAGGAGTTAGAAAACCTAGGAAAGAGATCAGGAGTCATAGATGCAAGCATCACCAACAGAATACAAGACATAGAAGAGAGAATCTCTGGTGCAGAAGATACCATAGAAAATATTTGTGTCAAAGAAAATGCAAAATGCAAAAAGCTCCTAACCCAAACATCCAGGAAATCCAGGACACAATGGGAAGACCAAACCTAAGGATAATAGGTATAGAAGAGGGTGAAGATTCCCAATTTAAAGGACCAGTAAATATCTTCAACAAAATTACACAAGAAAACTTTCCTAACCTAAAGAAAGAGATGCCCATAAACATACAGGAAGCCTACCGAACTCCAAATAGACTGGACCAGAAAAGAAATTCCTCCCTTCACATAATACTCAAAACACCAAATGCGCTAAACAAAAAAAAGAATATTAAAAACACTAAGGGAAAAAGATCAAGTAACATATAAAGGCAGACCTATCAGAATTACACCAGACTTCTCACTAGAGACTATGAAAGCTAGAAGATCCTGGGCAGATGCCAAACAGACCCTAAGAGAACACAAATGCCAGCCCAGGCTACTATACCCAGCAAAACTCTCAATTACCAAAGACGGAGAAAACAAGATTTTCCACAACAAAACCAAATTTACACAATATCTTTCCATAAACACAATCCTACAATGGATAATAGATGAAAAACACTAGCACAAGAAGGAAAACTACACCCTAGAAAAAGCAAGAAAGTTATCTTCTTTCAACAAACCCAAAAGAAGACAGACACACAAACATAATTGTGCCTCTAATAACAAAAATAACAGGAAGCAACAATCACTTTTCCTTAATATCTCTTAACATCAATGGACTCAATTCCCCAATAAAAAGCCATAGACTAACAGACTGGATACGTAAACAGGACCCAGCATTTTGCTGCATACAAGAAATGTACCTCAGTTACAAAGACAGACACTACCTCAGAGTAAAAGATTAGAAAACAATTTTCCAAGCAAATGATCCCAAGAAATAAGCTGGAGTAGTCATTCTAATAGCGAATAAAATCAACTTTCAACCAAAAGTTATCAAAAATATCAGAAAGGATACTTCGTACTGGCCAAATAGAAATATTTAAGGGGTAACCTCAGCAAGTGTTATAGGTATCTGATGAATCTCAGTGTAATGGTCTTGGGAAACGCAAAGGAATGTTGCTCTTTACTCAGAGTGAAGCTAACATATCTTCAAGGGAGAACATTGGCAGTATTTGAATTTTATGGTCACATTAGGGAGGTGAGTCCTATATATTTTTGAAGACTAATATTTATTTTCTCTGAATTTAGTCAGGAGTTGTCAACTTATTTCTAGTTGAGTGTGACAGTAGTAAGGTTTGCAAAGTCTACTGAAAACAAGTAATATTAAATGTGTGATTTATGAGATTAGGTTGTGTGCTATTTTGACTGAAGTCAACTTTCCTTTGTCATTTCAAAGGAGGAAAAATGAATGGCCTATAAAACTGTAAGAGTTGATCTGTCAGAAATAATTTCCAATTGCATAATGTTTTTACAAAGTGATTTAATTTATTTTAATCATATTTATAATGTGAAATTATAAGATGATAATAATATTGGCTTCTAAAATTTTAACCTAGAAAATAGCATTTTAATTATTATAGAAATGTCTACAAGTAATTTCATAATTTATTACTTCTGTATTTAATTTTGACATGTTTCTCATAATTCACCATTGTATATAATACTGTGATAGATATCCCACATTACATACATATTTTTGTCAACATAAATTCCTAGAAATAAGTTTACTAGGTAAAATTTTATGCACAATTTAAAAAAAATAGATAAGCTTACCCACCTTATTCATAACTTCAACTCTTCCCATTGATACTCTGAACTCACAAAGGCAACTGAGAGCTTACCAACCTTTGACTAGAGAGTATCAATCAGTAAAAAGTTATCAATTTTGCCAACAGGAATATAATTATCATTAGACTACATTAAGCAAAAAATTTAAGTATTTTATGTTTAACAGATTATATTCTAACTTCAGAAAACTAGATAAAGAAACAACTTTCACAATAAGCTGAGATCTAGTTCAAAGACCACTGACAGGATTTTTGTTGTTGCTCTGGGTTTTCTTTGGTTTGGTTGTTCTTTTTGTTTTTGTTTTGTTTTTGCTAAATCTAATGGATAGTTTTCATCTGAACTCAATAAAGCTATTCTTTGAAGAAAACAAATAAATGAATAAATAAATAAATAGAATTCACAGAAGACCTTATTGGCCATATATTACTTCACTTAATTAATGAAATAGATCTGTAAAATGGGTTCAAGAATACCCTCACTTTGAAATAGGATCTTCATGGCATGAGAACTCACCTAAGGTCATTCAGCTTGTTAATAGCACAGACTCAATTTGTCATATCTTGCTCACTTTAATGCTTGCAAGCTCTCTTCCCTATGAACTAGACTTGGTCTGCCATAACTTCTGTCATTTTAACTATAAGAACCACAGTGTTCGAAGATTTCTGCAGTGATACCCACTTCTATATACTGTCCCTATGAAATAGAGACATTTTCAGAATTAAAACAGAGGGCTAAGACATGGGCTTCTGAGTCAGGCTAACCAGGCTCAAGGACCCTGATGCTCTTAAACTGCATAAGTGGTTGGTTGGAAAGAAGGGAGGGACTTCCAGAGACTCTTCCTTTATTAAATGTGGCCTAAGACATTCGCAGCTTATGTCCCTATTGCTCATTTCAGGACAGTCCCTCATGCATCCATCTACCCACCTGGGCTTTTTATGTCTCTATCTGCCAAGTTTACCCATTTTGTTCCCTTTCTTTTACTTGCCTTGTCCCAGGACACACTTCCATTATCTTTCTCCTTTCAACACTTCCTTACACATTCATTCAACAAATACTTATTCACCATCTACTTTGTCTTCAACACCTCATTGGGATTTAGTTTTACAAAGATAAAGAAGACACAGGACAAAATAAAGTAATGTGGTTGTCATAAATGAAGGTCAGTAAATGTGGACAACAAAGATAACATCTGTACTCTGCCTCATAGCAGCTGGATATCCTTGGACAAATCCTGGGTCCCTAACTTTGTTTCTCTTCAAGAGAAGCAAATAGTCTTAACTGCTGAGCCATCTCCCCAGCCTCTCTCACCTTATTTTTTGAGACAATCATTTAAAACTCTGAAAACACACAAACTGGGAGGGGAAACAACAGGAAATTTCCAATCTGAACAACAGGTGGACAATAGACAAGACAAAACTATTAAGCATAGTCTCTGGGACCTGTGGAACTATAAAAGACCTAACATCCCAGTCAGTGGAGTGCCAAAAGATGAGACAGAGTATGTGTGAGGAGACATTGTCAATAGTAAGGAATGGCACGAGCAAGCCAATGGCCTCCAGTTGGCCACATCTTGGCTTAGTTTCCACTGCCTCTGTCTGCAGACAGTTTCACCATCTCAGATCCAGATTTCCTTTAAATTTGTGCAACCCCAGGTTTAATGCTGACAGCCCAGAGAAGAAGTAGAATTTTCTCTCTACTGTATCTATTTGAAAAACAAAAGAAAAACCTAGAAGGCTTCCCTTGGGGGTGGAGGTGTTGGGTTTTTTGTTTGTTTGTTTTGCTTGTTGTTTGTTTGGTTTTTTGTTTTTTGGGGGGGTCTTGGGTGTGGGGTGTTGGATTTTTTAGATAAGGTTTCTGTGTATAATAACCCTGGAACTCAGAGATCCACCTGCCTCTTCCTCCTGGGTGCTAGGATTAAAGCAGTGTGCCACCATACCTGGCTTTCATTTTAAGGGGTGTGTGTGTGCGTGTGTGTGCGTGTGTGTGTGTGTGTGTTTGTTTGCACCCAGGCACACATGTGCCAACTGGAGCCAGAAGAGTGTGTCCAATCCCCTTTTCAGTTGTGAGCTTCCTGACATGGGAACTGAAAACAAACCCAGATCCTCTGAAAGAACTTGCAATGCTCTTAGCTGCTGGGCCATCCCTCCAGCCCTTTGAAGGCTTCTAATGGTCATATGTAAGTTTTTTATTCCTCATTGACTAACTTCTGAAAGCAGATATATAAATGAGATATTGTCTACCTACTCCATGTCTTGAGGGCAAGATGTGTTAGCCAAACCAAATCTTGGATTCTGGAAAAACAAAAAGGCATGGCCATGAAGCTGTTTTTAAACCATGAAACTAAGACAGAACTTCCTACTCTCCTTCACTGATTTAATCTTCACAGCACAGAATCCAAAAGGATCTGGTGGTAGGATTCCTTGACCTTTTACTGCTGTTACAGGAAGGATCATTCCCTGGTCAAGCACTGTCCTGCGCTCTGCAGGGTGCTCTCCTTTACACTGTGGGATGCTGTCTTTTACACTGCAAGATGCTGTCCTTTACACTACAGGGTGCTTTCCTGTGCACTGCAGGGTACTGTCCTCTACACTGCAGGGTGCTGTCCTGTGCACTTCAGGGTGTTGTCTTGCACTCTGCGGGGTGCTGTCCTTTACACTGAGGAGTGATGTCCTCTACACTGCAGGGGGGTGCTGTCCTTTATACTGCAGGGTGCTGTCCTATGCACTACAGGATGCTGTCTTGCACTCTGCAAGGTACTGTCCTTCACACTGCAGGGTACTTTCCTGTGCACTGCAGGGTACTGTCCTTTACACTGTGGGATGCTGTCCTGTGCTCTGCAGGGTGCTGTCCTGTGCTCTGCAGGGTACTGTCCTTTACACTACAGAGTGCTGTCCTGTGCATTAAAGAACACTGAGCAGATCTCATTTCCTCAGACTTCAGTACTTTTGTTCTATCTTCCAGTTATTATGACTAAAAATACCTCCAGACAATGCTGAGTGTCCCCTGTGGAGTAAAATCGCTCCTAATCTACTAACACTGAAGCAGAAAATGGTGACATGGGAGAACTGAGGAGATGTTTCCAGAAGCTGTTATCTCATCAAAGTAGATACTTGGAAGGGCAGAACTCCAAGAAAGACACAAGGAAGCTGGTTAGGGGTGGGGATTGGAGTCCCTCCAGCACCACCAACAGCATTCTCCTAATACCCCTCTTGACACTGGTCAATTCATCATATGACCTAGTTGTCACTGTGGAAGTAGCAAGAGCTCCAGTGCATATGCAAGAGGGATGTTCATTCATCAGACTGGAGCAGACTGGAGCAGAAAAGGGAAACAGAAGTAAGAATTCAGACTCTTAAAGGGAGGGAGAGAACTGTAGAGACCTGGCCATCAAAGACAATGATATGAGGCAAGGCTCATATCAAACAAAGAAGAAACAATATCTAATAATTCAGAATTTTCCTCAGAAGTCTTGACTCAGGACTACTTGATTTTCCTCCATTCCCTGGAAAGTGGGATCTTCTGGTGTCCACCCATGGACAGAGACTGAGATGAATAGCAAGAAACAGATGCTCTATCATGTAGTCATTACAGTGTAGGTATTTTACTATGGACAAATAAGGCTTCGAGTATTGGTTCCACCACTTACCGGTTACTTGATCTTTTTGTGTTACTTAGACTTTCATCTGTGAAACACAATCTGTGCCTGGGTGATACAAGTTAGCATGAGAATTAAATTGGCCAATGCTTGTGAGGCACAACAAAAGATAGGAATTATTGTTATCATAGTGATCTCTAACATTGTTACTAAAATGCTATAAATAAGTAAGTCAAAATCAAGCTATTTAGACTCAATGACTCCCAACCAATGAACAATTAAGCAGGTACTTCAGGTTAACATTTGACCATCTGGTAGCTTTGGGATGTCCTGTGTTGACAGAGGCTGAGTGAGAGGATAAAGATCAGTTCCTTGATACTGTATATTTCTTATTTCTTATTTCTTTTTCTTATTTCTGTATATTTTCTGTATCTCTCTAGTACACTAAAAATTAGTCAATAATAGTTCACAGCACATATTTTATAATAATTCTGGAATGTCCCCTCAACTTGACATAAAGATAAAACATTGGTTTTGTATTATGAAACCCTGTCTCTCATTCTTTGCACTTTGGGGGACAGGTTCATTCAGCATCCTGACATATCTATACATGCAGTCATAAGAAGTCTCTTGGAGGGGAACATTTGTTTTTGAGATCTGATGTTTCTGTATCCCAGGCTGGTCTTGAACTCATGAATCCACCTGCCTTAGCTTCCTGAGTGCTGATATTACAGGCATGCACTGCTATGCCAGACACAAGGGAGGTTCAGAGGAAGCATTTTCCTGGCAAAAATACACTAGAGGAAAGTGTCCCCACTTTGTGTAATGTTCACAGAATGGTTGATGCTTTGTGGCAACCATAAAAAGATCAAGCTGCAAAGGAAAATGGAAACAGCGATAACAGCAGATGCCAAGGGGGAGATGTGGGCCCAGAACAGTGTCATTCACACATTGATTTTACTGCCCTTGAAAGCTCTGTCTTAGAACTTCTTTTCATGTCAAAAGATGAACCCCATCTTGGTGCCATTCACTTGAACAAGATTTTCTGTTACCTGCAGCCAAATGTGTCATGGTAGAGTCAAGCATAGGAGTTCCACAGCTATGGCTGTTGACAGGGTCATTATGCACTTACAGGGTTCCAACCACTGTGCTAAGCTTCTTTGAAAAATGCAAAGAATTGATTATTTGGGCCAGGGATTGGGAGAGAGATGTAGAATGAATTGATTAAGGCCACATTGTAAAGAGCTCTTTGTGCTTTGCTGAAGAATGAGTGGAACACATAGCCTGAACTGATTATCTCATCCCAATAATAATCCCTTAAAACAGATGCCATGAATAGTTCTGTTTAGTAGATACGTGATAAGACTGGAGACATAAAGCTAACATTTGGTGGGCTGACAACACAGCATGGTCTCCAAGCCAGCAGAAGAGAACAAGCAGGCAGAACTGCAGCCAGCCTCTGGTTTTTAGCTATATAATTGCTGATCTGGGTGGCATCATTAATTATTTGGTTTGTTCTACATATTCTGGTCACATAAAACCATCAGTAAGATATGAATGGAGGGAGGTGTCTCTGTTGACTTATATGGAACAAATTGATCTCCAATCTCAAGACTCTGAAGTCCAGCTCGCCTTATGCCAGGAAAAGCATGATCTAGAAGCTTCAATAAGAGTTTGGGGATCTTTCTGACAAGGTCTGGATTGCTTAGTATCTAAACATCCACAAACATGCAACTTTATCCTTAAGACTTCAGTATGATTCCCTAGAATTAGACTACCAGATTCAAAGCTTATGTCTACCACTCCCTAGTGTGTAACCAAAGATAAGGCACTTGTAAGCACTCTGGCTCTTTACTTCTTGCTCATGAAACATGGGAAGTGCTCAGACCTACCCATTAAGATGAAAATGAAATGATAACAGCCAGTCAATGATTCATTGACAATGAGAAGAGTATAGTCAGGCATTCTGTTGGTGACATGATCTATGTTTCATAGAGCTAACGATAAGTAGGGAGGAATAAATGATAAAGAATAAGCAGTAGATACAAAATGACATAATTCAAGCAGTAATTAAGGTATAGCTGCTTTGGATGCAAATGGTAGAATTAGATCAGTGGCTTGAAGAGTGATAATTAAACAGGGGCAGTAGCAAGCACCAAGGTCCTCGGGTAAGGTAGGGTCTGGTGTGTTCACAGAGGAAGGTTAAGTCCAGCATATGTAGACCCACAGACGGGAAGAGGAAGCAGAGTCAGTGTCAAGATGCAATGAGGCACTATTAATTCTGGGAAACTCCCTACATTTGTTGGTATTTAGATTTTTTTTTTCTACTCAAAAATGCAAGGTGTTGGCAGAGGTATTGAAGTACAATGATTTTTTTTAATCTATTATGAAAGTTTATTAAACTTATTTCTAGGAAAGAACTGTACTAAACTCATTGATAGTAATTACACAGATATCAAATATTTTTGTGTTTAATGAAAATACATATTGTCTTATTTTAAACATGTTTCAGCTATGTTTATTTTGTAAATTTTTTAATTAAAATACGATCACAATATTTGTCCCTTCCCTGGTTCTCCTCCAATCACTACCCATACCCTCCCCATTCCCTCTCAAAAAATTCATGGAGATAGATAGATAGATAGATAGATAGATAGATAGATAGATAGACAGATAGATAGATGCCAATAAAATTCATACTGTTGAATCCATTTAGTGTTACTTGTATGTATGCTTTTAGAGCTGGCCATTTTTTTATTGGGTAATCATTTAGGGAGCTCATCCCTGAGGAAGACTGATTCTCTCTCTCTCTCTCTCTCTCTCTCTCTCTCTCTCTCTCTTTCTCTCTCTCTCTCTCTCATTAGTCTTTAATTTCCTATAGATCTTCTCCATAACCAGTCATATTGTTGAGGGTTCTGGGTGTATATTTCCTATCATATCTAGAAGACACAAACTTGCAGCAGACTTCCTGGTCTCTTGTATCAGACAGCCCACAGAGATGACTACTCAGACACAGTTTATAGTCAACTGAAAGTCCTTATTCTAGCCAGCTGGGACTACACTCAGGTATTCAAAACTCAAGTGCAGTGTCCAGTATTAGAGTAATGGATTCTTAAAGGCAAAAACCATATTCTGGTATCTCACTTGGCAGCTACATGGGGAGATTTTGTGCAGGCAAGCAGTTTAACAGAAGTTAACTGGGGGCATCTTGTATTTAGGTTCCTAGAATAGAGTTGGGTAATTTCCATGGGGCTTACCATCAAGAAGATCAAATTGTAGTTAAACCTTAAAAAAAAAAAATCTCAGCAAGAATGAGATGGAGAAACTTCTGTACTGTCTTGCCACATCATACCCTGGTCTTATAATCTTTCCACTACTTCTTCCCGGACATTCCTTGAGCTTTAGGTATAGGGATTGTGTTAGTTATAAGGACTGTATTGTAGATGTACCAGTTAGGGCAGAGCACCCCACAGTCAGTTGTTCTCTGCATTTTAAATCACTGTGGATTTCTGCCAAGTCCTCTGTCTGCTGAAGAAAAAAAGAAACTTCTTTAATGAGAGGTAAGAGCTACACTAATCTGTGAGTATGAGGATAAACATTTAGAACAAAATTGAAAATTACACTGGCTTAGGAAAGTGGCCATAATATGTTTGCTTGTAAGATGCATACTCACACTAGTCACAAGTAATTGATTAGGTTTGCAGTACCAGACATGATTTCTCTTTCATTAAATAAGCTTTAAGCCTAATTAGTCACCTGTTAGTTACCACCAATATTTCAATGCCACTACTGCACCTTGACAGCTATTTTGCCATGCTGGTGTCTGTTATGGTTCAAAGGCATTACAGCTAGGTAGGATTAGTGATCTCTTTTCTCCCTTGGAAACTTGCATAGTGCTTTGGTACTACAAAAGTTAATCCCTCAGGGAGGCTTTCAAATCAGATCCAGCTCGAATCTGCTGATCTCTGTGTCCAAAGTGTGTGATGTCTTCTACAATGGGATTTATCATCAACTTCTGGGAAGCAACCAAGGGTAACAGCAAAAGCCTAAATTCTTTTGGGATACCAACAACTCAAGAGGAAGCTTCTCATTCCTGGTACGGGAGTTTTTATTAGATAGTCTATGGCTTTGGGAACAAGCATTATTATCCTAAAGAGCATAATTTCATTTAAAATACATATATATGCACATACATTTATGCATATTATATATAAATTTAGAATAATGATTCCCAGTGGCTATATCAAACATCCTTATTATCATTTATCCTTCTTCTAGTCCTGTCCTTAGGTACTGTTCTCCCTTCACCATCCCCAATGAAGTCCCGTGTCCCATTTTTTCCCATTTCCCCTTTCAGATCATGTATAATCTCTTTATTTAATATTGCTTGGGAATTTCATGCATGATCACAAAGTGTTTCCAATACCTCCCCTATTCCCGCAACCATTTTCCTCCCACCTTCATGTGTCTTTTTTCAAGCCCACTGAGACCACTTTGTATTGTGTACACATGCGTGGGTATGAGTCATCTATTGGAGAATGGGTAGCTGCTCAGCCAGCATCCCTAAAGAAAAACAACTCTCCCCTCTCCCAGCAGCCAACAGTTGCCAAGAGCCGCCAAACTTCAATAATTTCTCTTGGTTCTATGCTTGGTCTTGTGGAGGTCTCATACATGCAGACACAGCTTTGTGAGTTCATGTATGTAATGGCACTGCCATATCCAGCAAATACTGCTTTTGCTTCAGGTATCAACTCTCTCCGGCTCTTAGAGTCTTTTTGCCCCCTGTCCAATGATGGTTCCTGAGCTTTGGGAGTAGGAGTGTGATATAGATGTCTCGTTTAGGGTTGAACACTCTTTTATTTGCTTCACATTGACTAGTTGTGAATCTCTGTAGTAATCACCATCCTCTTCAAGAAACTTCCCTTATATGTTTGTGCTCTCTTTGAAGCTCCATATATCTGTAAATTCAAACTGGAGTATCGACAGAAGGCAGGAAGTTAATAAGAGGGTATGCACATAGAAGGTAGTGACAGAATGCAGGTGGTGTGCAGGAGGAAACAGGAATAATGGGACAGAAAGTGCCAAACGAGTTAGGATAGGAGGGCAGGATAAGGGAGTGAGAATGGAGAGGGATCACTAAAACCTTTAAAAATGTTGCACAGAAACCTACTGCTATAGAAGTGTCCTAAAATATATATGTATACATAAAGAAAAAGGGGTTCAGTAGAGCGACACCTGCAACAGGACAACAATGCCTCCCCCAGATACCATATACTATGAAATAAAACCAGATCATCTCTTTTAGACATGTTGGTCAGTAAGCTCCAGGAGACATCCAATAATTACAGGTTATTTCCATGGCTCTTGGTTACCCTCCAGAATTTGATGATAAGACAATATTATCACTGAAGACACCACACACTTGAGTCACAGAACATGGAGAAGCCAAGCTGATACTAACTTGGAAGCTTCATCTCTACTGGCTAGCTTTTATGGTGCTGGGAGGTGCTATGCATGCTACTGGAGGAGAAGAGGTACCATCTGTCTTACCTAGATGTGAATCCTCAAGGTACAGTAACAGCCATATTGGCAAGATGTATCTACTGGAGAAATAGGAGCACAAATGTCATGAGAGTAGTAAACCATTCTGATTGACTTAAAGTTTACTGCACAAGATGAGACTCATGCCTGGCACCATTAACTGGACCAAAAAACCATGGCTAGGCTTTAGGGGAGAATCTAGTATTAGTATTCTGCAAAATTGACACAGTAATAAACTGCCTCCTTTATCTTTATGCTTACAACTTAGAGCACCTCTTAACCCTTATCAGAGAAGCTTCTTTTTACAAAAGAATGTTTTTTTACAATAAGATTGTTCTTGTTAGAGTGACGATTGAAACACAAGCTTTCCATACTTGGTGTCTTTGCTAGTAAGTTTTCTGTCAACTTGACACAAGCTAGAGTCCTTAAGGAAGAGGAAACCTTAACAGAGAAAAATGCCTCCATTAGATAGGACTGCATGCAAGTCTTTGGGGCATTTTTTTTTTTTTTTTTGATTAATGATTGATGTAAGAGGTCCCATCCCATTGTGATTGGTACTACCCCTGGGCAGGTGGTATAAGAAAGCAGGCTGCACAGGCTGTTTAGAGCCAGCCAGTATGCAGCACTACTCCATGGCCTTTGTTTTAGTTCCTGCCTCCAGGTTCCTGCTTTGCTTGAGTTCCTGCCTTAGTTTCCATCAGTGTTGGACTACAATCAAGACATGTAAGATAAATAAACCCTTTTCTCCTCAAATTATTCTTGGTCAAGGTCTTTGTCACTGCAGTGAAAAGGACATTGGGACAGTGTTTGTCAGTGTTACCTGTTAGATGAGGGCAACGTGTCCCATTTTGGAAAGCCACAAAAATAAATTATAAGCAGAGAACTCAAAAATGTTACTTTATCATTTCTGTTCCAATACCTGTTCACCTTTCACACTGTGTTGAAACATAGCATCCTATCACAGGTAGACTCTAATCTGTACTTCAAAGTGAGGACAAGTGTCTCATCTGCTGTTTACAAACGAAACCAGCCTGGGCAGCTGACTTTGAAAGAGCTGTACAGTCGTTTTCCCTTATTATCTAGGCATACGTTCCAATACCTTCCCACAGTGGATGCCTAGAGCTCCAGATATCAGTGCATGTGCAGTACTGTGCTCTTTCTTGTGTTTCCTACAGCATTGCTATGGTACCAGAATCAACCATCACTCCAGCCTAGCGACCCATAGCATCCCTACTCTTGATCTCTGGAGCTACTGTTCAGTAGAACAATGGTAACTTAAACATAAACACCCTGATACTTTGACAGTCATTCTGATAACTCAGATGGGTACTAATGGTGGGTAGTATATACTGCCTGGATACACTGAACAAAGATGACTCATATCCCAGATGGGATGGAGCGGGCTACCATCTGATCTCACCATGCTGCTCAAAATAGCATGAAATGTATAGCTTGAGGAATGTACCCTCTGAAACTTTCCATTTAATCCTATGAGGCAGCAGCTGACCATAGACAATTAAAATGGCAGAATTATAGAAAAGGTAGGACTTCTATCATCACCAATGGAGATATGGCTACCAAGTTTGAGCCTCCAACATTCCCTCTTAAAGCAACAACAAAAGGAGAAGAGAAAGAGAATAAATTCATAATGACACCATTGAATGGGTCAAGCCCCAAGCCAGGCATAGACACTATCTCAGTGTTATTCCTAATCCTGTCAGGAGATGCCAAGGAGGAAATCACTTTAGGGCTCCTCAGACCCAGTGTGGAATAATATTGACTCACAGTGAGACAACATATTGCATCCAGGGGAAGTCTCAGGAGGGTGCTAATGTGCCTTCAACTCCACTCTAACATTCCCTAACTCCTGCTTTCAACAAAGAATGAAAAGCTGACGCTGAGAGCCTTGGCAAGCTAAGGCATTTGCTAGAATTTTAATGCCTTATTTTTTCCTCCTATGAGTTTTTAAATGGCCCCTTCTTTAGAGACCAAGAGAGAGCAGTTTGCATATATATGATAAAATTTAATTTTTAAACAAAATTTTAACTGTTATTTTTCTTAATAGAGCTACTTTGCATGAGTCCATTTAAACAGAATGCCATATAAGTGATATTGCCAGGGTCAAAAATCATGTATGTGATTCTGGGATGGCTAGATCCCTGGGACTGGTGAGCTATCTTTTACCCTGATAGCAACCATTTTTGCCAAGGTCTCTTAAACCCAGGTCTGTAGGACTTAGGCAGCTGAAACTACACCACCCCACAAGGACAGACCATAATACCCTCCTTTTCAAGGCTCAAATCCCAGGGGCATGCTGGCTTCAGATGCCTCATCTGCTGAGGCTTGGCCAGAAGTCCAAAAAGCACTTCCCCATTATCCTGCTCCTTCTCCCTCCCCCTGCCCCAACAGACTGGCTACAGAGAGAGGTACAGTGACCCCTTAACACACCTTGCATTATTAACTACCCTCAGATCCTGCTGCAGCATCCTGGAGATTTGTTAAAGAGAAACTTCCTGAGTCCTTTACTAAGCAAGACAGCTCATTGCTCAGTCCCTACCAAGGGCTAGATTGCCTACCTGCTGGCCTCTCCTGGATGACACCTTTCTCTTTCTCCCGCTTGGCTGAACTGGCTCTATCTGAGCACTGATGACTCACACCTTTTGTATATTCCAATGTTTTATCCCTGCAGGGTGGATTCTGGTAAGCCCCTCCACTCTCAGGCTCCTAATGTTCTCTGCCTCCCTCTTAGGACTATTTCTGGGGATCTTAAAGAAAATTGAACTTTTTGGCAGTTGGAGTAGTACAGTGATAGAGAGAGAGAGAAAAATGAAAGAAAAAAAGAAAAAAAAACGGGGACTAGGGAATATTCTTGTGATTAGCTGTTGGGAGCTCATACCCAAACTTTCTTCTAGCTTGACTAGTTGAGTAACTAGTATCAAGGTGTAAACACAAGGTGTAAGATTCCTTGGCTTCTGATGTCATATACACCAAGAAGAAACAATGCAATGCAATTTATTAACATTCTGTCCACACCACCTACAAACAGGATGCCAATAGTAAATTACTCTCATTGCTATTTTAAGAGTTCATTCTCAGTTATACAGTGGGTGGCCAAGACATTATACTCTGGTTTAATATAAAAGTTAGATTTCCGAGACCCAAGGAGAAGGTTATGTCAGTAAAGTGCTGCCCAGAACCCCTGTGAAAATCCTTGGGCATAATGACATGCACTTGTAATCCCAGTGCTTGGGAGGCAGAGACTGGCCAGCCAGCTGAAATCTTCAAGGTACTGGCAATGAGAGACAAAGTCTCAAAAAGCAAGGTGATCAATCCTGAGGAACAATAGTCAGAGCTTGTCATCTGGCTTCCACATACACATGAGCATGCACACACACACACGCACACACACACACACACACACACACACAATTATCAGATAGATGATAGATAGACAGACAGACAGACAGACAGACAGACAGATACAAACCTATGCTGCAACTCTGATATTGTAGGTCACCTTTGACACCCTCACAAATCTCTGGCCTCACTTCTTTCCCCTTGACTGCTGCATAAGGGTAGGACTGGGTGGAATCACTTCCCAGAGTTTTACATTTCAAACACTGGGTCATTCATGACACATTGCGTGCTTTCTCCAGGCTGCGGATTTTCCCACCTGTGCAATGAACTGATGATATTGGCCCAGGCCAGTCTGTGTGAGTAATAATAAGATTAAAATGTAGGATTGGAGAGATGGCTCAGAGGTTGAGAGAACTGACTGCTCTTCCAGAGGTCCTGAGTTCAATTCCCAACAACCACACAATCATCTGTCATGGGAACCAATGCCCTCTTCTATGGTGTCTGAAGAGAGTGACAGTGTACTCACATACATAAAATACATAAATATTTAAAAAGATTAAAGTGTTAAGAATACACATGCCCATCTTTTCTTCAGAGTGAAGTCCTGTCAGCTGGGAGGCAAGAGTAACAATCCAGGGTCACTCCCTGATCAGGGCACACCCTCTGGTTAGTAGCTCTATAAACCTGCTCTAGGGGACACATACAAAAAGGATTTTGTAATTTATTTGCTTTGGAGAAATACCCTTTTTATCTCTTCAGAGTCTCCTCTGGAAAAGCAGTGTGTGTGAGCACGCGCGCATGTGCATGCGTGCGTGCGTGTATGTGTGTGTGTGTATTTGTAACGAGAACATTTTAGCACATTACCCATCCATCTGCTTTCTAGTGCACAGTACAGTGTTCTGTGTGCTCGCCACTGTTGGCAGGTCTCTAGAGGTGTTCCTCTTGCTTGACTGAAGCTTAGTCCTCCACTGTACAGTAGCTCTCTGTTACCTGCTGCCAGCTTTGCTAGCTCTAGCTACTTTAACTGTCTGTCCCTATGACTTTGCTTCAGATAGCTCCTTCCACAGGAATCCTGTAGAAAGACAATCTGGCCTTTTGTGCCTGGCTTCTTCCAGCTGCCATGTTCCCTGTGTTCAGTCACAGTCCCTGCATATGACAAGATTTTTTTTTCTTTGTCCACACTGAATAATAATCCATCACACGTTGTGCCACATTTTCTTTGTGCATTTATCCAATGATGAACACTAAGCTTATGTCTCTACCTTGACTATCATGAGCAATGACACACTAAACACAACAGTCAGGGGACATTAAGGACTTACAGAGAACAATGAAGCCACATCTCACGGAAAACAGCAAGAGTCAAGACAGAGAGTACTAGTGGGTGACCCCTACCCAGGTGAACAAAGCAGTACAAATTCTGCTTTTCTTGTTAAACCCAATCAAGATGTTAAACCCCAGAAGATAGTCTCTAATGGGCCAGGTTTAGGATACCTATCTGATGCCCTGACAGTCTGAACTTCAGGATCTAGTGGCTTCAGGATGGCAGATGCCTGCACTCACTGTCCACTTAAGACCATACAAGAAAAAGCGGTCACTTTTCCAAAGAAATTTGGGCTTAAGAAAGAGAATAAAATACTGAGCAGCCTTGAAGTGCAAACTAATATTGTTCACAGACCTTGAATAACCTCAGTGCCCTGCCCTTGGTGGGCAGGTGCCCTTGTTTGCCATTCAGAGCCTTACCTGCAGACACATCTTTGGAGATGCATGCCGTTGCGGCTTGTCAAAGGCTTTCCTGTCTGTCTCCTGTTCTCCTTCTCTCTGGTTCTCCCTTTTCTTCTACTTTTCTTCCCCCACTTCCACGTTTTCCTTCCATTCTCCCTTCTCAGACCCTTCTTTCCCCTTTTCTCTGTCTCCCCACCCTACTCTGTCAGATAGTGTCCAGAGTGAAGTAAGATTTGGTGTGTACTTCCGAGTCTTAGTCTCCCTGAGGAGAAATGACTGTCCATAGAAACACCAACATCCGAGTAAGTTATGCCCTCCCACATGACATCACACATGCATACAAAGATCCACATTTGCACATCTGCATGTGCCTATGTGCACTCACTTGTATAATGTGTGCATACATATACATACTCATGCATATAGTAATGTGTGTATATATATATATACCTGCTCAAATACACATGCACAATACTCAGGCATACAAATACATATGTGAATACATGTACATATTCATGTAATATGCGCATGCACACATATATTCACACATACAAACACAAGTATTAATATATGCATACACACATAGATGCATACAAATTTCTCTTCCCTCTTCTGTACTTCTTTTTCCATTCTCCACACACCCTCATACACACTCATGTATACACATTGTGTATTATATATGCATCATATATGCACATGTGTGTATTGTGTATACTTCATGTATATGTACACATATGAACATATTCAAACATATATGCATATAATTCTGCATTGTTTGCTCATACACATTTGAACATACACACATGACTACATATACAGATTCATAAATATACACATGCGTATTCATGCACATTCATAAAACCTTGTACACATACTAGACACATACATATGCAAATATATATGTATATACATACATATACACACATGTATTAACTTGCACCCATCCATGTGCACACTTACCCAAGCATATTTATATAGAGACACATGTGTACACACACCTATCCATTCATATATATGCACACAGACCATGTGTATGCACATCTATCCATGCATATTTAATGGATATATGCATGCATGTACACACTTATCCATGCATATCTATATACATAGGAACAGGCATGTATATACACACGCACACCCTTAGTCTTTGCTTTCCCCTTCCTCTCAGGCGAAGACTTCTTTTTCTTCACTTCATTGCTGTTACACCTCTTGTTCTGATGAAATTTATCCAGGTTCAGCACAGATTTGTTGCCTTCCCCTGCACTGGTGTGTTAGAGGCTGAAAGACATGCAATTGTGGAAGAATTCCCATCATACTTAGTGGCCACTCCTGACCATTCTGACGGGTCAGTGCCAGACAACAAAAGGCTCAATATAAAGTCCCTGTGCATTGACAGGCCTTGGTGAGTGACTGTCACAAGGGCTGCAGAATAAACCCTTGGCAGCTCCCAAAACACCTTCAACAGCAAGCTTTGCTTGAGCAAAAGAAGCAAAGGGGAGAAGCACAGTGTTGTCGTTCTTGCTGGAAAGCAAACAGGAGCCCGCTGACAAAGACAAACTGGAAAACACTCTGACAGAGCTAGCCAAGGTCAGCAGAGGACCAAAGCATCCAGGGAAATACCAGTGGCGTTTTGACAGCCTAATAGCAGCGAAGAAATTGTCTTTGCAACAACTCCGAAGGTTAAATTTCTAAAGAATTGCGACACCATGAGGAAATGTTGGTTTCAATTGCTTGTAATAACATCCTTGACCAAGACCCATTATGCAGCACAGTCTTTCTATATCTTTTGATGAGAATTGTCGAGCACACATAAAAACTGAAGATCTTTACATTGAAAGCATGTGCACGTGGGACCTGGAATCTGCTGCCCTCTACTGCACTGCATATCTGACTCTACCCATTGTTCTGTTTTCACAGCAACACTTTCAGGTTTTCCAGTCCATTCCACTCCTCACCCCAGAGGTTCAGCGTGAACTAGAGATGCAGACTAATGTTTGTCTACCCTGAATATAGATGCTATCTCTGTATATATGTACATGTATGTGTTTGTGGGAGACGTTACACATGTGTGCATGCAGGTATGCTTGCACATGCATGTGCGGAGGTCAGAAGAAAACCTCTGGTGTCATTCCTCAACAGGTACAGTCAATTTTGTTCTTTTGAGACCCGGAGCTCCCCGACATGACTGGGCTGGCTGGTCATTAGGCCTCAGAATTCCTACACAACTAGATTTTTTTAGGTGGTTTCTGGAGGTGGTACTCATATCTCATGCTCGCACAATAAGCTCTTAACCTAAACTGAGATATCTCTACAGCCCCTGGAAGTTATTTTCACATGAAAATGAATAAAACATGAAGGGATTGAAAAGGGGGTGAATAGGTAGAGCACGGAGATCATCCAGAGCTAGACTTGATGATCCTTGGTGGTGGATTCGACTTACTTGTACATTTGTCCAGAGTTAAAGAATGCATGACACCAGGATGAACCCTAATGTCATTGTAGGTAATCAGCTGTACAAATTAATATGATTCCACGTGCTAAAAGTTTAGTCCCAGGGTGATGCTACGAGGAGATACTTGTGGATGTTCAGGAGATGGGGACCTGTGAAAGATACTCAGGCCATTGAAGGTATCTCCTTAAAGAAAATTATGAAATATCTCCTTTCTTCCCTCTCCCTCCTACTTCCCTTCCTCTTTCCCTTCCCTTCCCTATGCCCCTCTTCCTCCCTCCCCTCTCCTCTTTCTTCTGCTCTTCCTCTTCCTTGCTCATGGGAGGAGTGGTTAGCTTCCACATGCTCCCACCACGATGTACTTCTGTCATCAAAGAAGCCTAAAGCAATTTGAACCGGAATCTCCAAAATCAACCTTGTCTGTTTACAAGTCCGTTGCCCTAGGTATTTTTGTTACACTAATAGAAAGCTTAGCAGTGCACAAATGTA
This sequence comes from Rhynchomys soricoides, assembly GCA_019843965.1. Classification (NCBI taxonomy): domain Eukaryota; kingdom Metazoa; phylum Chordata; class Mammalia; order Rodentia; family Muridae; genus Rhynchomys; species Rhynchomys soricoides. Next base: position 7,458,180 of record JADRCH010000042.1, read on the forward strand.
TCACCATGTAGCAGGATGTTGATATTAAGGGAGGCTATGGTTCCTGTGGGCAGAGGGTGTATGGAGACTCAGTACACTTTACTCAGTTTTGCTATGAACTTAAACCTTAGCTTTAAAATTACACTTTATAAAACAGTTTAACCATAAAGCATACAAAAAGATCTAACAGAGCGCTGGCTAACTGGCATCCCACTAGTCAAACTCAGCTTGCAGCCATGAGTTAACCCCCAGCCCCCAGCATCTATGCCATCCTCCTTATTTTCCTATTGATCCCTTGGTTTGATTCCATTGCTGGACACGGGAGCCATGCTTGTGATCCATTGTCTTGACTCCATTGCAGGACACAGGAGCCATGCTTGTGATCCATTGTCTTGACTCCATTGCAGGACATGGGAGCTGTGCTTTTCCAGCCCACTTTTGTTGGCAACAGAAATTTATCTAAAGGTGAAGATTTGGGCTGAAATGAGCTCCCAACCAGGCTAGAATACAGAGAGATTTCCCTGGGAGTTTTCCTGAAATCCTCGTTGAGTTCAGTTATTAAGCCAGTAGGGCAGACCCAGGGGTGCAAGCATCTACCCCTTCATTCTGCTGTAAGCACCTGGTAAAAATATGGTTAATCCTGGGAAAGCAGTCTCGTGATGGAAAGAGACCAGGACCTACCAATCAGGCAGACTTCTGCACTTTCAGTGATGAGAACCCATGCATCTCTTACACAGTTGGACCAACTGGAGCTGTTAGAGCTAGAAGCAATCCCACCAAGAGGGTCCTGAGACATGTACCATTATGTGGGAGTTGAGCAGAACTTCAAAACTTTGATAGTGACACAGGAACACAGCAATTAGACCCTACATTAAAGAGTCATAAATAAAGCAGTATACCCTGGCCAGGTGGTGATCTGAATCTAGAATGGCAGGTGACAGACAACCTCCTAGTGGCAGTGTCTGGTAAGAGAGGCCACAGAGGAGAGAGTGTCTGGGTCAGGGGGAAAGGTCAGAAAAGGCTTCCAGATTGAGTGAGCCTTAAGTCCTGGAAAGTAAGGAGAAACCAGAAGGCAAGTTACACTGTGGTGAGAGGCAAGAGAGGAAGGGTGAGCCACCTAAGTGACTTAGAGCCTCCCACCCAGGATGATCCCAGTCATCATAATCCCTACTCTCTCCATCCATCCATCCATCCATCCATCCCTTGCTCCCTCTGTCTGTCAGTCCATCTTCATCCATCCATCTCCTCCTTTACTTCCCTGACAGAATAAGTGTCTAAAAATACCAACCTAAGAATACAATCCAGTGCCTTCCTTTTAAAACAGGGTACAAATTCAACCACTCACATGGTCACCAACACACTGCCCACTTACTATTTACAATAAGCTCCTTGTATCCCCCACAGCCTGGGCCTCTGCTGCCCCAGAGTCCTGATTCCTCTCACACCAGGACCTTTGCTTCTTTTTCTATCTCTCACCCCTAACCTCACATCCCTTTACCACAGTAGCTTGTATTTACCCTTCATATAGCCATTCAAATGTCACTTCCTCAGAGAAGCCTTCCCTGAATACCAGACCATAGAACACCCTCCAGTACACCTCCTCATCTAACCTGTTCTTCATAATATTTGCCCTAGGTTATGTGTGTGTGTGTGTGTGTGTGCATGTGTGTATGTGGTATGTGTATATGTGTGTATACATGTGTGCATGTGTGTATACATGTGTGTATGTATTTGTATACATTGATTCATGCTCATCTTTTGTGTTCAAGTTTAAAATCTGGCAAATCAGAGACCTTTCTCACTTTCTTAAACAATTGAATGTTCAAAACCCACTACAGTGGCCAGCATACTATATGGGCGACTGCTGAGTTGCTACAGTCCCCACCTCTCCCTGTTGTGTTTCTGACTCTAAGTAAAGTATTAGTTGTAAGTTGTGTTTGTGCTGCAGATTCTGTTAAAGAGTTGTTCTTTAGATTTATCTCCACCTACCACAGGGTGGAGAAATGGAGTTTGGATGGAGAAGGCCAAGGACTCTCAGAAACATGAAGAGCAGCACACTGCCTCATGAAAGTGGAGGAATGAGCAACATTCCTGCCTCATTGGTGGCCGCTATCCACCAGGCTTGCCTATGTGTGGGTGTTCAGCTCCTGACATCATGCCTATATTTCTAGCTCAGTCGCTTATGGATTCACCCAGGGTTTGTTTCTGGAATCTTCTCTGATACTGTACTGAGAATTCAAGTGAAGACAAAACAGAGACGCACATGAGGGCTGCACGTCTGCAGAACAATTTTGCCACGTGCCTGTCCTTGCACCTGACCAATCTCCTCGATGACTTCAGCATAGACTCGGGTGTCAGAATACCTTGGGCTGACTCTCAGTCAGGGGGTCCTTACCAAGTTGCTGAACTTCTCTATCCCTCAGTTTTCTCGTCTGTAGAATGGAGTTTAGCATTACCTCTTCCACTGCGACTATAAGGCTAACTTACCAAACCAAAGCCTATTAATAAACTCTCAGCCCGCAGGAAATCTGACTACAAAGCTCACATCTGCATACCATCAGCAAGACTAGTTACACAGGTGTATCACCTGTGTGGTTACCCACGGCCCCACAACAAGAAGAGTGCCACACTGGGTTTACAACTTTACTGTGCCCTCTTTAAATATTTAATCTTTTCTGCACATGGGATGTCACATACTTAGCACACATGAAGAGCTGTGCAAAGTTTGCTGAAAGCAAGGATGGATGGATGTCTCCAGTTTCAGCTCTCTCACACCATTGTTCTTCATAGCCAGACAAAGAGATCAGCTTTGGAGCAAAATTCTACCTTCAGGGGTTTGGTTTTCCTGGGAGCACAGGGTCTCACAGCCCAGGCTGACCCCCAACCCATAATTCTTCTGCCTCAGCCTCTCCAGTGCTGAGATCATAGGTAGGGCCTCCCACGTCCAACTCAAGTAGACCGTGTGAATTCACCATACTTTTGCCCTAAGACTGAGAACATGCCAAGCCAGTCTCAACACCTTAGGCACATTCCCGCTCAAACATACATTTCTCAAGGAGTAGACTGTAGCTGAGCCAATCATCCCAAGGGGGCCAGGAGGTGATAGAGTACCTCCCCACGCTCTTGGGATTGCTGTCTGCCCTTCTCCCATCACACCCCTGTTCTCTCTGCTCAGCATCTCGGAGATGGCAACACTCCTGCCTTTGCTTCATCCCATGTTACAGAGGGAGAAGCAAACATGTGGGTACAAGTAGGTCCTTCAATAGCCCTCATGCAGTTCCTTTGCCCAGCCAGGTTCTACTAAGGCTCTCTAGCAATGGGCCATGGAATTTTAACCAATTGGAAGTGTCAAATGAAATATGATCATTGCATGCTCAATCTGAGGCTGTGTCCCCAACTCCAGCACTGACCCACCAATGCTGCAAAGATAAACTCATGTTATGTAGCCTCAACGACTGGGTGTTATAGATTTCACTCTTTCCATGTGTTTTGACTCTGCAATCTGCAGGTGCTGTGTAAAGCTGCAGATGCATCCAGAACCCCCGCAGACAAAAGGTCTTGACCTTCCAAAGAGGGCATGGACAAGAAAAAGACAAATCAGATCCTATATGGTAGGGTGGATGGTACTAAGCCTACAGGGAGGAGAACAGGGGGAGCCTGAGATTTGAAGTGAAGAATAATTGAGATGGCAATCTTAAATAGGATTGTCGATGAGAAGCAGACAAACGAGCAGAGACACGAGGGTGAGGAGGCAGGCCATGCAGCTTGTCTATGCAAAAGATCTCGGGCATTAACCACTCTTCACCACGGAGGGAGATCTCTAAAGATACATTTGCCAAGCCATGTGTCCCCCCAACTTCTCGTCTTAACGCAGCGCCACCTGCAGGCCAATCCCGTCTATAGGTTTATATAGCAGTTACACGTTGAGCTTTTGCAGCTGCTTTAGTTAGCTCACGGGATTTTGGGTTGTAGTTTAAAATTTTACAGGAAGGGTGGTCACATTCAGAATCACCACAAGAAAGGATTCTATGTAGCCAAGGATGCCTCTGTATTTCCAATTCTCCTAGCCTCACTTCCCAAGTACTTAGGACTGAAGACTTGAACCACTGGGCCAGGTCTTGTACGCCACTGGTCCAAGACAGAGCTTCATGCTTACTAGGCAAGCACTCTGCCAACTAAACTACATTCCTGGCCTCAAGAGAGGATTGTGAGTGCACTCTCCCAAAAGAAATGACACATGCTTAAGGTGACAAGCATGCTCCTTACATTGATTTTGTCGTTATACATTAAATACAGGGGTCAAAATATCACATTATACCCCCAAGAAATATGCATGATGATGTGTGTCAACTGAAAATAAAAATAAAGCAAAAGCTTTGACCTAAGAGAGGTCACTATAAAATGTTAATATCTGGCAGAGTTTGAAATATCAGGCTGCGCTACTGTGTATGCATGGGACTCTGTAATAACCTGTCCCTTTAGGGGGCTGGATGCCTGTCTGTCCACCACAGACTCAGCTGAGACCAAAAGACCCCTATACAACTTTGGTTCTTCAGCCTTCCCTTCCTCCATTCACTTCCCCGAGGAGCGCCTAACAGAGATGAGGACAGGACCCTGGGCCTTTGCTGGAGACCCGGAAGAGGCTTAGCTTTTCTTCTCTTAGGAACAGATGTTAGGGGAGGAGTCTGAGAGGGTGGGCTTTCCAACATCTTAGAGCCAGTCGCTTGCCCCACGCCTGCATCAGCTTCAGCATGCTCCTGGAAAGGCTTGCCTCTGTGCTCCCGCAAAGCCTTTAACACACAATCTTGACTTGAGCCTGGGACAGACGTCTCTCCCTGGAGGATTCTTGGGTACCCTTGAAAAGTGAAGCTCTTGCAGCGCTCCGCCTACCTCTCCTGCAAAGGGAGCGCCCCTCCACTGCCCGGATCCCACCTGCTCTGCCCATACTCTCCTTCACCCAACCTTCAAACTACTCCAGACCACCCAGCCCCTTATGTACGTTTGTGTACTTGATCGAGGCTCCGCCTGAGCCTGCTGCGCCCTCGTGCATATTGATGAGCGTGTCTGCGTGTTTTCACCAGCCTAGCTAGGTGTGGGAGAGCATCCGCCGCGTGCATGAGTGTGTGAGTGCATCCGCATGGCTGGGCATTGTGTGTCTTTGTGTGTGTGCGGGTATGTCTCAGTGGGTGCAACAGCCTTATCCCAGGCTGAAGGCTATGTGTGGTGGGCTTCTCTTAGCCAGCCTGCATCCCTTCCAAGTTCAGGGACAGCACCATCGATCTGGTGGCACGCACAAAGATATTTGCACCCTTCCTTCAGACCCACAGGCTCAGCTCCCTGATCCAGGAAAGCAAAAGAACCTTTCAACATTCTCTGGGCTCCAACAGTCGCGACCCCATCCCCCATACCGGGATGTAGAATTCTCTATATGAAGATGGACTCGAGGCACTGGTGGGGAGCGAGGACAGGTAGCTAGGAGGAGAATCAGAAGAAAATATGAGGACATGCTGGAGGGGAAAGGAACTGCTGAGGGAGAAGCAGGTCATATGCACACCACGCCCCTCCCACAGGGGTTAGAAACCCAGGATAGCCTATTCTCCATCCCGGTCTTCCTCTGGGGTTCCCAAGTTAACCCGGTCTTTTCCTCCAGAAACTGAAGCCAGAAAAGGCTAACATCCCACCCGATCCCCCCAGCCCCCAAACCTGCACCGCGCGCGCGCATTTGTGTGTGTGTGTGTGTGTGTATGTGTGTGTGTGTATCTCCACGCGCGCGCGCGCGCGTACATACACACACATACACACACACACACACACACACACACACACACACACACACACACACA